>CAMZMU010000092.1:29264042-29367667 GCA_947311845.1 Poa pratensis | reverse complement strand
TTAAATATGAAATTGTGGGGAGGAATGACGTGCAGCCTATTGACGAAAAATATACTCACTCCGTTCGGAAAAGGATGTCACAAAAATGGTCTATCTATAGTTCATTTTCATGACATCCTTTTCCGAACGGAGGGAGTATTAGACAGCTGAAAGTCACCCTCGTCAAACGATAGGGTTGTTTTTAGTTGAAGCTTTCATTATCCTCGACCTCTACATCGATAGATTTATATATCCCCAATTTATAACAATCTCTAGCTCAAACGAAAAAAGACCAATCAAAAAGTGTGACTGGCCACGCATATCAACTGAAGCCAAATAAAATAGTGTGAAGACCACGTATAAATAACAAAGTTTTCAGAGTGGTTTCATATGAATTTACATGAAACTAGTAAAATATCAACTTAGACAAGTTGTCAAAAAAATCAACTTAGACAATTATTAGCGAGTTGTAGCCTTCGAAGGGGAAACTAAACTTTGCAACTAGTTTGATAATGTGGCCTGCAAAAAAAAGACCAATGAGGTGTTAATAGTACACGATACTATTCACTCGTGTCTTCTCTTTATTCCACAGAACACATATGGTCATATTTTTGGATGAAAATTTGTGAATGCCCGAGAAACAACATAACCAATGTCCATGATTTATTTCGTATTTTTTAAAAACTCGAAAATAGGACATCCAATAATGGGGTGCAGGCGCAACTAGTTGCGGCATATTCACTCTCACTTTGAAGCGTATTCTATTTCTTGAGAGTAAGTTTACAAACGTGGCACCTTCCCATGGGTCTACCTTCAGTGGCGGAGCCATGCATGAGCTGTGTAGTCAATTGAGACTACACAGATCAATTGACTACACAGTTTTTTGGCTAATATAGGCAGAAATCTTGCACACACAAAATAAAAAGTGATACACATATGTGTATTTGACTACCCAATTTTGCATTGACTACTCAGAGTTGAAATCTTGGCTCCGCCACTGTTTACCTTGGCCTGCCGCTGCACCACTCCGGATTGAAGGTCATCCACTTCGAACCACTGCTTGATAAGTTGGGTGTTAGGCTTGCAGGATGGTGGGGCAAACACTTCACCAGGGCGGGCATGGTTCTCCTTTGTCGGTCGGTCCTCACCGCCATGGTCATCTACCACCTCGCGGTTCTAAAATTGCCCATGTGGATCATGTGCAAGATTGAGAAAATCAAAAGGAGCTTCTTATGGATGCGCCTCGGAGCCACCCCGGCCGCCCGGAAGCTGGGCGGTCTCGGAGTGTTCCACATTCAGAAATTCGGAAGAGCATTACGCCTAAGATCAACGACGGAGCCAGCCATGAGCGACGACCCGGTCCACCTTCATAGCAACAGTGCAAAATAGTGGGCTACAGTGTATAAGTGCTATAGTGCCTGCCTGCAAGACGTCGCCGCGCCTCCCGCCATGGCCCGACTTGCCCGGGGCCTGGCTCTGCCCCTGCCTAAGATGACTATACGTTAATTTTTGATTGTTTCATTCTACTTTTATGCATTTGACACTTGTTTTTATATTAAGTTTATGATTTATTTGGACTAACCTATTAATCGTTGCAAAAGTGCACAATGTTCTTGTTTTACAATTATGTGTAGAATTGCTTGGAAATTGACAAAAACACAAAAGGAGCCTTGTTGGAGGTGTACTCTGACTTTTCTGAAAGCTGTCCACCCTACAGATTTCAGAGATCGTCAGTTTTACCCTCTAAAACGACGTCAACAGGACATCTCGTGAACTACAAAGTTGTTGGAAGTTTTCATAGCTTTAATTCAAGCCCAAGAATGATCCCTAGGAAGGTTCTAGAGGTGCCCAAGAGCCCTTCAATCAAAGGGCACCCATGGAAGGGCCAAGAATGATTTTCCCAGCTTATATAAAGAGAGGAAATCCTAGTTTTCGGGAGAGCCACCCATTGTCACGAGTGTAAATGGTGATAACTCGAGGAATATCTGGGACCTCATTTGGAAATGCAAGGTTCCTAATAAGACCAGGATTTTGCTTGGAGGTGCGATTCCGATAACTTGGCGACTAAAAGGAACAAGTGGCGAAGGACCCTCGAGATTGATAGCACTTGCAATATCGTGGTATGCTTGAAGAGAATAGTTACCATGCGACTGTGGGATGCACAAAGGCAAGAGCTCTTATATTTAAAATGAGAGAAGTTTGGTGTCTACCGGAGGAGAACCAGTTCAGATACACTGGCCCAGACTGGCTTCTTATCTTGCTGGCAAATGCTACGAAGGAAAACCAGCCTTTGATCCTTCTGCTTCTGTGGCGGGCGGGGCACCTAAGGAACAACATCATCCACGAAGACGGTAAGAGTACCATCCAGGCCTCAACGGTATTCTTGGAAAACTATGTTGACACTTTAAATTGTTCTGGCTACAACCACAGCTCGGGGAAATCTGCTTGGTCCATGCAGGCGGCTCCAAACCATCCAGTTCCTGAGGATGGGGCTAAACCCAAATGGAATCCCCCCGATCCAGGGAAATTAAAGATGAACTTTGATGCCTCCTTTATCCAGGAATCGAAGATGGCCACCATGGGTATGATCATCAGAGACCACTCTGCGAGGGTTATCTACTCGTTTGCGCAACGTCTACCGCCTTGTGAAGATGCAGCAGAAGCGGAGGCTAGCGCCATGTTACTTGGGCTCCAGACTTGTGTGCAGGCAGGTATCTGGCCGGCTGTCGTGGAGACGGACTGCGCTGCAGTGTTCTTGGCTGTTAATGCGTCTAACAGAAATCTTTCAAAGCTCTGTTTCATCTATAGAGAGATTGAGGAGCTTAGGAGGTCGGGAATGATTTTCTCTATGTCTCTTGTTAAAAGAGATTGTAATCTGGTAGCTCACGAGCTTGCGAAATGTAATAGGATAGAAGGTACTGATGGAGTTTGGTTTGATCATACTTCAAACCGTGTCAGCCCTTTTGTCCTTGTCGATTGTAATAGGCCTTTAAGTAATTGAAAAACCCTTTAAAATAAATAAAAAAGCCATGGTTTTGCCTTCCCCATGGACCTCATCTCCATGGGGGAGGGCTCCCAACAGCACCAAGAAGCCATGGAGGAAGGGGCTAAGGGCGGCGCACCCCCTTGATGGCCGGCGGCCTAGGAGGAGCCCCCTGCGCCACCGTGATACGTCCAAAACGTATCTACTTTTCCGAACACTTTTGCTGTTGTTTTACCTCTAACTTGTATGATTTGGATGCAACTAACATGGACTAACGCTGTTTTCAGCAGAATTGCCCTGGTGTCTTCTTTTTGTGCAGAAAAGTCAACTTTCGAGAAAAACTCCGAAAACAATTGCGATCGTCATATTTCACCGGAAGACCCACGGAGCCAGAAGGGGAGTCGGAGAGGCCACACCAGGCAGCCACGCCATAGCTGGGCGCGGCTGGGGGTGGGGCCGCGCCCAAGTGTGGCGTGGCCACCTCGGTCGCCCCCCGACGCTCCCCTTTGGACTATATATTGCCCTTGACCTAAATATCGAGGGGGGTTCGACCATATTTCGCGAAACACATCCACGCTCCGCCGCCGCCGCGATCTCTATTCCGGGGATCAGAAGTTCCGTTCTGGCACCCTGCCGGGACGGGGATTCGGAGGAGATCATCACCACCGCCTCTCCATCAACCATCAATGATTCCCCCATCCATGTGTGAGTAGTTCCCTGCTGTAGGCTGAGGGGATGGTAGGGATTGGATGAGATTGTTCATGTAATAAGTTGCCAGATTGTTAGGGCATGGTGCCTAGTATCCATTGTTAGTGCTATTTATCATTGTTGCAACTTGTTGTGCTTAATGCTTGCCACTAGGGCCCGAGTGCCATGATCTCAGATCTGAACATGTTGTTGATGCATGAGAATAATTATGTTTTAGATCATATCTGCAAGTTGTTTTCACCTGTTATTGTCCGGAACCCGAGGCCCCGGAGTGACAGCAACCGGGATAACTGGAGGGGATGGCTTTGACTTGAGGATTACGTGTGTTCACGGAGTGTTAATGCATTGCTCCGGTACTTTATTAAAAGGAGTACCTTAATTGCCAGTAGTTTCCCTTGAGGCCCCGCTGCAAACGGGCTGGCAGGACAGTAGATGTTGTGCAAGTTTCTCATTGCGAGCACGTACGACTATATACGGAACACATGCCTATGTTTGACTAGTACTAGGATGCTTTTATAATTGTTTACCTGCAAATGCCCTGAGTTATGATTATTACATGAGCGCTCTTATCCATGCAACGCCCGTACATCCGTCCCTATGCCTACAGTACTTTTAATCCTGCTGTTTACTGAAATTACTGCTGCTGTCTTTGTTACACTGTTGCTGCTATTACTTTGTTACTACTGCTGTTATATCACCGTTGCTACTGATAATCTGTGTCAAGGAAGTCTACTTTCAGGTGCAGCTGAACTGACAATTCATCTGTTAAGGCTTATATTTATTCTTTGGCTCCCCTTGTGTCGAATCAATAAATTTGGGTTTTACTTCCCTCGAAGACTGTTGCGATCCCCTATACTTGTGGGTCATCAAGACTATTTTCTGGCGCCGTTGCCGGGGAGCATAGCTTTATTTATAAGTTCATCTGGAAGTGATATCCTTTGCTGCAATCCATTTATCATGGGGAAAACTCATGACAAGAAGGTGGCTATTCTGCCATCCACTACAAGGAAAGGTACGGCTCTGAACTCCGCTGCTGCTCTTGATTCACCATCTGTTATTAATCAACTGGTTACACCGCCACACGCACCTGCTTCGCGTGTTGGCACTACTGAATCTGAAACTGTTTCTGATGAATTTGATGATGCTTCTACTGTGCTTAGTGAAACTGGTTCGTTAGGTCCTTTTCTAGATGCTACGATTGCTAGGTCTAGACTTATTGAAAATTCTGAAATGCCTAATGAAAATGTTGTCACACCTGTTGCTTCTCCTGAGTCGAGGGAATTCATCGATGATGATGACCCCGAGGAAGATTATATAGAAGTAGATGAAGCTTTTGCTGAAAAATGCAGGAATCTTGACTCTTCTGCTGATTCTGCCACTATAATGGATTTTCTGAAAAAACACACTGTTAGCTACAAATTGTCTGCTGATCCTGAGTTTGCAACATCTCCTATTCGTATAACTGATAAGGATTATGACTTTTCTGTGGATTTGTCCTTTATATCGGTGGTAGAGAAAGATCCTTTTTGTGGTGCTGAAGATGAAAGTGCTATGGAACATATGAACAAGTTATCTACTTTAAGTAGTTTGTTCTCTGATGATATTAAATTGCGCACCTATTTTGTTACCAAAATTTTTCCTTTCTCTCTGAAAGGCGATGCTAAAGCTTGGTTTGGTAATTTGTCTCCCGGTTGTATTAAAAATCCTTTAGGATTGGTTGATGTTTTCTTCCATAAATATTATCCTGCTAGTGTTCAACATGTTGCTTTGCAGAGAATTTTTAACTTCAAGCAATTGCAGGAAGAAAATATTTCTGAAACTTGGTCAAGGTTTTGTTATTTGCTTAGAGTTCGACCTGGACATGATATACCTAAAAATGAACTTCTTGATATATTTTATAACGGACTAACCGATGAATCTAGGACATTCCTGGATAGTTGTGCTGGTTGTGTTTTCAGGAAACGAACTCCAGATGAAGCTGAGGAATTAATGGCTAAGATTAGCCAAAATTATGAAGATTGGGTTATAGCTGAACCCACTCCCACACCAGAGCCTGCGCCAGTGCCTACACCAAGAAAGAGAGGTGTTATTGAACTTGATAATGAAGGAATGAGAGAAGCCAAGAGGACTCTCAAGGAGAGGGGTATTAAATCTGAAGATGTTAAAAATTTACCTCCAATAGAAGACTTATGTAAGCCGACTCCTCCACCTTCAATTGAGGTACACTCTCTACAATATTTCGATGCTGGTGATATTCCTTATGGTAAGCCTCCTGATCAATGCTTAGATGAACTTGATAATTTTATTGTTAAGCAGGAGCATTTTAATATGAGAGTAGAAAATCATCTGTTAGAAAATTCTCGTATTATTAGTAATTTGCAAGATGTTTTGGTAAGAACTGTAAATGACATTAAAGGTCTAGTTAAACATCTTAGTATGGTTCAAACTCAAATGGAGCAAATTACTAAAGTACAAAAAGACTTGCTAGCTAAAAATTCTAATAGTAATGGAAAACATGCTTTTGGAATAGCAACTAGGAGTGGAGCTTCCACTCAAGATCCTTTGTATCCTGAGGGACATCCTAAAAGAATTGAACAAGATTCTCAATTAGCTGAAAGGCCCAGCTCTCCTTCTAAGAAAAAGAAGAAGAAACATAAACCTGCTGTAGAGTCTTCTGAAACTATTAAGGAAAAAGAACCTGCTAGTGATCCTAATAGTATATCTGTGTCTGATGCTGAAACTGAAAATGGTAATGAACCTGTTAACGATAATGATAGAAACAATGCTAATAATAATGAAGAGGTTGAGAGCGATTCTGATAGTGACACTGAAAATAAAAATTGCACTAAAGAGGATTTTGTAGCTAAGAAACATGGTAAAGAAAGAGAACCTTGGGTGCAAAAATCAATGCCTTTTCCTAATAAGAAACATAAATCCAAGGAAGAAGAACACTACAACAAGTTTTGTGAGTGGATGAAACCTTTGTTTTTGCAAATTCCTTTGACTGATGCTATTAAGCTGCCTCCTTATTCGAAATTCATGAAGGATATTGTTTCTAACAAGAGGAAAATTCCTAATGAGGAGATTTCCACCATGCTTGCTAATTACTCTTTCAATGGTAAGGTTCCAAAGAAACTTGGAGATCCAGGTATACCAACTATTCCTTGCTCTATTAAAAATAATTATGTTAGAACTGCACTTTGTGATCTTGGAGCTGGAGTAAGTGTGATGCCTTTCTCTCTTTATAAGAGACTTTATTTAGATAAATTGATACCAACTGATATATCTTTGCAAATGGCTGATAAATCTACTGCTGTTCCTGTTGGTATATGTGAAAATGTTCCTGTTCAAGTTACTACCAACTGTTTGATTTTGACTGACTTTGTTGTGTTGGATATGCCTGAAGATGATAATATGTCCATTATTCTTGGTAGACCTTTTCTTAATACTGCAGGAGCTGTTATTGATTGCAATAAAGGGAAAGTTACTTTTAATGTCAATGACAAAGAGCATACTGTTTATTTTCCCAAGAAGCAAAATGTATTATGTGGAGTGAGCTCAATTGCAAGTTATAAAACTATCAAAGTTGGAAGTATTGATTGTCCTATTTATGACCACCATGAAGGATATGAAAGTATTATGGTTGGGACAATATCTATTCAATATAAGGTAACATAATGGTATCATGTAGTTTAATTCTTTTATGTCAAATAAAATATATTTGGTGGCAAGACTTGATCAACCTTGTTGACAAATACATTTTAGTTGCATAAAATTGTTAAACCACATTCTCTCTTTCTCATCTGTTATACCTTCTGTTATATTGCTGTCTTTATAAATTTTTAGAATGATGTTTAGTGTGGTTAAAATTTTGCTTAGCTGCTATTTAGAATTTTAAGTGCCCAGTTTTTGCTCGAAATTGAAAGTTGTCAGAAAAATCTGAAAATTTTACGTAAATTCCTATTTTGAAAAATGCAACGTGGTAGTACCTGGGGCTGACCAGGGGGACCCACCACGCTGCCACGCCATAGCTCGGCGCGGCAGGGGTGGAGGCCGCGCCCCCCTGTGGCGTGGGTCCCACCTGAGCCTCCACAAGGTGAGATTCCTCCCCTTTCTTTCTCTCTCCCGACCAAACTCATATCCATTGTTCAAACTCGTGTTCCTGCTGCTCTTGAGCTCGAATTTTTCGATCTACTTGCTCAGCCCATTTCAGTTGCTGAAACTTTGCTTGTTTACTCACCGGTATGTGACTCCTTCGATTATCCAAGTAGAATTTTGTTTAGTGTTGTATTTCTAGAGTATTTTGCTGCTGTATGTTGCTGGTTAAGTGAGCTTGCATGCTTGTTCTATGCTTAGATTAATTCCATGATCAGGAATCATTCTGTTCCTAGCTGGGCTACTCTCGATAATTTGACTTATAATTTAGTATTTGTTACTAAATCTAGGATTGCATCTAAGACTTCCGAGCGATTGGTTTGTTTGCCTGCACCTGTTTTGTTTAACCTGGATGGCAGGGAAAATTGGGCATTCTCGGAAGAAGACTTGGATGCATACATGAGGGAGCATGAACCCCGGGCCGAGCCGGAGGAGGAGCGGCCTGAGCCGCATGATGAGGGGGCGAGCTCCTCATACCAGTTTGACTATGCAAGCGGAACCTTCCCCGCTTTACAGAGTGGTTCTTACGAACACGCCAGGGACGATGCACCGTCCTGGAGCTATTATCAGCACCGATGATTGTCTCCCAATTAGGCCAAAAGCCTAAGCTTGGGGGGAGGTACGCGTATACTGACAGTTCGCTCATTTCTATATTCGCTCCATGTCAGTTCTTTGTATATCCATATTTCGCTTTCTTTTATTTGTTCTTGCTTGTGGTGTTTATTTTCTCAAAACCCAAAAATACCAAAAATATTTTCGTTGTTTCTCTATGCTTTTATTTTAGTAATTCGAGTTGTAGTTTTATTTTGTCTTTTTGATTTTCGAGTTGATATTCAAAAAACCCAAAAATATTTTCCTTTTTATTTGCTTCTTCCTTGCTTTGTTTTAAAATTCGAAAACACCAACAATATTTGTTGTTCTTCTTGGTTTTGTATAGTTCTTTTCAGATTCAACAGCCGTCTGTGACTCCACCTGGAGTTTGGTTTTCATTTTATATCATTCAAGTCATGCGAGCGAAGGGCAATAATGACGATATTCGACAACTTGATGTGGTGAGAGGCTGGTATGAACCGTATTTGTTTTCATTTTTGTACACATACCTGTCCATATGATTGCGCTTAGTAGTTATGGTATGGGCTATGTTACTTGATGAATGCTTGATAGCCATGTTTTCTCATGATTAATCCTAATCTCCTGAAGGTGCACCATATGTCATATAGTTATTTGCATGCATTGTTTTATTCGTAGAGTGGTATTGTAGTGTGGTATCCTCCTCTGAATGTTTTACTTGATTCGACTTGGCACATGCTTACACATGTTTATGACTCAAAACAAAAGTCAAGCCTCGACGATCTATTGTGACTCAGAGTTTCTGTATCGCTTTTATGCCACTGCTAATTTTATTCTGTCGCAAGTATGATTATGACAGTTGTGCTCTCTTGTTGTCGCTTCCCCGTCTATTGCTAGCCTTCACCTGTACTAAGCGGGAATGCTGCTTGTGCATCCAAAATCCTGAAAACCAAGTTATTCCAAAGAGTCCACTATAAATTCCTATGCATGGTTTTAAACCATTCCAAGTAAATTTCTTCGTGTGCTATCTTTAACTATTCAAAATTGTACAATCCCTTTTTGTGTCACTGCGTGTAGCTCATAAGGATGTGGTAGTATAACTTGTCATCTTCCATGCTAAATGATTTCCAAGGACAAGTAGCTTCATCTGCTTGTCCACTTTTATTTTTGCAAAAGAGCTGGTTAGTCCACCTATCATTTAATATTAAAATAGACACTCCTCCACGGTGATTGTTGGTCGGCACCCGAGGATTCGGTTAGCCATGGTTTGTGGAAGAAAAGGTTGGGAGGAGTGTCAAAAATCTGTAAGCATGATATAATGCAAACTATATGAATTTTCGGAACCGCTCTAAAAGTTGGTTAGTTATGGAAGATGACAAGAACTCTATCGCGGATTTGTTGACACTTGCAACCACTTCTCAAAATATTATTTTTACACTCTTTATATGCCTTCGGGAACTAACAAGCTCTAGCACACGATTTAATCCCTGCTTCCCTCTGCGAAGGGCCTATCTTTTATTTTAATGTTGAGTCACCATCCTTCTTTAAAGCACTTCTTTGAGAGCATGACTGTCATTCTTAGTGAAATGTGCTTGTCCCAGAATAGGTTAGTAGTGACATAGCTTGATGCTTTTATCTTTGATAAGCTTTATTTCTAGTCTGCCTGTAAACTTCAGAGGTGCCTGGGCATTTATGTTTTGCTGCACACATTCGGGCAAGCGAGATACCACTTTGCCATACCCAATTACGAACATTGCAATCCTGCACTTAGTTTATGCCATGTTGTTTACCTTTAGTATGTTAGAATCTTTTCATGGCTGCATATTTATCAAGCTTTTATCTTATGCATATCTCCTATCATGAGCTAGTAAGTATAATCATAATTCAAGTATGTATACATCATATGAAGCAATTGTGTTCGTAAAAGTTTCTTTATCGCGTTCAGTTTGTCAACTGAATTGCTTGAGGACAAGCAATAAGCTAAGCTTGGGGGGAGTTGATACGTCCAAAACGTATCTACTTTTCCGAACACTTTTGCTGTTGTTTTACCTCTAACTTGTATGATTTGGATGCAACTAACATGGACTAACGCTGTTTTCAGCAGAATTGCCCTGGTGTCTTCTTTTTGTGCAGAAAAGTCAACTTTCGAGAAAAACTCCGAAAACAATTGCGATCGTCATATTTCACCGGAAGACCCACGGAGCCAGAAGGGGAGTCGGAGAGGCCACACCAGGCAGCCACGCCATAGCTGGGCGCGGCTGGGGGTGGGGCCGCGCCCAAGTGTGGCGTGGCCACCTCGGTCGCCCCCCGACGCTCCCCTTTGGACTATATATTGCCCTTGACCTAAATATCGAGGGGGGTTCGACCATATTTCGCGAAACACATCCACGCTCCGCCGCCGCCGCGATCTCTATTCCGGGGATCAGAAGTTCCGTTCTGGCACCCTGCCGGGACGGGGATTCGGAGGAGATCATCACCATCGTCATCACCACCGCCTCTCCATCAACCATCAATGATTCCCCCATCCATGTGTGAGTAGTTCCCTGCTGTAGGCTGAGGGGATGGTAGGGATTGGATGAGATTGTTCATGTAATAAGTTGCCAGATTGTTAGGGCATGGTGCCTAGTATCCATTGTTAGTGCTATTTATCATTGTTGCAACTTGTTGTGCTTAATGCTTGCCACTAGGGCCCGAGTGCCATGATCTCAGATCTGAACATGTTGTTGATGCATGAGAATAATTATGTTTTAGATCATATCTGCAAGTTGTTTTCACCTGTTATTGTCCGGAACCCGAGGCCCCGGAGTGACAGCAACCGGGATAACTGGAGGGGATGGCTTTGACTTGAGGATTACGTGTGTTCACGGAGTGTTAATGCATTGCTCCGGTACTTTATTAAAAGGAGTACCTTAATTGCCAGTAGTTTCCCTTGAGGCCCCGCTGCAAACGGGCTGGCAGGACAGTAGATGTTGTGCAAGTTTCTCATTGCGAGCACGTACGACTATATACGGAACACATGCCTATGTTTGACTAGTACTAGGATGCTTTTATAATTGTTTACCTGCAAATGCCCTGAGTTATGATTATTACATGAGCGCTCTTATCCATGCAACGCCCGTACATCCGTCCCTATGCCTACAGTACTTTTAATCCTGCTGTTTACTGAAATTACTGCTGCTGTCTTTGTTACACTGTTGCTGCTATTACTTTGTTACTACTGCTGTTATATCACCGTTGCTACTGATAATCTGTGTCAAGGAAGTCTACTTTCAGGTGCAGCTGAACTGACAATTCATCTGTTAAGGCTTATATTTATTCTTTGGCTCCCCTTGTGTCGAATCAATAAATTTGGGTTTTACTTCCCTCGAAGACTGTTGCGATCCCCTATACTTGTAGGTCATCACACCGCCGGCCACCCGTGCTGCCCCCTTTTTCATCTCCATCGCCATCTCCATATATCTACAGTGGTCCACTCTCCCACAAACTTCTGTAATCCCCTATGTAAACACGGTATTTTGATGTTACATTGTTTCTAGATGATTTATACTATGTTTGCATAGATCTTTTTGTCCTATGATTGAATTATTGAATATCTTTGATTAATTCGAGTTGTATGTTGATATGGTACAGTCTTTTGGTGCCCATTATATTTAAGCACGCATGAATCGTCGTCATAGGGTCTATAGTATGTGTAGGAGGAAAGGGGGAAGGGCTACCGGAGTGACATAAACCTGAGAACTCAAACCGGATTTTTACATGTATGCGCGCATGGATCATCATCATAGTTTTATTTCCTAGATAGAGCAAATGTTCAGTGTGCGTAGAGTTGTATCAGTGGTTGATAGAACTTGAGAGAATACTTATTCTACCTTCAGCTCCTCGTGGGTTCAACACTCTTACTTATCGAAAAGGCTACAAACGATCCCCTACACTTGCGGGTTATCAGATGGCCATGGTATGCTTGGATGGACCAACCAAGACCATGACATGGCATGGCGCTTCCCTCTGACAAGACCGACATGGCTCTTTTCCACGCCTCGACTGACATATCTGAGGGTGATGGCGCAAAATGCATGTTCTGGCATGGTAGGTGGGCTTCATGGTGACACCCTCAAGCTTAGTTTCCGAGAGATCTTCTCCATTGCCACGAGGAAGGCCATGACTGTCTAGAAGGAGTTGCAGGATAGGAATCGGATGCGTGCCCTGTTCAAGATCGCGACATCGCGCCAGCTGGATCAGTTTGTTTCCCTCTGGACGCTCCTCCGTCGCGTGATCTTGCAACCCGGACCGACGCAATCACATGGCGGTGGGCGGCTTCGGGAGTCTACTATGTGGCCTCGGCATACCAATATCAATTTGTCGGTACTTGTCCTCCCTTCCGCTCTGCCAAGATCTGTAAGGCACTCACGAACCAAAGTGTCGCTATTTTGCATGGCTTGCGCTTCACGGAAAGATTCTCACGACTGACAACTTGGCGATCCGGGTTTGCCCCCACAATCCGATCTGCAAGCTTTGTCGGATCCACCCCGAGACGGTGCAACACCTCCTCCTCGATTGCAGTTTCTTGGTGGCGGTTCGAGAGAAGATCTTCGCTTTGAATGCCTCCATTCGCGCTGCACCTCCCACCTAGCTAGGTCACTCCATCCACACCTGGTGGGACGGTTTGCTAGCGGAGTCCCAAATGCAAAGAGACACGAAGCTAACCGCGCGTTTATCTACGTTATGTGGGATGTTGGAAGGAGAGAAACCCAAGGTTTTTTGCAACGTCGCTATTCAGTCCAACATAGTGGCGTACCTAGTATTAGTATGGGAGGAGCTTGAGCAGCGGGCCCATGCTCGCACAGATACCCGTTTTTTGTAAATTAGTTTAGTCCTTGTACAAAAACCTCTAATCTATCCAAACGGTGGAACAGAAATATCATCATTGGTAGCGGTGGCCCGTACTTAAACTGCAATTCAGGAAAATAGGATTATGATATTCTGAACCTGTAGAACAGAAATATCATCATTGGCATATAGAAATGGTAGAAATTTCTCCTTGAAATTTTGGTAAGAATATATGACCTTTTTGCAAGCTCCAGAAAAAACACAATTTTTTAATTGTGCACTACTGTACTGTACATGTCAAGAAAATTGCATCCCCTTTTGATTCTGAGTGAATTCCACTCTTTACCCTCTAGTTATGCATCTGTGACACTAGTACCCCATATAATTAAAAATCGTCTAGATTACCCTTTTAAAAAACTATAGATCCTCTCTGATGCATATCTTTCTGGCAAGGTGCGAGGTGATGAGTGAGGCTTGAAAACACCAGAACAACGACGAGACATTGAACATAATGTTAAGTGAAGGCTAGACATAATCGTCGATGACGCCAGACATAATCGTCGATGACGCCATCCGATCTTTACATATGTTGTCGCACCACGTAAATCTAGCATGCCATAACAAAAAATGCCAAATGTCAAAATGGAATAAAACCGCGTTATAAATTGCATATATGGTATATTGCAGATTTTGTTAAGTATTCCCTCCGTTTTTATTACTTTGCGTTCTGGGTTTAGTCAAAGTCAAATTTTGTCAAGTTTGACCAAGAATATAGTAAAAAATATCAACATAATATATTTTATGATGATTCTAATACTATAGATTTATATTGTAAATATTGATATTTTTTATAAATATTTGGTCAACCTTGACAAAGTTTGATTTTGACTAAACTCAGAATGCAAAGTAAATAAAAACGGAGGGAGTATCAAGAATATACAACTATGGGACAAAAAGTGGAAATCACTTTATGATTTTGCACAACTCATAAATGGTCATACTTATACCATGTCTAATGAGCAACTAAAAATTAAATAGTCATAACTGGTATTTTTTGCACTACGGGAGTTATAAGCTAGGGGCTTAGATTCAGTGATTGTTTTTTTAATAAAGGGCATTTTATTAGTTAATGAGAGTTTAAACATTACACTGGCTTCTGCATAACTAGAATTCACACAGCCACAACCGCACAGTCTCACAAAAATAAAAATAAAAAGTACACGGACGAGTATCTAGTCATGAACTAAAAACTAAAAAAATCAAGTTGTTCCGGTTAACCGTGAACGACCCCTGGTTTAAGCACACGTCCACGTACGCTTATCCTTCAACGGTAATCATCATCATTTCTTCGCGGATACTCCTTGGAGTACATTGGAAAATTTTCTTGGATATAAGCACATATCATCACCTTCAAGGTTGCAACTCTCGCGCCAAATGGCGAGCTTGTCGTCCAATCACGTGCCTCGGCCCCGATTTTTCTTCAGGTCGCCCCCGGGATGGCCTCCACGTCAGCAAGGACCCGGACGCCGGAACCAGGGATTCGGATTCTCCCTGCCGCGTGGCACGCCACGGCCGCGCTCGCTATCTCCTCCGGGATAAGCCAGGGCCACCCAGCGGCGCGCGCCTAGATCACCATAAACTGCCGCGCACACCACACGCTCAATTCCACTCGCACGCGCACACCTCTAGCGAGCGTACTGGGAACGATGGCGTTGGTCTCCTCCTCCTCCGCTGCCACCGTCGCGGCGCTCCCCAGCAATGGGCTGGCCGGCGCCCGGACCTCCTTCCTCGGCGCCGGCAGGGCGGCGTCGCGTGCGCCGTTCACCGTTCGCGCCGCCGCGCCCGAGAGGCCCATCTGGTTCCCCGGGAGCACCCTCCCCCGTGGCTCGACGGCAGGTTGGTGCTTCTACTTGGACACATTGCGCGCACCCCCCCCCCCCCCCCCCCCACAGTATTGCTACGATCGACTCTGACAGTGTGTGCATCCCGTTGTTTGTTCTTGATGCAGCCTTCCCGGAGACTTCGGCTTTGACCCATGGGTCTTGGTAAGTCCTGATCAATCTCTCGTCCCTGCCGGCCGATGATTTTTTTTCGTTGTTGGTGACATCGATCGACCTGAACAATCTTTGATCGAGTTCTGTTACGAATTTTGCTGCAGGATCCGACCCGGAGAGCTTGCGGTGGAACGTGCAGGCGGAGCTGGTGCACTGCCGGTGGGCGATGCTGGGAGCGGCGGGCATCTTCATCCCCGAGCTCCTGACCAAGCTCGGCATCCTCAACACGCCGTCGTGGTACACCGCCGGCGAGCAGGAGTACTTCACCGACACCACCACGCTCTTCGTCGTGGAGCTCATCCTCATCGGCTGGGCCGAGGGCCGCCGGTGGGCAGACATCATCAAGCCCGGCTCCGTCAACACCGACCCCATCTTCCCCAGCAACAAGCTCACCGGCACCGACGTCGGGTACGCACACACCCGCGCGCGCGAAGCAAAACTTTCTCTCCTTGTGCTATTCAACTGATCTATTTGTGTGTTGGAAATGTAAAGGTACCCCGGTGGTCTGTGGTTTGACCCACTCGGCTACGGCACCGGCTCGGCAGAGAAGCTCAAGGAGCTGCGCACCAAGGAGATCAAGAACGGCCGCCTCGCCATGCTCGCCGTCATGGGCGCCTGGTTCCAGGCCGAGTACACCGGCACCGGCCCCATCGACAACCTCTTCGCTCATCTCGCCGACCCCGGCCACGCCACCATCTTCCGGGTACGTGCACACAAGCATGTCCAATGTGCAAAGTCCATCCATGTGCTAACATTTACAGTACATGATTTGGCTACTCTACTGATATATGCGTGACCCTTTTTGGTGTTTCGTTTCAGGCCTTCGCCCCCAAGTGAGAAACACGTTGGTGTTGGCAACTAATCCGAGGAGTGTGCTAGCTGCCACGGGAAGAAGGTCGCTGGTGCAACTTGCTTTTTCGTTGGGAGTAGATTGTGACGATGGTATGTAATTGTGGAGCAATGCATGCTTGTTGGATGTGTACTTGTACTATGGTGTAACCCATTGTAAAGAATGAATACTCTTTTGGAAACTTATGTTGGCGTCACCGAATCAGATTATCTCGATTTCGCAATGGTCATTAACGTGATCTTATAAGAATAGTTTGAGAGCAGAAATACTAAAATAAAATCCAGGTAGAACTTGGTCATCAACCCCACATCCCACTCCCCCCGCCCCGAGCCGCCGCCACTTCTCACGGCCGACATATTACCACCCGACTACACCGCACTACCATCATCCATCATCGGTTGTCTCATCCCTCTCCCTTATCTCGGAGGGTTACCCCCAAGCCAACGCCACACCCTAGAAGACCACCAGTAATTGGCTATAGGAAGTTCAATTTGGTTGTAGGATTTTGGGTACACTATGCACACAACTTCGGTTCTCCATCATCCATTGTCCATTTGTGGCTTTGGTGCCGAGTGGTGTAAGTCAGGGCGGCGGCCCCGGAGCCGGTGGTATGCGTTTGTGGCTTTTGGTGGAGTATCGTCGTGTGGACGACGAGTCTCCTCACTTGTGTGGTTTTTCGGCACTTTTTTCCTTATAAACATGGCAATGTATAGCTTGTATGGTTTTTAGACCCAATTTACCTTATAAACTAGGGCAACTCTATTCTATCTAATCGAGCGGTGGATATCGACCGCCTTAAGTTCAACAAAAAAACTTCCGCTTTCCTAGGAAACAGACAATTTAAGAATAAATGGTTGCAGCTAGATAAGTCAGCCTCTTCTACCATTCTTGTCGCAGGATCCCCTCGTGTTCGGCACAGTGGCGGAGCTGGTGTATAACCATTGGGTTCATGTGAACCCAATGAAATCACAAATCCTTTAATGGTCTAGTATCTCTCAATGCTAATTCAGTGAAATATTACACCCCGTAGAAGGAGCTGAACCCGATGGCTTGACCGTCTAGCTTCGCCACTGGTTCGGCAACCAATTTGGCGCCAGGATGTGGTAATCAACGGTTTACATTCTAGTTTATCTTTAATGTTAGGTTTGTGTTTTTTGGAATGTCAAGATGCAAAAAGAAAAGCTAGGTACGTCGACATTGAAGATCTTGGAGGAAACCTTTAGTGTTATCATTGATCTTTTTGTTTGTGCACCTTTATGTTTATTTGACCTAATGTAATTTGGTTGTTAATTGGTAAATTTGGATTGTCCGCAAAAATTATAATGTGAAAGGTTATAATGTGGGCAACTCTATTCCATGAGGACAACCTTCTATAAATGAAATTAAGATGTTGCCTCATGGATGACCGGAAGTTCCGGGCCTTAGAGGTTCCGAGCCAACTTCTGGAGACTTCTGTGGTGTTCAAAGTGTTGCGCAAGAAGTGAAAAATCGTGCACAACCTTGTGAATCGTCATGGCACCAGAAGTTCTGCACCACAGAGGTTCCGAGGCAACTTTAGGGCAACCTCCAGGGTGTCCAAAAAGTTGTGCAAGTGGTGAAAAACCATGCGTAACTGATGACGTGGAACGCACGTTCGCTGGGAAACCCCAAGAGGAAGGTATGATGTAGTCAGCAGCAAAGTTTTCCCTTGATTACAAAACCAAGGTTGTCAGATCCAGTAGGAATTGGAAGAGCTTCAGAAAGGTGTCAGCGGTGCCGTTACTCGATCACTGACGTGGACCTGCACACACACAATCAAAGTACTTTGTCCCCAACGAAACAGGAAGGTTATCAATCTCTCCGGCTTGCTGAATACAAATGATTAAACGTATGGTGTAGAATATGATGATGAACACAAAAGTAGCAGCAGGAAGTAACGTAGAGCGTGGTCAAAATGGTATTTGTATCAGTGTGGAAAAAAGGACCGGGTCCACAGTTCACTAGTGGTGTCTCTCCATAAGACAAATAAACATACATGTTGGGTGAACGAATTACAGCTGGGCAATTGACAAATTGCAAACGCATGACAATGCAATATATGACAAGCACATGTTCATAGTTATATCTATTGGGCATTGCAACAATATACATAGACCGCTTACTAGCTGCATCTATGACTCATAATCCACTCACAAGATAGCTTCCGGGTCTCCCATGAGTATTAAGTTGTAAGCAACAGATTATAGCATTAAGCAAAGTGTGTAATGTAAACAAATATATTAGACTTAACAACAGTATCCTTAAGCTAAGCATCGGTTATTTTATCCCTAGTGGCAACAGCACATCTACAGCCTTAGTTGTTTCTGCCTATCAAGCCCAGGCTTCTAGAGGCATGAACCCACTATCTAGCATAAATACCCTCTCTTGAAGTCATTAACATCTACTTGGCCAAATCATCTACTAACAACGGAGAGCATGCAGGAACATAGATAAAACATAATATAGATAGATCATAACTTCACAATTTATCGGATCCCAGCAAACACAACATGTAGCATTACATAAAGATGATCTTGATCATGTTAGGCAGCTCACAAGATCTAAACATGATAGCCCAAGGTGGAGATACTACCAACTAGCTACTGCTATGAACCCGTAGTCCCGTGGAGAACTACTCACGCATCACTCCGGAGGCAGACATGTGATGTAGAGCCCTCCGGTGATGATTTCCCCTCCGGCAAGGTGTCGGGAAGAACTGCAGAAACCCTACCGAACTAGGGTTGAAGACGACGGCGGCCTCAGAACTTTTCGTGGATTTTTGCTCGGGTATCTAGGGTTTCCCGATTAGATGCAATTTATAGGCGAAAGGGCGGCGTTGGTGGCCAGCCGAGGTAGGCGGCGGCCTAGGCACGTGGCCCCACCCTAGGCCGCGCCATGGGCCCGCCGGCCTGCCTGGTGTGGTCCCCGGCTCCATCCTCCTGGCTACTGCTCCGTCTCGGTCCAGAAATAAATCAGTTAAATTGGCGTCCGATTCCGAGAATATTTTCAAAATAGATTTTCTGAAACAAAAAGACAGCAGAAAATAGGTACTGGTACTGTGGCATCTTGTTATAGGTTAGTCCCAGAAAATGCATAAAAATGATATAAAGTGTAAGATAAACATGTGGTAATCAATATATAATAGGCATGGAACATCAAAAATTATAGATATGTTTTGGACGTATCAAGCATCCCCAAGATTAGTTCCTACTCGTCCTCGAGTAGGTAAACGATAACACAAAGATAATTTTTGTGGTGACATGCTACCAACATAATCTTGATCATATAGTAATGTAAAACATGTGAGCTGAGATCAAATCATTCAAAGCAAAAGTCTATGTTTGATATTAAACACATAGATGAATAAAGCAAGACAATTAAACAAGTAAAAACCTTTCATGGAAGATGCTATAAAGACATGAAACCGTACAAAGTTCATTATAGATGTTTTAAGCATTCAGTATAGAAGTTATCCTTCTACTCAAGCATCCAGCAATCTTTCACAAACATAGAAAAGATCCAGTCAAGCAAAAGTATCACAAACGTAATGAATTCACTGGTTAGAAGTTTTACTCAACCGATGAGCGTAAGCATTTGGTATTGGCACTAGGATGTTATTGCAAAGAGAATAATAATGGGGGTTTGGAAGGCCAATGGAAGAAAGGCTCACAAAGCTATAAATGATCATTAGACAAGAGGAAATCTTATAATCGAAGCTATGCAAGGAGTAGTGATTGCCATGCAACGGATGCACATGGAGCTATAAGTGTATGAAAGCTCTCCAATGGAACTAGTGGGGGTGCATCCAACTTGGTTTCTCATGAAGACCTAGAGCACTTTTGAGGAGGCTCATCATTGGAATATACAACCCAAGTTCTATAACGTAAATTCCCCACATACTTATACTAATGAAACATGAGAACTCTCTCATATGAAGCATAGGTGCTACTAGCATAAATGATGACTATAAAACTGGTGCTAAACATGAGCACGAGTGTGGATAAAGGATAGTAATGTTGCCCCTCTCTCTCTTTATTTCTTTTTTTCTTCTTTTTTCTCTTTTTTCTTTTTTTCTTTTTTTTTCTCTTTTCAATGGACTCCGTGGCTTTTTCACTTTTATCTCCCTCACTGTAGGGGCAACACTTTAATATGACAACACACTTTTTGGTACAAATAACTCATAATGAACAAAACATGATGTATAAAATTGTATGCCTCTGCCAGTGTAGCAGGATGTGCAATGATCTAGCGTAACATGGGTAAAACCACACATCAGCTGTATAGAATCATGCAAAGCAATATATAACAATGATGAATGACAACAAGTCATGTAATGTAAGGTGGAAGTTGCATGACAATATATCTCGGAATAGCTATGGAAATGCTGTGATAGGTAGTTATGGTGGCTGACGAGGGGTTAACTCATCAAATCCCATGGTTAAGGACCTAGGGTTGAGATTACGAGGGCGAGAACGTGGTAGAGCTGGTAGTTTCATCGGCTAACAAGCAAAAGCAGGATTTACCCAGGTTCAGGCCTCCGGAGAGTAACACCCTACTTCCTGCTTGTCTGGTATTGATCGTGTGAGATTATGAGATTATGCAGGCTACAATGGGGTCCTGGCGAGATGTCGATCTCGCTAGGGTTTTGGTGGTTCGAGTATTGCGTGTCCAGGATCGGCGGCCCTCCCAGCCTTTATATAATAGGCTGGGTCTCGGGAGTTTGCAACCGACCCTGTTTACATGTAAGGAGAGTCTAAACCGACTATGCCTATGTCTAATCTTGGAGGGTACTCCATCTTGTTAGGCCTTTCATCATGGGCTTCATGTAGGCTCTTGATAGTTGGGCCTTAGTCGACACGTGCACCAGGTATCCTTATGGTAGGGTACCCGGGATGTATATCCTCGTCAGTAGCCCCCGAGTACTTGTCTGACTCGAAGAATCGGGCATGGACTCGTTCGTAAGTGCACGTCATATTCTTTGTACTTGTGTTTATAATTGGAATTCCTGTATGAATAGCACATGTTGGCTATGTCGAGTATTTTCAGCGACTTTGATTTTTGCCTATGATAATCAAGGGATAATAGCTTAGTAGGCCCGGTACACTCGACGGATCGGGACCGGTTAACTACACATTCGGGTAAAACCTTACTAGCTTTCAATGAAACTCGAGTCACCGGACTCGAATTTGGAACAAACTGGTCAGACTCGACTATGCCGCGGAGGCCTTACTGAATCGATCTGCAGTATAACTTTGAAATTTACCCAATGCGTCCGTCAGGATTTTTCATCATGTCTGCTGACACGGAAAGTTTTAAGGATTAACGTTGCTGGAATGGTCCTTAGCCCAGCTCGAAAGTTCGGCGGGTCATACCTTTGCACTATGCATGCAGCATCCGAGGTTATTTGCGGCGGACGCAACTCGATAAATTTTCGAGTATGATTTTGCATCAAATTTTGCATATGATCTGAGTCGAGTCTTTTGTCGACTGATACTTTGTCATTATTCTATCGGGTGCGCGACAGCGCTCCCGATGGGAGTAGCCCCCCGAGATTGTGCTTTATTGCTTGCAAAGGAGGATAATCTCAAATCTTTTTATCCCATATACTCTTAGTCGAAGAAATTTTTGATACGCTCCCGATGGGAGTAATATGACTTAGTCGAAGGAACGGTCGAGTGACCAATTTTGCTTTAACATTGTTTTTTCACACCCGAACCAAGCAAGGCAGTCGAGTGACCGATATGTGTTGGGCGGACTCGAATGCTTTTCTGAACAGAGCGCTTGCAATGACGTCAGGGATGACGCTTATGGCGACTGCACTGTCTGACACGTGGTGGCGTGCATTATGCTGTGATGGATGGGACGTGACACATGGACCCCAAGCTGCAGTGCTGACCGAAGACTTGTGCCGTTTGGACTTGTTTTTTACCATTTTGACGCGATTTTCGCGGCGTCATGATGATGACTTCCTCGTTTCCCGTGCGTAGTGGCGGAGTGGCCATCGACGGTTGCCCTACACGTTCGCCACGTGTATGGTAGGATTCCCCATGGAGCACATGATTGTGGTTTGGACGGTTGTGATTGATTTTGCTTTGTGGTAAATAGGGAGGACGGCATTGGCAGAATTTTTTACTTAGCCATTTGCCTCCTGCGCCGCCCCTGTTTCATCTTCTTCCTCGCGCTCCGCCTCCATTGTTCCTGTGCCAGAGCTTTGTGCGCTCCACCACCCTATCCTTGACGATGAAGAAGGTAGCGGGCAACAAGCGTGCTGCCGCGACCGATGTGGCGGCGGTGAAGGGCAAGAAGGTTGCGGCCAGCGCATCTGCGTCTGCCGCCGGCCTAAAGAAAAGCGACGGGGACTGGGTGAAGTCTTCGATCAACGAGATGCACCTTGACAAGCTTCGCGAGGACGGGCTGCTGATGGCGTGAATCACACGCTCGTTGGGAGACCCCAAGAGGAAGGTATGATGCAGTTCAGCAGCAAGTTTTCCCTCAGAAAGAAACCAAGGTTATCGAACCAGTAGGAGCAGCAACTCTTCAGAAGGTTGTTGGTGGCTCGCACGGCGCAATACGATCACCAACGTGGAATCTGCACACAACACAATCAAACTACTTTGCCCCAACGAAACAGTGAGGTTGTCAATCTCACCGGCTTGCTGAAAACAAAGGATTAAACGTATGGTGTGGAAAATGAGTATTAAATTGCAGAGAATGAAAAAGGAACAGTTTGCAGTTTGTGGTTGTTTAATCAGTGTAAAAGAATGGACCGGGGTCCACAGTTCACTAGTGGTGTCTCTCCATAAAAGATAACTAACATGTTGGGTGAACAAATTACAGCTGGGCAATTGACAAATAGTGAGCGCATGACAATGCATATACATGACATGTTGACTACTATGATATTTAATTGGGCATTACGACATAATACATAGACCGTTATCCAACAGCATCTATGACTAATAATCCACCGCCGGGTTGTCATCCGAGTCCCCCGTTGGTATTAAGTTGCAAGCAACGGATAATTGCATTAAGTAAAGTGCGTAATGTAAACAAACACATATGCCCGTGGACATAGCATCGTTAGGTTATCCCTAGTGGCAACAGCACATCCACAACCTTAGAACTTTCTGTCACTGTCCCAGGTTAAACGGAGGCATGAACCCACTATCTAGCATAAATACTCTCTCTTGGAGTTACAAGCATCTACTTGGCCAAAGCATCTACGAGTAACGGAAAGCATGCAAGATCTTAAATAACATATAAGATAGATTGATAATCAACTTGACATAATATTCAATATTCATCGGATCCCAGCAAACACAACATGTAGCATTACAATAATATGATCTTGATCATGTAGGGCAGCTCACAAGATCTAAACATGATGGCACAAAGTGGAGAGACAACCATCTAGCTACTGCTATGGACCCGTAGTCCAAGGATGAACTACTCACGCATCACTCCGGAGGCAGGCATGGCGATGTAGAAGCCTCCGGTGACGATTCCCCTCTCCGGCAGGGTGCCGGGAAGAGGTTCTGAACCCTCCCGAGCTAGGGTTGACGGGCGGCGTCTCTGGAACTTTTCGTGGATATTTGCTCAGGTACTTAGGGTTTTCGCGTCGGGGGGAATAAGTAGGCGAAAGGGCGGCGGCTGGAGACCCCCGAGGGGCCCACACCACCCTAGGGCGCGGCAGAGGGGGGCCCGCGCCCTAGGTGCGTGTGGCCTCCTGGCTCTCCTCTGTGCTCCTTCGCTCCGTCAGGTGTTCTGGTAAAATAGGGACCCCCGTGTAGTTTCGTCCAATTCCGAGAATATTTCCAGACTAGCTTTTCTGGAATACAAAAACAGCAGAAAACAGGAACTGGCACTTCGGCATCTTGTTAATAGGTTAGTCCCAAAAAATGTATAAAAGTGATATAAAGTAGATGCAAAACATGTAGCAATTGGTATAAAACAAGCATGGAACATCAAAAATTATAGATACGTTTGAGACGTATCAGCATCCCCAAGCTTAGTTCCTACTCGTCCTCGAGTAGGTAAACGATAAAAACAAAATAATTTTTGAGGTGACATGCTACCATCATAATCTTGATCATATAATATTGCAAGGCACATGTAAATGAATGAAGTGATCCAAGTCAATGGTCTATAATTTGCTACCAAATAGATAATGAGTAAACAATGAATCACACAAGCTAAACGTTTTCATGAATAGTACTTTCGAGACAAGCATCAAACAGTTTTGCATAAGTGTTAACTCATAAAGCAATAGTTTCTAATAAAAGGTATTTAATCAACACAAAGGAAGAATTAGTTTCAGCATTTGCTTCAACTTTCAACATATTTATCTCATGGATATTGTCAACACAAAGTAGTATAACAAGTCCAATACATTGCATATAACGCATGTTGTAACAAAGTTGACACTAGTGTTTGCTTGTGGAAGACAGAAAGAATAGGAAAACTGACTCAACATAAAAGTAAAAGAAAGGCCCTTCGCAGAGGGAAGCAGGGATTAAATCATGTGCTAGAGCTTTTAGGTTTTTGAAAGCATATAGAGATTGCATAAAATATTTGATACTCCTCCCAACCTTGCTAACACAAGCCATGGCTAACCGAATCCTCGGGTGCCTTCCATCAATCACATACCATGGAGGAGTATCTATTTTTGAGAGGTGTTTGTTAATTGTCAACGAATGGTAGCGGGTGAGAACAGTATTCTACCTGTCAACGGACTTTTAAGAGCGGCTCCCATGAAGGACGTTATTTCTACCAGCAAGGCAGATCATCCCTCTTTCTCTTTGGTTTACACACATTCAGGTATTTCACTGTTTGTCATTGCTTACTGATGAATCAGGGCAAAAGTGTGAAGAGAATTAATTGGTTAAAGTTGTAATTAATTGGGACTGGGCACCCCGTTGCCAGCTCTTTTTGCAAGTTATTGGATAAGCGGATGTATATGCCACTAGTCCAGGTGTAAAAGTCCATTCACAAATAGAATAAAGAATAACCACACTAATTCCTCATGAGCTAGTAAACATTGACACAAAAAGGGAATAATAACATTTTGAATAATTTAAAGGTAGCACATGAAAAATTTACTTGGAGTGGCAAGGAAATACCACATATAGGTAGTTATGGTGGACACAAATGGCATGGATTTTGGCTCAAGGATTTGGATGCACGAGAAGCATTCCCTCTCAGTACAGAGTTTAGGCTAGCAAGGTTATGTAAGCAAACAAGAATATCAACCCGTACACCAAGTTTTATATGACAAACATATTGCAAACGTTATAAGACTTCATACCGTCTTCCTTGTTAACCAAACCCTGTTATTAGAAAATATCTAGACCTTAGAGATACCACCGATGCAAACCAAATTTTCAACAAGCTTTACGGTAGTTCTTCACTAATAGGCTTAACTCATGTGATGCACAATTTAATCATGATCTACTTGTTAACTCAAAACAATTGACAAGCATCAAGTTATCCATTTTAGTGATCTACAAGATTAAGCAAGTTTTTCCTTATACCAATTACCACATGCAACATTTTCTGAACCAACCAAACACCAATCAATTTATTTCATCAACTCTCCAAACAAATATAAGTGAAGCAAGAGAGTACTTTCTACAAAAGAAAGCTAATAGCTCTGACAAGAGATACATGAAAACAAGAGCTAAAAGCTGAACAGCGCTAGATATGAATACTCAACAAATATAAGTGAAGAATAGGAGTATTCTCATGAAAAAGCGGAGCGTGTCTCTCTCCCAATCAAGAATGCTAGGGTCCAGTCAAGCTTTATTGAAAATAAAAGTGCAATACTGAAAATAAAAGCACACAGACGCTCCAAGAAAAGCACATATGATGTGAAAGAATTAAAATATAGTTTCACTAGAGATGACCTGATAATTTTGACGATGAAGAAGGGGATGCCTTGGGCATCCCCAAGCTTAGACGCTTGAGTCTTCTTGAAATATGCTGGGGAGATCCATGGGAGCCTCCCCAAGCTTAAGCTCTTCACTCTTCTTGATCCTATTATATCATCCTTCTCTCTTGACCCTTGAAAACTTCCGTCACACCAAACTCAAAGTAGATCTCATTAGAGGGTTAGTGCATAATCAAAAATTCACATGTTCTATAAAGACGCAATATGATTTGTTACTTTAAACATTAGCTACAGCCACTGATGTTATGTGAAGCTCTTCCACCCAAAAAAGAATTTCACTCAACACTAGTAAAAGAGAGAATGCAAAATAAAAAGGCATAATCTGTCTAAAACAGAACAGTCCGCAAAGACGAATTTTTTCGAGGCACTTACGACGCTCAGATCGAAAATCTGAACTAATGAAAGTTTCAGACATTCATAAAGATTACGCACAAAAATTTCAGATTTAATTAACAATCTGGTGATTTTAGGAATTTCGTACAGTGAACAGCAAAAATCTGTTTCTGCGCAGCAATCAAAATTAAGCATCGTCTTAACATTAGAGGCTACTCTTGGCACAACAATGCGAGAAAATAAAGATACAAAGGAGTTGCTACAGAAGTAAACATCCTCCTTGACTCAATAAAAGAAAAATTGCAGAAATAAAAATAATGGGTTGCCTCCCATAAGCGCTTTTCTTTAACGCCTTTTAGCTAGGCACAAAGATCGAACCTCAACTTCAGGAACCGAAACATGATGAGCCGAACCAGACATGATAACTAACAGAAAACAAAACTGAAAATAAAATAAATGCAAGTAACTAATTTTTTGTGTGTTTTTGATAATTGAAACCAAACAAGATAAAATAAAATAAACTATGCAAGACAAAAACAAAGTAAAGAGATTGGAAGCGTGAAACTCCCCTTGCAGAAGACTGTTGTCTCCCCGGCAACGGCGCCAGAAAATATACTTGATGGCATGAATCACACACTCGTTGGGAGACCTCAAGAGAAAGGTATGATGCAGTTCGGCAGCAAGTTTTCCCTCAGAAAGAAACCAAGATTATCAAACCAGTAGGAGCAGCAACTCTTCAGAAGGTTGTTGGTGGCTCACACGGCGCAATACGATCACCAACGTGGAATCTGCACACAACACAATCAAACTACTTTGCCCCAACGAAACAGTGAGGTTGTCAATCTCACCGGCTTGCTGAAAACAAAGGATTAAACGTATGGTGTGGAAAATGAGTATTAAATTGCAGAGAATGAAAAATGAATAGTTTGCAGTTTGTGGTTGTTTAATCAGTGTAAAAGAATGGACCGGGGTCCACGGTTCACTAGTGGTGTCTCCATAAAAGATAACTAACATGTTGGGTGAACAAATTACAGCTGGGCAATTGACAAATAGTGAGCGCATGACAATGCATATACATGACATGATGACTACTATGATATTTAATTAGGCATTACGACAAGATATATAGACCGTTATCCAACAGCATCTATGACTAATAATCCACCGCCGGGTTGTCATCCGAGTCCCCCGAGTCCTCCGGTGATGATTCCCCTCTCCGGCAGGGTGCCGGGAAGAGGTTCTAGACCCTCCCGAGCTAGGGTTGACGGCGGCGGCGTCTCTGGAACTTTTCGTGGATATTTGCTCAGGCACTTAGGGTTTTCGCGTCGGGGGGAATAAGTAGGCGAAAGGGCGGCGGCTGGAGAGCCCCGAGGAACCCACACGTCGCCTCGGCGTGCCAGGGGGGACCGCGCCCTGCCCGCATGTGGGGCCCTCCTGGCTCCTCTCTGCTGCTCCTTTGGTCCGTCAGGTGAGTTCTGGTAAAATAGGGACCTCCGTGAAGTTTTGCCCAATTCCGAGAATATTTCCAGACTAGCTTTTCTGGAATACAAAAACAACAGAAAATAGGAACTGGCACTTCGGCATCTTGTTAATAGGTTAGTCCCAAAAAATGTATAAAAGTGATATAAAGTAGATGCAAAACATATTGCAATTGGTATAAAACAAGCATGGAACATAAAAAATTATTGATACGTTTGAGACGTATCAGCTGCTACCTCCCGCGGACCAGCTGTTCGTCCGCGCGCCGTCGCCCAAGGAGGTAGTCCCTAAACCTCGCGCCAATGAGCGCGTTTGTTTTGCGGAGTTCTTGACTAGGGGTTCGCATTCCCCATCCAGGGTGCAAATCCATGATTTCACCCCTAATGGCATACTGCATATTGCCTGTTTTATGGCTTTGTGCGAATGCTTTCTGGGGGTTTCCCTAGCTGGGCGTTGTGGAAGTCCATCTTCCTCGTCCGGCCAAACAAGAGGGGCAACCGCACCTATCCTCTGGGTGGCTGCGGGATCCAAGTGCGCAGCGATACGCGCTACTTCGCCCTGAAGCCAGTCGACTCGGCACAAGGGTGGAGGAAAAAGTGGTTCTACGTCCGCGTCAACCAGGAAGGAATCCCGGCGTTCTCGATTGCCAGTTCTCTTGAGAGGACCAACGCCTGGGACCATCAACTGTCGACCGAAGAACAGGCGGAGCAGAGCCTCTTTTGTCAAAGATTGGAAAACTGCTGGGCAACGTCACAGGTGCGCACCTGATTGCCACCTTTGTGAAGATGCGAGTGTGGCCAATTTGCGCCCGAGCTCACCCCATGTGGCAGTATGAGGGTGTGCTCGACTCCAGTCGAATGAGCTAGGAGGAAGTGTCAAAGAACGAGGTAGTGGCGCATGTGCGATCCATTATCAGCATTAAGTCAAGCGACCCCTGCAACGTCGACTGCCCTGTTACTCCATATGGGTCGGACAAGCCTTTGCCAGAGGTTAGTACAGCCGTATGTGTTATTTGTCATCTAGCGTTACCACTCAGTGTTTTTCCTTTCTTAGCCTTGTACTGTTATTTGTGATATGCAGGGTCATTCAACTGTGTCAACCCTTCCTCCCCTTCCAGAGAATGGCCCAACCCATGAAACGGAGGTGCAAGAGGTAGAAACGAAGGGAGGGGATGAATCGCCTCTACCTTCGGCTACCACATCTCCGATGGAAAAGGTCGAAGAGGAAGAGGCAGAGGAAGTACAGACTGAGGAGCCGGCCGCGACTGGTCATGTGAGCGAGGTTCCCACTCGCAAACATCGTCGGGTGTCCCAAGGTTTGTCCTCTTCTATGAGCTCACCCACGAAGGAGTCGGATGTGAAGGATGACGGAGACTCGGGCTCCTCACCTTCTGCCAAAGCTGCTCCTTTGGATGTGAGCCCGTTGAGCTCAGCTCCTCCTCCCAAGTCGGGTGAGGAGCTACTTTTTGGAGGCCCAAATTTTGACAACCTCGACATTGAGGAGGAAGAAGAGCACAGGAGCTTTCTGTACTGAGTTGTTTCGTTTTGGTATTCGTGCTTATGTTGTTTGTCTTCTGTCACTCGTAGTGCTGAGACTGTGCATCCTCCGACTCCTCCATCCGACAAAGTTTTGACTCCTGAGCACCCGGACGTCTCTCCTGTTGGTCCTGAGATCGTTCAATCAGTAGCCACGACTACTGCCATTGAAACGACTAGGGTTGCGAGTGCAGCAACCCCAGAAGTCGGGACATCTGCCGCAAAGCCTGCGACTTGGATTGAACACGTAAGTGTCTTTTGTCGAGTCCACATACGGGACTGGTTATGTATAACTCATGCTGGTTTCATGTGCTTGCAGCCTTACTACCTCAACCTGGTGGAATCAGGCAAAGCTTTTGTCCAGGTTTAACAGGAGAGGGACAGTCTGCGTGCTAACTTGGAGCAACTTACCCGTAAGTGTACTTTTATTCTGTACCTGAAGTTCTTTTTGAAATGTCTTTGCTTAGTCTAATGTTTGAGTTATTTCTTGCCATCAAATTCAGGCGACAAGGCCTCGGCTGAGTCCCGGGTGAAGGAGCTAGAGGAGGCACTCGCCTCCCGGCGTGCCAAGTCGAAGAAAGCTTTGGATGCCACCAAGGACGCAGCCGCCGTGCGCGAGAGAGGGTACGCTGAGCGACTGGCTGGCCTCGCTCGGGATGTGGGAGGTTAGTAATTTTCCCTTTGACATTTTTGTGTAGCCTCTAAGTGTTGTGTAGTGATTTGTGCTCTTTTTGGTCTTTGTTTGAAGGAGTTATTGGCGCGCCAGCACCTTCTGACGTGGTCAGTGATGAATTGTCACTCGACCGCGTGATAGGTGACCTTGATGCCATGTTCGTCCAGGCGAAGGATGCTCTCGCCAAGTCCACCAGCACACTTGGCGCCGTGTACAAAGACGTGCTTCCGCACGGCGAGCAACCGTCGGCTATTGATGGCTTCGCCAACGTTCTTGGTCCAGGGACTTCGACCATGGCGAATTTTGCTCGCGTCCTCACGGTACGCGGCTCGGAGTCCACCCTCAAGCTGATATTAGGTCATGGGATAGAGGGTAACTTCGAGGCAGCTATGTCTGACTTCCCTCGGAAGGCTGGCGGGAAACTAGTATCTCTGAAGCATGTTAGCGAGCCAGCCGCCCGACTGGCCAACATATTTATGACCACCATGGAGCGTCGGGCAACAGAGGTCGCCGCCCGTTCGAGTAGGGCTAGGTCGAAGTCTGTGTCATAGTTTTAATGCAGCCGAACCTATTTTTATGCTCTGTAATGACACATTATGATCACGCGAGTATGCGTGTATTTTTGCTACACTTTGTATGAATGTCCTATTTAATGCCTTTTGCATTTTCACCTGAAAGGCTATGTGCTGTTGACTCGCTTGGCTTATGTGCTTGGTTTCTCATTTCTGACATGAGATTTGTGTGATGCCTTGAACAGCCACGGGCAGCCGCTACTTCAGCTGGTTCGTCGCGACCTCGTGCTTCCACCCGATCTCGGGCTCAAGTGGCAAATGATGCTAAAGTAATGCGTTATATGAAAGCTCGAGTCGTGAAACTGGAGCAAGAGTTAAAGAGTGCCCAGAGCGATCTGGATATGATGAAAATGAGACCAGCTCCAGCCTCCCAACGAGAGGATTATGTGCTTGGCGAGATGAACCTTGTGAATAGGCAACTCGAGTGTGAGTACAGTCCTTGCCTTGATTACAGGTCTTTTGCTTACTCCCTTTGCTGACCTTTATACTTTGCAGGTTTTGTTCGTGACCTCAAAGCAGAACAGGCTCGCGTTGAGGAGCGTTTAGACAATGCGACTGACACCCCATCAACTGGTCGTCAGCATTTTTGGCTTGATAGGTTTCGAGCGCACACTCGCCACTTTGAAGGACCGTGCGTGGCGAAGCACTCAGCTACTCGAGTTATGCAGGTTGGCTTTCATTCGCATCAATCAAACCCTCTTTCCAACAGGACCACAACCACAAGGGATTCATGGTCTGCTAGATCTGTTCCATCACACGGGTCCTATCCGGGAGATGCTCACCCAGAAGCTTGTGGATGGAGCTAATGCGACGATGGCATACGTGCGAAGTCAGCGTCCCAACTTGGTGTTGCCGCCACCCACCGTTGGAACGACTTTGTCTCAGGAAGACCTTGATGGCACCGTTCTATCTGCGAAGATGCTGGTCGAGCGATGCCATGACCAACTCTTTGGTCCTGTGCTACCCATCAAGGACGAGCCTGAAGACTAGAGGCTTTTTGTGTATAAACTTGTAGAGGGGGCAGCCCCCGAGTGTAAATTTGCCACTTTGTATATAATACGCATTATTTACTTTGTGTTTCCTCAGCCCCCGAGTCTATCGAGTGGGGTTTATGAAAATGTTTCGAGTGTGAACCAATAATTGCGCAGCCCCCGAGTGTTTAAACTAAAGTGGGGCTGTGAATTTTTGTGATATCTGAAGTTTCAACTTTTGCTTTGAGACTCAGCCCCCAAGCGTGCGAGTGGGGTTGAGGAGTTCTGCGTTCTTGCTTGAACTTTTGTGACCCAGCCCCCGAATTTTCGAGTGGGGTTGAGGTATTATTCTTGATGGAGCAAAAACTCGTGTCCTTGATGGCGCAGCCCTCGAGCGTTTCGGGTGTAGCCAAGGTATGTACTAATGAGTTATGGCGAGTGATTTGATCTGTTGGCGATGTAGTTTTGCATTGGGGTCATCCGCTAGAGGCTTGATTGCCTCTAGGTACGCTGCAGCAGTAAAAAGGGCACCCGCAGCTGTTTTGGGTACTGGTACTCCCTCTTCGTCGAATGTCATGAAAGACTGGCCTAAGTTGCGGGTGAGCGCTTCCCTCTCATCTTCCGCGAGGCGTGACAGCCTTGATCTGGGTCTTGTGTCTGCTCGCCCGGTGGAGCTCATGAAGAGCTGTCTTCTCCGTGCACTCGACAAGCTAGCTTGCTTTTTACGTTCTTCGAGTGTTGCTCTGATCTGCTGTAGTCGAAGTGATTCCTGCCAGTTGAAGTACTGGAAGGTCAACATCTCCTCTCGTGTTGCATCCACGGGCATCATTGTGCATTCCTTGATGACTTTATCTGCTTTTGCTGCCATCTCAGCAGTAATTGTGAGAATTGTAACTCCATCCGGCATAGTAACTGTGCACGGGAATTTTGTAGGCCTGCGACTGGGCGCAATATCAGATGATTCTGTGGCGAAGGCAACGTATACCTGCTGGGGAATCACCCGAGGGTATGTGTATGTGTTTTCGAGTCCCATCATGGACTCGACGTCTTCATCGAGACTCATATCAGAGTCAGTATGCCCGTCGAACAGCCCATCTGGGCGAAGCTCGCCGTTGACGTGTTCATCGCCTATGCTCGTCTCGATGTCGGCGAAGTCGTTATGGATCTCGGAGTTGAGGTTGTTGTTGGTGCAGATCTCGGAGTCGACGTGGTTGTCGATATGAGTTTCGAGCTCATCGAAGTCGCTGAGGGAGATCCCGCAGTCGAGGCTATCCTCGAGTGGAAGATTGAGCTCGGCATCGTTTGTGCGGTATGCTGATTCATCCTCCTCACCTTGGAGTTCTTTCGCAATGAACTCGTTGATCTCTCGAGTCGACATGGTTGTTGCAAACGAGCAGACTGGGAGGATCGACGATGGTATGGATGCAGTTGATGGATCCGCAGTCGAAGGAGCCGCAATCGATGGAGCCTCGGGTGTGGAAGTCACGAGTTGGCGTGGATCTGTCAAGTCCTGCATACCAAGCTTGTTTACGAAAAAATTGAACGAACCAACGGTTAAACCCAAACCAGACTCGAGACCAGCGAACGTCTCCTGGAATTCTTGCGAGTGTGGCTCGAAGTTCATCAGAGGATCTGGTGTGTTTTTTGCAGGTGAAGTTGGCGTGCTGCCGTTTGTCGAGTGAGTCGGCGAGTTGCCGTGTGCCGCCCGAGTCGGTGAGTTCTAGTTTGTTGATGCAGCCGGCGAGTTGCCGTTTGTAGATGCGATTGGTGAGTCGCCGTTTTCCGATGGAACCGAAGAAACCGTGAGTCCAGCACTATTCTTTCTCACAGACGGCGCCAATTGACGAGGGGTTAACTCATCAAATCCCATGGTTAAGAACCTAGGGTTGAGATTACGAGGGAGAGAACGTGGTAGAGCTGGTAGTTTCGTCGACTGACAAGCAAAATCAGGGATTTACCCAGGTTCAGGCCTCCGGAGAGTAACACCCTACATCCTGCTTGTCTGGTATTGATCGTGTGAGATTATGCGGGCTACAATGGGGTCCTGTTTACATGTAATGAAAGTCTAAACCGACTATGCCTATGTCTAATCTTGGAGGGTACTCCATCTTGTTAGGCCTTTTGTCATGGGCTTCATGTAGGCTCTTGATAGTTGGGGCTTAGTCGACACGTGCACCAAGTACCCTTATGGTAGGGTACCCGGGATGTATATCCTTGTCAGTGGCTGTTTTGAGGAAGATGTTTGGCTTATGCGTAGGAGAACAAGATGAAGTTCTCCCATGGGGTTGGATGTACTGGCGAAGTATGCACAACTCTCAATGTGAGCAGAAGGCAATGCACATCGCCGAAGAGGCTAGCAAAATATGGATGGTGGAAGTGCCAAAAACCGTAGCTCAACATTAGTAAAAAGAACTCACAAGTTTATTGCAAACAACTAGCAGGTTCAACATTAAGAGCATGATTAAATTTACCCCAAGGAGGGCCGTTCACGGAGGCACAAGTACCCCGCTAGATCCCTCGACCTTAGCACGCAACTATGTTGTTTCCAAAAACCTTCAGACATGAGAAGCTATCAAGTCCAACTATACCATCAGCAATTTTAAGAGTTTGTAGTACGGTACAAGCTTTAATAACACAACCACTAATCAGATTTTAGCTTTAATTAACCAACAGCATTTAACATCTAATTTCTTAATATCTCAAAACATTTGCAAGGAATCAAGTTATCAAAGTTCAATGATCTACAAGACTATGCAAATTTTTCCATTATACAACTACCACACACTTTAGCATTTTCTGTTCCAACCAGACGCCAATTATACAACTCTCCAAACAAATATAAGTGAAGCAAGAGAGTACTTTCTATAAAAGAACTAATAGCTCTGAACAAGAGATACATGAAAAACAAGAGCTAATAGCATAGCAGTGCTAAACAAGAATACTCAACAAGTATAAGTGAAGAACATGAGTATTCTAAGCAAAAGCGGAGCGTGTCTCTCTCCCAAACAAGAGTGCTAGGATCCAACTAAGTTATGATCAGAAAACAAAACAAAAACAAACAGAAAATAAAACACACAGACGCTCCAAGAACAGCACACAATATGTGAAGCAATAAAAATATAGTCTCACTAGAGGTGACCTGATAATATATTGATGAAGAAGGGGATGCCTTGGGCATCCCCAAGCTTAGACGCTTTAGTCTTTTTGATATATGCTGGGGAGATCCAAGGGAGCCTCCCAAGCTTAAGCTTTTCTCTCTTCTTGATCTTCTTATATCATCCTCCTCTCCTAATACTTGAAAACTTCCTTCACACAAAGATAACTCGCAAACTTCATTAGAGGGGTTAGTGCATCAAAACATAAACTCACTTGGTTCTGTAAAAACACATTGCATACTTTAGTTCAAACATTAGCTACTGTTACTAAGCAAGATCGTGATCTCCCCCGAAGAACGTGAATCTAAACTTGCAAAAGAGACAATGCAAAACAAAGACAGAATCTGTCAAAACCAGAACAGTCCGTAAAGATGAATTTTTTCGAGGCACTTCCGATGCTCAAATCAGAAAACGGTTAACTAACGAAAGATAGGTAATAAGTTCAGGCTTCTGCTAAAAAATTTACAGATTAAAATAGTAATCCGTGATTTTTCACGAATTTTTACCGTGAGGTACAGAAATCTGTTTCTGGACAGCAAATAAAACTTTACCACCCTCTTGCATTAGAGGCTTTTCTTGGCACAACAAAAACGAAAATAAAAGATACAAATGAGTTGTTACAGAAGTAAACAACCTCCTTGACTAATAAAAACTGAAAACAAAAGATAATGGGTTGCCTCCCAAAAGCGCTTTCTTTAATGCCTTTTAGCTAGGCTAGAAGATTTTAATGATGCTCTCATAAGAATAAGAGTTGAAAAACAAAAGAGAGCATCAAGAGGCAAATATCAAAAACATTTAAGTCTAACCCACTTCCTATGCAAAGGAATCTTGTAATAAAATAAATTATTGAAGCATAAAGCAACTAGCATAGGAAGATGAAACAAATGCAAGTTCAAAACTTTCAACATAAAGAGAGGTGTTTTAGTGACTTGAAAACTTTTATAACCATATTTTCCTCTCTCATAATAACTTTCAGTAGCATCATGAACAAACTCAACAATATAACTATCACATAAAGCATGCTTTTCATGATCTACAAACACATAGTTTTTATTAAGCTAAAAAACAGTGGGGTCATTAAACCCACTTTTGACAATAGTAGTATAATTTATATCATCAGTCAACATAGGACCATCATCAAGAGCATTATCATATATAAGAGTAGGGACCACATTTTTACTTCCTGTTATTTCTTCTTTTTCTTGAGTCAAGGATGTTGTTATTTCAAATTTATCAAAAGAAGATATTTCAATAGAATCATAACATTCAACAATATAGCATTCTTCCTCCTTAGGTAGGCATGGAGGGTAATCATATAATGTAAGAGTTAAAGAGTTACTATCATTAGAAGGTAGATCCTCCTTTTGTTCATCACTCTCTTCCTCTTTTTCATCCAATGAGCTTTCAGTTTCAGCAATTTCTTCTTCCACAGGTTCCTGCAAGGCATTAGTTTCATCTTTTGGAGGACACAACCTCTTTAGATGTTCAGTAATATAAGAATTATTATCCTTGTAGGTATCATAACAATATTTAAGTATAGCAAGACTTTTAGATTTATAAGGGGCATCAATTTTATGCTCAAGAAAAGAACTAATTTCAAGGGCACCCTTAAAAACAATAAATTCTTCAATTCTTTCTACCTCATATGCACTATAGTAACCTTTAACATAAGAAGCTAAGGTTTCATTAACATTACAAGTACATTGGAAAGAAAAGTGTTTAGACTTCCTATGACACTCAGATTCATCAAAGCAGAAAGATTTGTCAAATATAGAGCATAAATCTATAGCATACGTCTCCAGTTGACTTATTACTTTCCATAAGTACCCCCTTTTTGTGACAAGCGGTAATTCACATAATATTTTTGTTCATCCTCCGTGGACCCACCTTGCCAACAAGATTTTGTTTCAAAGAGATAAGCCATTGATAGCAAGTAAACAACTAGACATAATAACAAACCGAAATAAACTAGATGCTGATTTTTTTGTGGTTTTTTATTTTTAAAGCAAACAAGATAAAACAAAAATAAACTAAGCAAGACAAAAACAAAGTAAAGAGAATGGTGGTGTGTAACTCCCCTTGCTGTAGCTTCCAATTCCCCGGCAACGGCGCCAAAAAAGTTGCTTGATGACGTGGAACGCACGTTCGCTGGGAAACCCCAAGAGGAAGGTATGATGTAGTCAGCAGCAAAGTTTTCCCTTGATTACAAAACCAAGGTTGTCAGATCCAGTAGGAATTGGAAGAGCTTCAGAAAGGTGTCAGCGGCGCCGTTACCCGATCACTGACGTGGACCTGCACACACACAATCAAAGTACTTTGCCCCAACGAAACAGGAAGGTTGTCAATCTCCCCGGCTTGCTGAATACAAAGGATTAAACATATGGTGTAGAATAAAAGTAGCAGCAGGAAGTAACGTAGAGCGTGGTGAAAACGGTGTTTGTATCAGTGTGGAATAAAGGACCGGGGTCCACAGTTCACTAGTGGTGTCTCTCCATAAGACAAATAAACATACATGTTGGGTGAACGAATTACAGCTGGGCAATTGACAAATTGCAAACGCATGACAATGCAATATATGACAAGCACATGTTCATTGTTATATCTATTGGGCATTACAACAATATACATAGACCACTTACTAGCTGCATCTATGACTCATAATCCACTCACAAGATAGCTTCCGGGTCTCCCATGAGTATTAAGTTGCAAGCAACATATTATAGCATTAAGCAAAGTGTGTAATGTAAACAAACGCATTAGACTTAACAATAATACCCTTAAGCTAAGCATCGGTTATTTTATCCCTAGTGGCAACAACACATCTACAGCCTTAGTTGTTTCTGTCTATCAAGCCCAGGCTTCTAGAGGCATGAACCCACTATCTAGCATAAATACCCTCTCTTGAAGTCATTAGCATCTACTTGGCCAAAACATCTACTAACAACGGAGAGCATGCAGGAACATAGATAAAACATACTATAGATAGATCATAACTTCACAATTCATCGGATCCTAGCAAACACAACATGTAGCATTACATAAAGATGATCTTGATCATGTTAGGCAGCTCACAAGATCTAAACATGATAGCACAAGGTGGAGAGACTACCAACTAGCTACTGCTATGGACCCGTAGTCCCGTGGAGAACTACTCACGCATCACTCCGGAGGCAGGCATGGTGATGTAGAGCCCTCCGGTGATGATTTCCCCTCCGGCAAGGTGCCGGGAAGAACTGCAAAACCCTCCTTAACTATGGTTGAAGACGACGGCGACCTCGGAACTTTTCGTGGATTTTTGCTCGGGTATCTAGGGTTTCCCGATTAGTTGCAATTTATAGGCGAAAGGGCGACGTCGGTGGCCAGCCGAGGTGGGGCGGCGGCCTAGGCGCGCGGCCCCACCCTTAGCCATGTCGTGGGCCCGCCGGCCTGCCTGGTGTGGCCCCCGGCTCCGTCCTCCTGGCTGCCGCTCCGTCTCGGTCCAGAAATAAATCAGTTAAATTGGCGTCCGATTCCGAGAATATTTTTAGAATAGATTTTCTGAAACAAAAAGATAGCAGAAAACAGGAACTGGCACTGTGGCATCTTGTTAATAGGTTAGTCCCAGAAAATGCATAAAAATGATATAAAGTGTAAGATAAACATGTGGTAATCAATATATAATAGACATGGAACATAAAAAATTATAGATACGTTTTGGACGTATCAGTAACCTTTTTGGATCACACTATGCTCGCATCAAACACTCTAGACCCCAAAGGTTTCGAGGTAGGACCTTAGAAGTTCTGGCTATGGAAATAGTCTTTTGGAACATAACTTAAAGAGAGTGCTCTTCTACCATGGGAAGGCTATGTGGGGTGCAAATAAGTGGTTTTCCTAGCGACTCAATAACAGAAATCACCAAGGTGCCACCTCTTTTCACCCTTTGCTTTGAGGGGGTTCCAACCATTAGTGATATCTTTAGGATGTGCCTACGCCTCAAGCACATTTTAGTCCGCTAACCATGTTGTTATTAACACCAAAACAATTTACTAAGGGAAATGCCCTTTCTAACACCCACTTCACTTTTGCCAGCAAGAAAAGTCCATTCAGACAATGCCCACTTGTCCAATGTTCTGTGTATATTGCTGAATCTGGTTGTTGGGTGCTAGGATGGTATGTTGTTCCTTGTTCCCTTGGCCGTGAGGCTAGGCGTATGACCCGTTCCTAAGGCCCAAGACAAAGACATAGCTCCAAGAGGGGTGTTCAGCTAGCACATTTACCGAAATGTTCATATTTTTTATAGTGAGTCATCGTTACTGCCTTATTGGTTGTTCCAATGAATTTGGTTGCCCTAGGAACTCACCGGATACTAGTTAGGCACGTGCCCAAGGTGGAGGTATGGTAAATTTTCCTATGCTCTTCTCAGTTATCAACCGTTGTGTGTATTCTTAAATATTATCATCCCGCAACTCGTACCCCAGTTCACACATAAGAAAAGTCTAAATTTCTAAGAATAATTGGTTACAAAATACAAAGAGAATGAGTGAACTTACACAAGATCTCCATCCATATCGCGATGCATACCCTTTCTCATCGATTTCTCTTCTTCTTCTAGCACTAACAATTACCGACACTTAGAATTTCAGTGTTGTCATCTTTGTAACCTTTGAGGCAACACACTGCTCCGAGGTAGTATTAAACACCATAATTAGGACTCATCCATCAAATTTTCTGCCATATTCCTCTAACTCTACTATCGAATTGTCTTCCATAACCAGCCACTAGTTATCTTTCTCGTCCGCGAACTCGTATGCCATCTTGTCACCCTCTTTTTAAGGGATCTTTCAAACTTTCTTATCCCAAGCACTCCCATCTCCTTGCGTAGCATCAAGTTAGGGATACATAGTTTCTTCTTTCGTCTCTGTCGCATCTCTTCTCAAACTCTAACGCTAACATAGCAATGCACAGGGTTGCCCTGGATTCAAACGATCAAACGCAATCACCTTATGAAGTAGGAAGGACACACAGAGAAATTGATAATACTCTCTCCGTATCAAAATATAAGACCTTTTATTAAAACATGTGCATGTTGGACCCAACATGCTAAAAGGTTTTATATTTTGATACGGAGGGGTAGAAGATAAGATACATCATTAACCTATGTAATTTCCTGTACTTATTTTTTCTTGCGAATTACCTGTACTTTTAATTATTATTGTACAAAACCAGTGCACCGTGCACAACAACTCTTCAAACTTTTGAGATTCGTCTAAGTTGTGCAAATCGACATTCTACATATATTTTTTCACCAAAGACATGGAGAGGAGATACGAAAGATGACGCCATAGGCAATGCCTTTGAATTACCTTAATGTAATTTCCTTTTTCATTTCATCGTGTTCAATCTAATGATCTAATGCACTTTCTTTGGTCAATTTGCAAAGTTTTAATCGTCCACTAAAAAGTCGAGCTCCCGAAAATAGTGACAAAATACAGGGGCCTAACCCGAAGTTTGACCCCCCCAACTTCTCCTGCAAGAATGGATCGAGAGACCCCAGAAAACTAGACCGAGCCCAAAGCGAAATCGAATCGAGAGGAAAAAAAAGAGGGAGAGGAGCACGCGCCGCCGCCAGGCCTGCACATCGCCATGGCCGCCTCCGCCTCCCGCCGCTCCTCGCAGCTGCTGGGATCCGCCGCCTCCCGCCTCCTCCACTCGCGGGGCTACGCGGCGGCCGCCGCCGCGCCCTCGCCGGCGGTTTTCGTCGACAAGAGCACCCGCGTGATCTGCCAGGGCATCACCGGGAAGAACGGCACCTTCCACACCGAACAGGCCATCGAGTATGGCACCAACATGGTACGTGCCCCGCGGCCCAACGCCGCCGCCACCCTTTCAGATGTCTTGTCCGATCCGTGCATATCTTCTTCTACAGCGCGCGGTTCTAGGGTTTGCAATATAACCAGAGACGGCCGGTAATGCGCTATCTTGTGGATTAGTAGTTGTCGATCTCCATTTCTCGGCTATTAGGGTTTCGTTTCGTGCCGTGTGTGACTCTAGGGCCTAGGGTTGGGGTGTTCTTCACCGTACAATCCAGCGAGGCAGCATCTTAGTATTTATTTTCCCTCTTCAGATAACAAAATCTGAACTAAACAAGGTTTCTATGAATTCCTGGACATTTTTTAATCTGGGGCCTGGTTGATCTAAATTTTAGAAGAGCGTGAGAAATAATCTCCACGATGCATTCCTTGTGATTTTAAAGCTGCTCTGGATATCCCAACACATCTAAATCTTACACATTATATTGTTAGAATTCTTCTATTGGTGAGAATGGAGAGATCGGGACATGTTTACTTTTTGGTTTGTTTGGTAGTAGATTGGACAGCGTTTCTCACACAGTTAAAGTGCCGGTACATATGCAGAAACTTGCCCTGTGGATGGTTGGTATTATGTAAAGCATTCTCAGAGCCTTGACCTGAACTGATGCTTAGCAGGTTGTTCTTATTTCATTACTACATTGTTTGACCAGCAGTTCATATATTTACTGTCTGTGTAATGGGTCTAACAATGATATCAAGTATCAGACAAATGTGATTACTTCTCTATGTTGCAATACTAGTTGGCTTATGGATTCATCTGCAAAGAACTGGCATGTTTTGTATGGTTGTTCCAACTTTTCTTGAGATATTTGACTGATTAACATGTCTCTGGTATGGATTACATTAGATGTTGCCATTTTAACTTAAGTACCTATCATTGCAACAGGTGGGTGGAGTTACTCCCAAGAAAGGTGGAACTGAGCACCTAGGCCTTCCAGTTTTCAATTCAGTAGCAGAAGCTAAGGCTGAGACGAAGGCGAATGCATCTGTTATATATGTTCCACCACCATTTGCTGCTGCTGCAATAATGGAGGCAATGGAAGCAGAGCTTGACCTTGTTGTCTGTATCACTGAAGGGATACCTCAGCATGACATGGTATTATATGTTTAACAATTTAAGTACATTATTAGCCACCTTGTTTGCTATGTTTCTGAGCATAATAATTTTTGTGACATCATTTGTTCTCTCTTCATATATAGCCGTACAGGTTAGTTACGATTTTTTTAATATAAAAGACACTAGAGAGTACAATATGCGATGAATGTCACTCAATACATGTGAGTATGTAGCCATAGGCTTGCCACATGGAACGGATTTAGCTTTACTTCTACATCATGTGTAATTTTGGTAAATGATAAATAGGAGGTGCAATCTGTCCTGAATTTTATCCTGACCCATTTGGCAGTTAACTTGTTCATATCATGTGCACAATGTTAATAACTCATGGTTACATAATTATGTTCTGTCTTTCTCACAGTTTAGATACTTTGCTCCAGTTTTGTTTTACTTTGGTTAGACCTTGATGAAGCCATCATAAGGTTTTATTTCTAAATTCCAGGTGAGAGTGAAGGCAGCTCTGAACAGTCAATCAAAAACCCGATTGATCGGACCAAACTGCCCTGGTATCATTAAGCCTGGTGAATGTAAGATTGGAATCATGCCAGGTTACATCCACAAACCAGGCCGCATTGGAATTGTATCTCGTTCTGGTACCTTGACATATGAAGCGGTATGCCCATTATTGTAGAGTTACTTTTAATCTTGGAGTACATTTTCCTTAAGTGTATTTCCGTGTTCATTGACAGGTGTTTCAAACAACAGCCGTGGGCTTGGGGCAGTCAACCTGCGTAGGCATGGGAGGTGACCCCTTCAACGGCACTAATTTTGTTGACTGCCTCGAAAAGTTTGTTGCTGATCCTCAGACAGAAGGTACACCCTTTGTGTCTGTTATTCAGCTAAAGCCTATCTATTCTTTCATTTATTGGTATATTTCCAAATTTCCCCTTAATTTGGTATATTAGGTACTACCACAGGTCCAGCATGATAGTTCTACAATGTTTATTTGAGTAGCATTTTGGGTGCCATGAGATCCCACCAATTGTTTGCTATATGGGACTTTGAGTCAGTTAAATTTAATAAGAGACAATTAGTCTTATATAGCAGAATGATGCTCCCTGGTCTGTGACTCTTCGGTGTGCTATTGATCCCTCATATAGTATTTAAGGCATTTAAATGCTTTTGTTTCAGTCTTCAATACCGTGTCTTTCTGTTATTGTTCTTATCTATCAACACTGTTATACTTCTCTTTAAGTATTGGTCTCATTGATAAAACTGCTATCTGCTCTTTAGGTATTGTTCTCATTGGCGAAATTGGAGGTACTGCTGAGGAGGATGCTGCAGCCTTTATCCAGGTGAGAGTTTTGTCGGGCAGGGGTGGAGCTAGAGAAAAAATGGCTGAGTGCACAGTAGCAGACTGGGTGCACAATTGGGACGTGTGCTTGTTGGGCAGTGTTTGAGTGTGAAATTGTGAGCCCTGGTGCATTGCTACTGGGATTAGCTGGTGCACATAGCAAAATGTGGACCCAATTGCTAGTAAATTCTTTTTTCTGCCAGGTGCCTGTGCACCAGACAAACCCTACACAGCTCCTCCCATATTGCCGTGATAACTTTTTCTTTCTTACTTTGTCCCTAGATATCTTTCCAAATACTCACATGATTCTTATGTTCCTCATTGCAGTTCAAGCTTTATGGCAATTAAAAGCCGTTCTTTCCATATTCATCAATATTATCACACAATCTTGCAGTAGAGATGTATGACAAGTCTTAAAGGCCACTAGCAATAGCAAAACAAAATGCCTTCATTTTCAGCAAGGGTCGAAATAGGCCACCCTTAGTGATATATTAGTTATCCTGGTCTCTTGACATGTAAAGACTTGGGTTGTATCTACTCATGTTTGGAAGTTAAAATCATGTACTTACTGAGGTGGCAAATGACAATCTGGCATTGCTGATATTCCATGATAAAATATCATATGTATCTACTTGCTGGAGCTTCCATTTCATCTCTTTTCTCTTGAATAGTTAAATGATGTTCTAATATTTCTGATCAACTAATATAACTTGACATGCAAATGATTCAGGCGAGCAAGACAGACAAGCCTGTTGTTGCATTCATAGCTGGACTTACTGCACCCCCGGGCCGTCGAATGGGCCATGCTGGAGGTATTGATCTAACAATAAGTTCATTACTTGTTTCTTTTCAATTGGAATTTCTAAGATGAGCACTGCTCCTGATTGTAATTTAAGAAAAGGCACCAGCAGTTTCGATGTTACCAGATTGTTCATTAATTATGTGCGGTTTTCTATTACTCTGCATCAATGGTAGTTGAGATTCTTCACGAAGAAAAGGTTATGCATGAATGTTATTCAGTTCACATATGTATATGTATTGTCCAATCAGCAATAATTGATAGATAACAAAAGATAAATACTTCAGAATTTCACATATTTGAGCATGAAAGTTTCATCCAGGTAGATGTGTTGTTGATTTGTAATCTCTAATAGTTGTGGGGTATTGTGCACAATTTATTTGGGTAAAGTAGCAAAGCAGTGATTCGGACTGGGTTTATACTTGTAGCTGCCTTGAGCCCAATGGCACCTTTGCCATCTTATTGTTCATGGTGTCAAATATTTTGGTAACCTGCCAATGTTTACCCATGTTCCTTTGCTAACTTGGTAATATTTATGGAATTCTTTTCCATTTTGGAACTTTTTCATCATACAAAGTAGATAAAGCTCCTTCATATGGTGTCAATCTAGTTTACTTTATTTTTTTTGCTGCGATTCTCAGTATAACCGAAGTATGAGAACAAATTTGTTTCATTTATTTTATTGTTTCGAATAAAGTTCATCTGCCTCGTGTACTAATATACACATATTGTCCTCGTGTGATGCAGCAATTGTATCAGGGGGGAAGGGTACCGCCCAAGACAAGATCAAGGCACTCAGAGAGGCTGGGGTTACTGTTGTTGAGTCACCAGCTAAGATCGGTTCGACGATGTTCGAAATTTTCAAGCAGCGTGGAATGGTAGAGTAGAGAGAAGAAATGGTACAGTAGAAAGAAAAACACCGGGAAACTTCCTTCTGCTGCTCGTTGGTTAATAGCGAGCAACACCTTGGTAGAGCCGTGTCGCCGGCCGCTGGACTGAGCTTCTCAGTCAATTGTTTTTTTCTCTTTTGTCTCCTGTGTGAAGATTGCCTTCTTTTGACTCGTTTCACGTGGTCATTTCAAATGTTCAATAAGACAAATTCTTGATATGCGATTGCTTGGAATTCATCGGTATACATGAGGCTTTTGAAGTTTTCTTCCTTCCGTCTTCAATCCTAGTTGTGTTTTCTCTCAAATGTACGAAGCCATTTCCTTATTAGTCTCGTTCACTTGGTGTATGCGGCTTTGTGAACATTGTTCACTTGGTGTGTGAGGCTGTGTTAACATGTTGTGTTGTACCAAGAAGCTGGCCGTACACTGGAACTGTATGGTATGCTCCGTTTTTCTTCGGCACTTCATTTGCACCGACATATCTTTTGAGCCAGAAGGCATGGAATGGCATGAATCCCTCGTATAAGTTGTTTTTATGGTCAGAATTATAAGGAGCGAACATATGGATTTTATAACTTGGAGGGAACGAGTTGCCAGCCATTCGATTTTTCTATCGACTGTGTATGGCAACTGCTAGGTTGTGACATTGTCACATGGCGTCCGTTTCCAGGACAAAGTTTATGAAGACAAATACTCCTGTCAATACATGAATTGCATTCAAATCAAGACCAGTACTTCAGAGATTAAGACAAGAAGTGCCTTTTTCCAGGCCAGGAGCTGGATAGCGAATTTGCTTTTTAAGTAAAATCACATGCGATCAACGCTCTTTTCCTTTTAGGTTTCGTTCAAGACATTTACTCCTTTTGTGCACTAACAGGCCCAGATGTTGCACGTTTCAGACTACATACAACTCATAGTACATCTGAGTTGATTTGATTTGACTCCACCTAACAGATCTATCTTCTAGAGAACTTTGACAAAAGATAGACAACAAAGAAGCATAATAGGGCAAACAGGACAACATGGACGATATGATTGGAGCCCTGCTGGATGATGCTCTTGTTCATCCTTCGCATGTTGTTCTTCACTCCAGCCTGTGCTTTCGTAAGTGTCATTTGCTGTTTCATGCACGGTGGGTAACAAATTAGAGCACAACCAAGAAAAAGATTGATCATTCATTCTTTGCAGAAGTTATATTGCTCAACTAAAACATCAATAGGACACAATATTTGATATTTCAAATATCAAAACCAACTCCGGAATACCACATCGTAAAGCAACATATTAGTAAGTAGCACTTGGTTATGTACTAGCGTTGATCAAGTGAACCTTCAAGGTCATTACATAATAAATATGCAATTCTTGAAATGCATATCTATATCTTCACATGTATAGAAGTAATAGAACAACATCTAAATCATGGTAAAGAAATTAGGAACGAACAAGTGCAAAGGGAAAATGATAAACATGTGACAGCCATTCAGGAAAAATATAATATACCCATGCAATGCACCAAAAATGATCATGAGAGTTAAAGATGAAATGCCCAATGGAAATGAGGCAGCAATACCAGTTGGTTGAGGAAATCATTCTGGAACTTGGCCTCTGAGTTTATCTCTTGTGCGACCTGGAAAAGCCACCATATCAAACAACAAATAAGTTATAAAAAATGTGAAAAAAACAGCATTAACAGGTTAGCAAATTAGAAAAGACAAGTGACCAGAACTTTGAATTTCTCTGTCATAAGATTATGGGCTGCTTGTTTGGATGCCAAATATATTTCACATGCCAATGCCTTCACAAGCGCGATAAATTGGCTACCAAATTTCCTTGGCAATCTCGTAAGAGTTGCCAAAATTTTGGCAAGTTTTGGTTTTACCAAAAACTCCGCCTATGTCTTCTAGGCAGAGCCGGTCCCAAGCCCGGGTAAAGGAGGAGAGTTGTGATAGGTTTGGCGAGCCAACGTAAAAGCTAGCCAGTCCCATGGGTATGGAACTCATTTGGGCGAGAGTAGTACTAGGCTGGGTGACCTCCGTGGGAAGTCCTCGTGAAAGGGTTTCATATCTAAGGGTTGTGATAGGCTTGGCGAGCCAACGTAAAAACTAGCCAGTCCCATGGGTATGAAATCCATTTGGGCGAGAGCAGTACTACGATGAGTGACCTCCTGGGAAGTCCTTGTGAAAAAGGGTTTCATATCTAGCCTACCCCAACTTGTTTGGGACAAAAGGCTTAGTTAAGGTTAAGGTTTGGTTTTACCAAAGTTTGGCTTGCTAACTTTTGGCTGTAAACCAAACATGCCCTAACTCCATGGTTGTGAAAACTTGATTATCCCTCTTCAGATAATAACTCTGAAGTAAACATGGTTTCTGTGAATTCCTGGACATCTTTTAATCTGGGGCCTGGTCGATCTAAATTTTAGAAGAGCGTGAGAAATAATCTCCACAATGCATTCCTTGTGATTTTAAAGCTTCTCTGGATATCCCAACACATCTAAATCTTACACATTATATTGTTAGAATTCTTCTATTAGTGATAATGGAGAGATCGGGACATATTTACTTTTGGTTCGTTTGGTAGTAGATTGGGCAGCGTTTCTCACACAGTTAAAGTGCCGGTACATATGAAGAAACTTGCCCTGTGGATGGTTGGTATTATGTAAAGCATTCTCAGAGCCTTGACCTAAACTGATGCTTGGCAGGTTGTTCTTATTTCATTACTACATTGTTTGACCAGCAGTTCATATATTAACTGTCTCAATACTGGGTCTAACAATGATATCAAGTATCAGACTAAATGTGATTACTTCTCTATGTTGCAATACTAGTTGGCTTATGGATGCATCTGCAACGAACTGGCATGTTTTGTATGGTTGTTCCAACGAACGGTGGAGATGCTCTAACTCCATGGTTGTGAAAAATTCAAATGTCTGAGGTACAGACCTAGAGAGTAGAGACAACATCATCTGAATAACTTCGAGACTGATTTTATGAGAACGAAAATAGGAATGGCAAAAGCAACCAGCCATTGAATAATTTATACCAACTCACAAGATTGTACATAGGCCTAAACCAGAAAAACCAATAGAGTCCATACGAAGCTTCAGATGAATCACTATATGCCCGTGGCAGTATATCGAATAAAGTATACATCAATGAGCAACCAGGGCCCGGGGAGTGACAACAAAGGAACATGGTAATGAGTGCTGCAACAGAAGATTTGACACATATGAAGGCAATGTCCTATGGCATCAATTTACACCAGGTTATACATTGTGTTTCCATACAACCCATATATAACACCAAACCAACCATAAAAGTTTTGCCGTAACAATAGAACCAATACAACATACTCCCTCCGTCCTCAAATAAGTGGACATCTACAAATTTTAAGACAAACTAGCAAAATGCCCGTGCGTTGCTACGGGCTGATTAAATAATTTAATCACGGATCTTCACAGAAATTACACGGGCAGTACTACAAAATCTGTCACCTTTATATGAATTGTGTTTTTGTTTCCTCTTAATCATAATTTTTGCGAGGTTCCATCAATCATCGGTGTTGGCTTTCAAACATTTCCTTCTACATATCAATTCCACACGTTACTCAGTACATGAATTTTGTTGTCGCGACCACACACGCACACATCCGCCTACGCCTCAGACGCACGATGTCGTTGAGGCTGGCGTAGTTGCATGTATTGTATCGCGCGAGCACCTCCTGGTGCTCAACATCCTTCACTGCAAAGGTGGGCAAGGCGGTGTTGTTGACCTAAATTTCTCCCATAATGGATCGTCCCGCATGAGCGTTTTAAACATTTTTATTTGATATATTGCATTATAGTTTATTATCAATTTGTTTTCATTTAATCTACTATTTTAGACCCTTTTTAATGATCTAAATTCAGCAGACTATTCAGTCAAGTCCCCACTGTAAATGTCATGAAGAACTGGTAAGAAACACTTCCATCATTTGCTCTGTCATTTAGATGTCTGCTGAATGCGAGTCCTAACTTTCTTGTCTTGTGATGTAAAAAAAAAAAAGGCTGCCGCTCTAAAAGAAATGGTGGCTCGAACCTGATAGCAACCACATATGTATATGTACGTGTGCATGTATTTATTGATAATTGATTGATCGCTGTCGTTTGACTTTTTCTGGGCTGCTCCGATACAACACGATCGAACTCTCATTAAAAAAAGCTAAGCCAGCTCCGGTTTGTAATGAAGAGTTTTGGTCGTTCCGATTTTTTTACCGAAGGACAGGAAACGGACACTGGCTGGTCTCTTGGCCGACCACGTGTGGCTCCGTTTTTTTGTACAGATCGGAATCCTGCGTGCGTGGCTTCGGCTTTTGCTCTGGTTTTTTTAGCGATCAGAATTATGCGTGCGCGGCTGAGTTTTTCTTACCGATCGGGATTGTGCTGGACGCAACCTATCCGAACCGTTTTTCTCACTTATAGGTGGCATGATGCGTAATTTATATCAACTTTAGGGATAGTTTTATCATGACCTACCATCATCACCACCTCTATTCATATTATATAGTAGAGATTATGGTGTGGAATAGAAAATGCATTGGAAAAATGCAAGTCACCATCTCTCTCCTCTTTAATTACTCCACCTCCAATTAGATAAGTGCATGTAGAAAATGAGTAGACCATGTGTTGAATGTTATTGGGCTTAATTTGCGTGTGATGAGAGAGAAGCATACTTAAGTGCATTGGGATGGTAGAAGTACACTCTTTTGTGGAAAAATTTCAAAGGCTAAACGTCCACTTATTCGAGGACGGAGGGAGTACTGATTTCTCCCTATATTGAATATACTAGGAGTACTTACATGTGGTGTTGCAAACAAGAAATCTTTTATTAATCCGAGATGGTTTTAATTTAACTGAATCCATCTTGGTTTGAAGACAACAAAACTAACTTAAACGACTCACAGGCTACACAAGCACCAAGAACTAAACTGAGAAGCACGGCAATACATCTTGAACAACACATAAAACATCTACAGCGCATAACCGTACACACAATCTACAAGTTCCTAACGTCAAAAATTGAGGGAACAAGGACCTCAACTGAGCATATATACCAAACAGAAATCAAGAACCAGGTCAGGAAAAAAAGGAGGTCGGGAAATGGAAGCCTTACGCCTTTCAGTAGGCGAACCCTCGAATGCAGCCCATCGATCTCCTCGTCAAGATCGCCGTGCACCGGGTCGATCCGCAGCTGGATCTCGTCCGAGCTCGTCGACGCGTTCCTGCGATCCACGAAAGAACACCCCAAATTTGTCACGGAGTCCGATCCAATTTCGCGGGACAAATCGACAGATTCGAACAGCAGAGGGCGCGGATTGGGACAGACGACCTCGGGAATCGGACGGGGTGTACCTGGATCGCAGCGGCCCGGAACCGTACATCGGGTTCGCCATCGTGCGTAGGGGAGCGGGTGACGACCGGCTCGTTCTCGCGAGAGCTGAGTCGGGCCTGGTTCGGATTCAGGAGGGATTGGGTGGCGCGAGGGCGGATTCGGTGGAGAGGGCGGCGACGGCAGGGCGGGCGGAGCACGGGGAGATGACGCTGGGAGAATTGATTTTAACCCCTTGTTCGCGGCAAAATCCACGATAACCCCAGTTCGCGCGCTTTATATCATATGCCCGGCCCCACATGTCAGTGACACAAGGGGGCATATGATAGAAGGCGGGTTATCATCAATTACCCCGTTTGCACCCCTCGGGTGATATGCCCCCTTTTTCGTTGCCTCGTTCTGAGCCCCCGCATCTGTCTAATTGTTGCCAATCTCACCCCTGACGTTGTTATCTCTTCATTTAGCTAATAATGGTAGAAACTGGTCTGATTATATCTTGAATTGACAAATTTGCCCTAGTCCAATTTCTTGGACACGGGAGACAGAGGAGGGATTGTCCCCGACCTGCCGGCAGCCAACATAGTCGATGCGCCCCGACGCCACGCCGTCTGTCGTCCTTGGCTGGGCAGTTGGGGGATCTGTGGAGGAGCACACGCGGAGGAGCTCGTCGCAGCTAGGACCGGGGTTGCCCGGCACCGTAGATCGAGCTCGCCCGCTGGCGGTCGGGGCAGGGGTAGCCGCAGCAGGGGCGACACCTAGCAGGGGCGGCCGAGCAGGTCGAGCGAGCGGCCGGAGAAGGTCGAGCGGAGCAGGCCGAAGCACGGGGCAGCTGGGGCGGAGCAGGCTGGAGCACGCCGCCGAGCGGCTCGGGGCGAGTGGTTGGTTTTGGCCCTTTTGGATAAAAGATAACGGGAGGGCGGGATGCCGGTTGACACCAGCCATATGGGTAATTTTGCCAATTCCTGTTTCTGTTTGATGGTTATGTACTAACAAATTTGTTAACCAGGCCAAAGGGGTACATCAGCAACAATTAGACAGATGCGGGGGGCTCAGAGCGAGGCAGACGAAAAAGGGGGGATATGATCCAAGGCGTGCAAACACGGGGGGTTAAAATCAATTCTCCTGATGACGCTGCGGCCTGCGGGGGAAGGGGGAAGACGCCGGGGACTGCAGAATGAAAATGACGTTTTTATCGATATATGTAATTATGTACAAGCCTTTGTGGTAAGTTGCATATGTCCTGTCAAATATGTCCTGGACTAACGATGATCAAAGATGCGCTTCGAAAGCGTAACCTAAGTGACCTTCGAAAGCGTACTTACTGACGAAACAAGATAAATCCTCCACATGCCATACGAGTGGATGGTTATGTCCAAAACGGATTTAGGGATTTAGGGCGTGTTTGGTTCATGCCCATACTAGCAGATCTACCAAAATTGGCAAAACTTGGTGAGTGAAGATTTCCGGTTCCCGAGCACCATTGTTCGTGCTGTTTAAAAAATATGAAAAATATATTTGAAAGTTTCATTCTTTTTTGAAAAAGATCATACATGTTCTCAATGATGTATCGTACATGCGTGCAAAATCACAATGTGAAATAATTTGCATTATGAGCTACACAAAAATAACAAATATATACATCTGAATATAGCTAGTTAACAACGCATAGTTTCAAATTTTGTTATTTTTGTGTAGCCCATAATATAAAAATCCCCTATTGTGATTTTACATGCTTATAGTATACATTATTGAGAACATGCCTGATTTTTTCATATTTTTTTGAAACTTCTAAATATTTTTTCAAAGAGACGGAGTACTGGTGCTTAAGAGACAAAGTGACTTTTCAAGACTTGGCTTCCTATGTTTTCGATAAAAAATCTACACCTTTATATGGCCAGTTTTTTTTGGCAAGAATGTGTTAGAGGTGTGGGATGACATGTATTGACAACAATTTTTTTGGCAACAAACCAAACAGATACCAAAAGTTGAAAGGGCTGCACATATTTTGGCAGGGCAAGTTTGGACAGCAACCAAACACACTTTCATATTTCTTCCATGTCCTGTCTCTCTTCCTATAGTTTGCTTTTTAATCACATATAATTTTGAATGCGACATTTTTATGTCTAAAATTTTGTAGGTGTGTGAAAAAACATTTGTTGTATTTCGTTGTTTCAACCTTGAAGCTAACCCAGTCACTTAATACAAGTTTGATGACTTGGCTTGGGCACTTTTCATGTTTGTATAAAGGGAGGCGAATGAAGTATACTCTATGCACATAGTGAACCACCATCAATGAACTTTGTACTGACACAACCAATAATACGTAATCAAACTGGATTCTCAAAGTTATTAACCGACCTAATTCGGGGGCTCAATTTGATCACGCACAATGCATTTTAGTATTATGTATTTACCCCCAAAATAATACTCTCATGTGATTTTAGTACAATGTTTCTATTGATTGGAACAATTCAACCTAGCTACAGAATCATACTACCTACAACAAGTTAGGGTTTTAATGTCTCTTTGAATCGTGTATTTTCAGATGACTTTAAGAAGGTTGTAATCTAAAGGTGATACATCCCTTTCGACACCCAAGAATTCGATTTCACTCATTCCATTAGATTCTCGATCCAATTTGAATACAAATCGATTTGATTGTAAATAGAGATATTCTTGTTCGAAATTTTATCCTTGCATCTACAATATAGTACAATTTACTCCAAATAAGCTAAACTTTGTTAAACGTTCTCCACATGGCGAGGATATATTTTGATCTTATCGGTGGACCAAAGTGTGCAAGCGGGTCTACATATGCATTTGCAAAACTTTAGTACTCTCTCCGATCGTAAATGATTGACACATATTTGTTTAAATATGGATGTATCTTGACGTATTTTAATGTGTAAATACATATGTATTTAGATAAATTGGCGTCAACCATTTCCGATAGGAGGGAGTACTATTTAGATTTCAACCTTTTGTTCACGCAATAATATTCCACGAAATCAATTGAAAAAACTATGGCCAATAATGCAAAGGAGCTACTTCTAAATTACTGGCCGTGTATAGTTCGCTGAATACAAAGAAAAACGACCTCGATTTCAGCCCACGCTGACACCATAGGGCGGGGTCGGGTCAATCCGTCAATGTCCATTCTCCTTTTCAATATCTTTATGATACCTAGAAGTATTCATATGTATAGATGTGTAGAATAGTGTACGAATGATTCCACTGAAATATCCGTAGGTCGGTGTCTTTTGCGTAGTGCTTTGGGCTTATTTGCCTATCTTTTCTTCATGGGGAAGTTTCTTGGGCAATGACAATACGTTCCCTGTCAGTCACCGGCAAAGAAGCAACCCCTAGCGTTAAGCGAGTAGCGAAGATCTTCACACCGCTAATTCACACGACCCGGCCGGTACCCACCACCGAAGTTTAAGTTGAACCATCTTAGCAAAAAGCATTGTCCTTTCACGCACCAGGCGGAAATCCGCCGTTTTTTATCCGGATCAACAGTTGAATTGAGTCTACCCATGCAGCCTGAGCCCGGCGCCCCGATGATCGGAAGGAAAAACAAAATACGACACCCACGCATGAGCTCTCCCCCTGGCATGGCATGCTTTGGACGTTGCCTCCGGGCATCGGCATTCAGGGGCTGTTTGGATCACGCCCCAGCTAGCCCTGCCAAAATTGGCACGCCAAAGATTTGGCGAAGGATCTCGCCGCTAGCATCTCGCCAAAGCGTGGGCGTCAAAACTGAACGGGGTGACCAAAAAATTGGTGTGGCTCCGAATCTCCGGCGCTGATCCAAACGAAGCCCGTGGCAGCAGTCAACGACCAAAATTTTGGCTGGGCGAACGGCGGCTGCAATCCAAACAGCCCCTCATCCTCCACCGCAGGCGCACGCCAAGGTGCCCCAGGTCAGGACACGGATGAGCTGACGTCTGCGGCGCCACCAATTCTGAATCTCGTATCGTTTGCGCAGGCACGGGACCCGCCCACCACTTCACGTTGTTCCCACTTCCCGACGCCTGCCCTGAGAGCACCTCCCAACTTTCCCTATGGCTATACGCTGGACCGACGATGCCCGAACAGAAAAAATCCACCATTCATATTTAGTCTAAACGTCCGGCCTGTTCGGCACTCCTAATATTCAGCCATATGTGGAATTGAAGTGAGCTGATCGGACACGTCCGCCACGTCACCTCACTCTAGGGGTTGATCCATGAGAATGAGTTATTGTTGTGTGTGCGTGTGTGTATTTTTAAGGGTTTGGACTTTGGATATGGGGGTTTGGTTGTCCGGGCGGACAAATGGCTGCTGCCCGCGGACATATATGGGTCAAAACCCAATCCGGTTGGAAATGCTCTGACCCTTGAATCCTTCCCATATTTTCTAGTCATACATTGTAGTAGTTCCTCCTTCTCAAATTATGATGCCATTATTTTTGTCAAACTTGATCTTTACAAATTTTGACTAATTATATAGAAAATAGTATGATCATCTACAATATCTTATCACATGGAATATATTTTAATATTATATACATTTCGTATGCAAATATTGATATATTTTTAGTAAAATCGACAAGGGTTTGTCTGTATCAGAAGGAATTTCGTAGGGTTTTTGAAAGATTTGGTTTCTTAGGAGGATGTTTTTATGTTGGTCGTTTAGTTCACATCCAACGGTGCAGTTTCTTCTTCCGTCCGTCGAAACTGTAGCTGTGGAAAGATCCACAAACTAAAGAAAAAATTGACGGGACTCACTCTGACATCGGAGGCTACACCAACATGACAACACAAGTAGTTTAGTACCTACTCTCTCCGTTCCAAAATATAAAATGTTTTATTTTGTATCTAGTTAACATGTGAAATAGCTAAAAAAGATTATATTTAGGAACGAAGGGAGTAGCAGTTAGCACTCATTGTTGAGCTGAAAAAGTGATAGTGGGGCCTGCCTCCGCTTGGCTCCCCATGTCCGCCCCTACCAGCATCCTCAAAAGTCAGCGGGGAGGGGCTTTGACTTTTCGAATCCGAAATGACCTTAACGAAATTTAACTTTAGAAACTGAGACAGGCACCAGGGCGCTAGTTGGGGTCAACGTCTTTTTATTATTATCTTTCTCTTACTGTTTATTTTTTGGGTGAATCACGAATGAATGATTCCACTGGAATATTGTCAGTTTGTAACTGATCCGTTTGTCTTCATTCCTTGTCTAGGGCCTTTGTCTTCTCTGCCTATATTTTTGGTTAGTATTATTTCAAGCTATAGAAATGTACATGTACGCAGTGATTCAGAGTGCTAGGATTGTGGTGAGAATTCTCTGGAGAGGACGCAACGGTTGTGAGTCATTTTCATTTTCGTTGATCCGCCGGTATCAGCATTGTTTTCTTTTTCTTTTCTTTTGGACTTGACTGTGTTGTTTGCCCCAGCAGTGAACTCTTTGTTGTACGGTGTGGTTGCTATATTAATATAGCATGACGAAAGCCTATTTTCTTCCAAAAAAACGTACATGTACACGTGGACCGAACTGTTTTCATGGACAGTGGCAATACTTTTCTTTTTTTTGGGCCAAAAATGGCCTTTGGCTCGAACTAATTAGAGATCTGGCCGTATGCAAAACTATTTTCAAAGTTGTGCTGCTCGGAGCCAAACAAATTCATCATTAGATCGGTTAAAAGGGTTGGCGCCACTCTCTGTGGCACCGACCCATGTTGAGTGGCGTCGACCCATGTTTTGCCGCAACGTCGACGCGAAACCCGCTGACGCCGAGCTCAGAGCCTAGATTTGAAAAAAGTTTTGCGAGACGGAGTAGGTGCCTTTTGGTAAAAAAAAAAAAAAACTTTGCAATTAGCATCGTCAAACAAAACAAGCACCCGAGGGACGCACGCTACTCGAACACGAACGAGCAGTGCCACTCTCCTGGCTGGGCCGGGTCCAAGTCTCCACCGCAGGCGGCACGAAAGGTGCGCGCAGCAGGAGAGGAGGACACGCACGGGCGGCGCCACCACCGATTCCGTCAAGAAAGAATCTCGTATCGTCCGCACCGCGCGGGGCCCGCCCTGACTTCACGTCCCGTTCCATTCCCACTCCCCACTCCCACCTGCGGGCGTCACCTCCTTTCCGTTCCTTGTTTAATATCTCTACGTCTGCGTCCTCCTCCCTCCCCTTGCCGTTGCGTCCTTCTTCCTCCACGAAACGTTTCTCCCCGCGGCGGGCAGCTCCCTCTTCCGGCGAGGCGAGCTCCTGGTCCCTGTCCGCGCGCGAGGGCGGCGATTCGCGCCGCGGCTGCTGGTGAGACCTCCTGCAACTGTTCTTTTTTTTTCGCTCGTCGGAATCGAAGAACCTATTTACTGTGTAGCCTCTGTTTGATCGGTCATCGGTTACTGGTGTCTTCCTGTTCATGGGGCCGTCTCGTATTTAATCCGTATATGCTGTTTCAGTTACGGGTGTCTTCCTGGGGCTTGATAGACATCTGTGTATATGATGTTTCAGTTACTAGTATTTTCATTTTCTTCAGGCTTTATGCGGTTTGCTTCACTGTATTTAATACAGTATACGCTGTTCCGGTGGACCCGATCGAGGCTCCACAGAATCTGATGTTTAGGTACAACAGATTTAGTGCGATTTGTTTATTTTTCGAATGCTACTGTTCGGGCAGTCAGGGTGTGTCTGAGGGTGCATATGTGGGAATCCTCTCCTGGACTGCGATTAGGTGGGAGTGGGATGGTAGGTACAGGGGAAAGGGGGAGGTAAGGCGATTGCTTGTTAAGTTGTTCACGGGTTGGTCTGCTTAGTGAAATGCGAACACTCCTTTTTTTCAACTCGAATTTTGTCCTTTTATTTTACTGGGTCATTCCATTTCACCTTCAGATTTGGAGCCACTGGCTTGGTAGGCCTTGTTATCTTTGATTTCGTTGATTCTTTTGGAACATAGTTCTTGTTTAAGCAGCGGTTGGCTGCCTGAAATCTTTCTACAGAATGATTGAAATGGTGCACTCAAGCTCACTGTCAGTTGATCATAGTATATACTTCAAAAAATAAATCACGCTGTATTGTCTTTGGGAATTGAATGATTTATTATTTATACCATAGTGCTGCCCATACTTTCAAAGGTGTTTAACTAGTTGCAATCTTTTAGCCAGAAGATTTGCTCGACATAAAAAAAAGTGGTCAACGGGGTATGATCCCTCCCTTGACTTTACGTTGTTAGGTAGGTGAGATGCCCGGTTTATTCGAGTATGCCTCGGCGCAGCCATTTAGGCGCAGCTGGGACTCGAACCCGGGCCGGCTAGGCGCGCACTCGCAGCCTCTGCCACTGGGTTAGCACCCAGTTCTCAAGATTTGCTCGACATAGTTACTCTACAACAAACAAATCTGAAAGAAACCTTATTTCCACTCCTAACATTCTTCTTATCTTGTACTTATTGCTGAAAACATTAAAATCTAAGAACCCCATGCTCATTTGATATAGCTTGAAGCATTCCACTGAATTCACCATCTGTTTAATTGCTTCTGAGTGACCCAGTCACCCAGTGTTGGCATCATAGAAAAATTCGTAACCATCTGGTCATAAAACTGCAATTTTCACTTTATTGATCCAAATGATACTGAAATTTTAGTTATTAACCTGTGCCTCGAGAACAGCATGCAAACATTTTAACTTATCACAAAACTCAACCTTGGAGTATGATTCTGTTTCTTGTCACTAGGGAGTGATACTGGGTTACTCACATACTGCATTTAACACGTTTTCCTTTGTGATGTAGGTGATACTCTTATAGTCTTGGTATCGTCGAATAATGGTTAAAGTGATGGAGAATGAGCCATCAAGTGAATTACAATGGGAGGAGCCATTAGGGAGAGTGCCAATACTTTCCTATGGTTCTGGGCATATGCTAAATGATATCACATCATCTTGTTGGTTTACGTATTTGCTGGTATTCTTGACAGATGTAGGGCTTAGTCCAAGGTATGTATATTTGACGAAGAAATTTCCGTAGTTGTTTTTCGCAGTAGTTTAAATTCCATTTCCACTCTATTCATTATTCAACAAGGAATTTATAAATGCATCAGATATAAGTTCGTATTTAACTTCAGGATGTCTTGGATGTGATGCTATAAGATTTCATTCATACATTGCACATTTTTAACTTAATATCCCCTGTTCCTTATATTTATCTTTATGATTTTCGAACATTGACCCCTTAAACAATTACATTTTAACCGTGTTCTAACTTCCAAGAGACTAATAAATACTAACTTTATATCTTTCGCGAACACTTCAAAGATAGGTAGTATAGTCTGCGTAAATGTGGATTTACTGGATCACAATATTTCATTCTGAGAAATCTTCAGAATTCTTGTAGACATTTTACATTTTATTTACCTTCACAGTGATGCTGCCGTTGTCATGCTTTCTGGTCAACTGGCGGATGGCTTTGCAACAATCTTTGTTGGTGAACTGGTATGAGCCAAAATTGAGCAGGATTATAGCACTAGTATAAGTTTCTGATATAATATTACTTTGATTGCTTCTCTTGTTTTAGGGATGTACTGCTACGTTCTCTGCATTGCACCCTGTATTACCCTGACGTAGATACATAAATGTATCATTTTTTATTTCAGATTGATCGTTTTGGCCATTTCAAACTGTGGCATGCAGGAGGATCTATTCTAGTAGCAATTTCTTTCTCGTCTGTTTTTGGTGGCTGCTTGCCTTGCAAACTCACGGGGACTAATTCATCTACTCTGGAGACTGTTGGATACAGCACATTTGCAGCTATTTTTAATGTTGGTTGGGCAGTTACTCAAGTTGCGCACATGTAATGCTCCTTTCTTGCACCACTCATGTGCATGCATTTTCTTGTGATTTCAGCATTTCACCTGCGTATATCTTTATATATTTTCCAAGGTCAATGGTGAACTGCATGACGTCAAACCCAACAAGTAGGGTTGCACTAGTGAGCTGTCGCAATGCTTTCACGATGGTTAGAACAACTTACTCTTCCTTGATTCTGGTCTCTCGGTATCAAAATAACTCAAAATAACTGCCTCTGACTCGCTCATTTTTCATGCTTATGCCAGATTGCAAATCTTAGCTTGTATGGCATTGCTTTGTTGATGTTTAGCCTACTGCAGTCAGTGAGCGTAATAATCCAGGTACTTTCTTTTGTTAAGTCATGTATTATTATTTACCGAGTTTGCGGAGTTATCTAACATTTTTCCAAACCTGTTGGTCAGTACCGGTGGATAGCTTATGCAGCTATTTCCCTGGGATCTTGTTTTGTTGCCGCGTTCTTGATTGGAACAAAAGAGCCAGGGTATGGTGAAAACCTTGTTAGCACATCTGGATTATGAATTTTTAACGCTATATTATTTTTAAAATGTCCTTAACTTTCCTAATGTTTCCAATCATTTATTGCCTTTTGAATAAATTTTAAATCTGTAGATCGAACCAAGCTTCTCAGAATAAGAGCCTCTCCAGAATTTCATGGGCCCACTGGTTCAAGAAAGTACTGTACTTCCAAGTTGCTCTTGTCTACATGTTCACTAGATTGGTGACCAATGTCTCACAGGTATTTAGTTATCTTTGCTACATGATTATGAGACCGAAATCACCTTTGTTTATTCCTTTTATTTTTCTGCTTTGTATTTTTACGCACTCATTTCATGCTTAGATATTGTGTGTGGAATACTAAGTGTGGTAAATGACATTCTTGCTGATTAAGATATTATCACTCGGAGTAGACTGCCTGTTAATGGTGTGCCATGGCATGGCGAAACATGGCTAAATTTCTGCATCAAATTCCAATTGTACACACTGATTAATAAACAGCATCGTGTTTTATTGTAGTATGAAATCTTGACCAGTTCATTTTTACATCTGATGTTACACATTACATGCATCCCATGATTTTTTTTTACTTTTTTTTGTGTGTAACTATCCTTTGATTACACTTGTTTCAGTTTTAAAATGTACTGACATGCTAAAGATAGAGAATCTCTATATACTAGAATATTAGTATACCTTCATACATCACAGTAACTGAGCCTACCTCAGCTGGGTGAGGGAGTGGGTGATCTCACCACCCTTCTGCTCGAATTTTGGTTCGCTTCTTCTGTAAAGATACCTAGTTCCTCCTAGGCATTTTCATATTTTTAATACATATTACGGTCCATGGATAGACTGCATATCGGATACACAGAAAAGGACGAAAATAATTATGATGGAGTGTACACCGTTTGTGTATATATTGAATTTCAGTACTTTTGTCCCGCTTATGCTTCGACGTTTGAACTTTAACGGGATAGCAGATGATTTATTGTGTTTATGTATTCAAACAGGCATTTCTTGCTTTCTACGTGATAAACGATTTGGGAATGCACCAATCTTCCAAAGCGTTGGTAAGATTTTCTCTCCCCACCTTTTGTGATGCATATTCAATTGCACAATATCTGAATGCCTGATTTAAAATATCAATTAAGCGTGATGTGCCCTTGTGTGGATGGCATCTAGGCCAAGGGTTGTTTAGCGGCGTCGGTTCTAATGTCTGTATGGTGCCTGTTGATTATGGTCTTGTCTTGAGGGTTCGGTTGTTTCAGTCTAGTCTTAGGCTTGTAATATATTCTTTTTTATCAATGCATCGAGACGCAAGCTCTGCGTTTCTCGAGAAAAAGAATCAATATAACTTAAGATGTAGATGGTGCCACAATTTGCATAGCTTAAAGTAGCTGAAGCTCCCTGCAGTTTGTAAGTGTGCTTTGCATGAATTACAGTACTTGGGTCCAGTCAGGCGCTTTTAATGTTCAGTCTTGTTACAATCAGAATGCTGAAAGTGATACTAGTTAGTGATATTTCTTTTTGTCATTGAGATCTGTGATTCCCTGTCATACTTTTGATCAGTTTAGATAATTTTACGCTAGAGAAATGAATTTTCATGAATTAATGTTTTTTGTTTGCTCATTTTTTTCAGGTACCTGCTATTATATATGTCTGCAGCTTGATAGTATCTATCATGCTACAGGTCTGAGTATCTTCTTAGAGTTTAATTTATCTAGTTCCTTCCTCAACACAACAGGGAGTTTATTTCTTTAGAGGAAACAAAACCAACTCAATGGAATTTGTATTGTTTATAGGAGACTAGATGGTCGAGTTGGCGTCTAAAAACTTACTTCTCGGCTGGAGCAATGCTTTGGATATTGTCCGGTGTTGGAATTGTTCTTTTACCAAGCAGAATGCACAACTTCATGTATGCTCTGTCGATCACAATAGGAGCTGCCAATGCACTTATGACGGTATGTTTTTAACTTTGATTCAGTTTAAAGGTTTGATACGTATAATATAACATATCTATGTACAACTTCATGGTAAAATCCCTATATATGTGGCATACGAGTATGTTTTATGTAGTTATTAACCATGCAGGCTTGTACACTCTTTGGCATGTATATCCATTTCCATTTGGTATATGCTTTGCTGTCAGCATTTCATAGCCCTCTTGAAGATTTATGATTGAATTTGTCTACAATTGCGCATTCGATGCATGATCATGTTATGGGCAGTGTGTTCACTTTCCGAATTCTTATGTTTTCCGTTTATGCCTTTATCACAGGTCACAAGTATCAGCATGGAAGGTGTTTTAGTTGGAGAAGATCTCAATGGTTGTGCTTTTGTGTACGGCTCATTAAGTTTTGTTGACAAAGTGTCATGTGGCATAGCTTTGTATATTCTTGAGTCCTACCAAGGTAATGTATGTTACTTACTAGTAGTAGTGAGTTTGATACTGTTGTAGTACACTCAGAATTTTATTCTTTTTCATGGCAGGAAGTACCAAGATCAGTGAGAATCAAGAACTGGCATATGGCTATTCAGTTACGAGACTCGGTTTGGGGCTAGTTCCAGCGGTCTGTTCGCTGCTTTCGGCCATGGTAGCTTATACCATGGACCTTCCTGACACTCGGCAGAGACCTCTACTGGAGCCTCTTCTTGCATAACTCTTTGCTGGTAGCACTTACTTCAGACATTTGATCATCCATACCGTACATGTTCTGTGGAACTACTAACAACCTTCAGAGAAATGATCAACTTATACTGTACAGTCTAGCCTGGATAAATTTTAGACGACCAACAGAGAAGGGTACTCAGCAAGTCGTTGAGTACAAGTCCAAAATAGCACAGAAGTAGAAACCTGCTAATGGTCATACTTAACTGTGTAAATTAATCCCACTACTTTGTAACTGTAAATATCACATTGTTCAAAACAATGCAAAGCTTGTACCTATATTTATTCCATTTTTAACCATCTGTGGCTTTTCTACTTCATCCCATGGGCTGTTTACTTGAAGCTTTGTTTTTTATTTTTATTTTCTGAAAAGGAGGCAATGCCCCTGTCGCTGCATCAATTGATGTACAAAGCAATAAGCTTTGTTTTTTGTAACTGTGATTTCATCCTAAATTTCATGTTTGTACTAATGAGTGAAACAGCCTTGCCTGTTATATTGTGATGTTTCTGGTACTCTGACAGATGTACACGATTGGTTTCGGTCCTCATACAAACCTAGAATGTGAACCTGTGTGGTGTATTTAATTGGTGCACGACGTCGCAAGGCAAGGTGACTGTTGCGGCCCGGGGAACAGAAGAAGAAAATGGTCTGAACTCTGAACTGAACCTATCTAGTGTGGAGGAATATACTGTCGCGAAAGCAGCTCTCCAACACCAATATGGCCTTCAGAACGTAGTCTTCTAACGTCATTCTGAAGGCGAGTTCTAACTGCCATATCTGAGACTGAACCCTGCTTCTTTTCATGTGCTTAATATTAATGGAGGGCGCATTTTAGGCAGCTCTTCTGCTCCAGGAAGATTATGGTGTACGCTTGTTGTACTCCTTGGAACACACTGAAATTATCGTTCCCTGGGCTTCACTATTATATTTCATGCATTTCCCTTCTTTCTGGGGCTCATTTTAGCACAGTTTCATGTCTAAGGATAGTTTTTCTATCTTTATTTCCAACTGATTCATGTACCCATTCTATGTTATTTTTGCAGAACAGAAAATTTGTTCTATGGAAGAAATAATGAATAGGGTCAGTGGCAAGGTTACATTTCCCACCATGACAATAAGCTATATAGTAGCATCAGGAAACTTGTAGAAACGTCTGAAAACACCACAATGTACTACCGTTGCAAGCTGGTAGTATCATGATAATCAGTAATACAACAAACAATGCAGGACACACCAATTTGAACCAAGCAAGGTGACAATTTCATTAAGCTTCTATAAGAACTTTCCTGTACACCAAATTTCCCAAAGTCACCTTGCAATAAACTCCAATCTAAACCATCAGATTAACACCAAATGGTCTAAACACACAAAGAAAACTCCATTTTCCAAAGAGAAACAATCACCAACTGCTTGAAACAATATTTGTTAGGAGTCAATCAGGAATGGGAAACATCTAAAATAACTATCCCAATAGCAGGAAATCAGTAATAGCAAATGGAAAAAAGATGATATCACGGGACAGATACCACAACGTCTGTTGAAGGCTACCAGTTTGCGCTATCTGTGTGTATAGCAGGACATTCATTCATTTCCTACAGCATAAACATGTTCGGCAGTAGACAACCTACTCTGCATAAAGAGTAGGCAAATAAAGTGAACTAGATTCATGATCGCAAGCTTCATAGACTGAAGCAAAATGGAGCCAACATTATCCACACATTATTACTGGTTCAACTGCTAACTAGGTAAATAGATTTGGCTACAGCAGACGACACAACATTTTTTTTCACACAGCCTCCAAAATGGAGCCAGGTTACACTATCATTAAGATAACGGAACAGCAGAATACAAAGTTCAGATCACGTCCAAGGTGTGGATACGAAAAGAAAAAACCCACAAACTGCCAACTTTTCGAGTGGGTAATATAAATACAGACTGCCAAAGCTAGATGTACTGACTAAACTCCACGAAACACGACCAACCATCACCTATTAAACAGCAAAAAGCATCAGGCTGCAAGAGATTGTACGAAACAAAAGCTAACTAACTTTTCTGCAGCAGGCCACGCATGTCATCAGGGTAGCAGGAGACAGCACATCATTTGATTGAGGTGTTACACGTTCTCAGCATATTATGCAGTTTGCTTCGGCATCTGAGTCTGAGGTGTCCTCTTCAGCAAATGAGACTGGGTTGTTATCGTAACATACTGGGAAAGATAGTCGACGATACTACAAGGTCCATACCAAGTGATGCCACTGCCTTCATCGAAGTTTATGGTGGTTCCTCTTCCATCCACAAGCTTGTACGGTCCACTTGTTTCAAGGCGTACTACATGGTCCTTTCCAAGATAGACAGAGTCATTCCTAATGGTGGGGAATGCCAAAGGGGACACGGAAATTGCACGACTTGATCCAATAAATACAGCACGCCACCAAGATCATGGATGGGTTGTGTCTTCCTAGCATCCAAATCCACCCGGGATACCTTATACTCCATGAAGTACCTTGATTCAGCAAAGGGGTCCACTTGTAGATCGAACCTCTCCCGAAGGCAAAGCTGAGTAACATCAGCTCCCCGTCATTATCCAGAAGATGCACTGTGTTTTCCACCCTGGAAAACTGGTGATTGATCTTGCAGCCACCACCAGCCGTGGTGGCTGGTTGCCACTTGTATCCACCATCTTGATATCCGAGTCGTGGTGCAGTAGAAACGGCCTGCAAATGATATGGCTGGCGAGAGCGAGGTGCCTTGCCTGACCAGGGTCCATTGCTCATCGCCAGGCTTGGCGACGGCCAGCATTTTAACCTCCTCGAAAAGGACCGCGACGGTGGCGTCATCTGCAAGGCCAGCGCTGACACCTCGAAATCCAACCTGGGATCAGCGTCGTACATTCCCGCGTTCCAATACAGGGGGTAAAGCGTGGTCGCCGGCGGGAGATCGGCAACCTGGCGCGTGAGCGGGTTCAGCAGGCGGACGGCGTACGTGGTCCTGTTGAGCAGGACGAGGAGGCCCTCGACGGTGGGCGAGCACACGTCGTGGCCGCGGAGCTCCGGCAGGTGCGCCCGGACGCACTGGCCGGTGAAGACGTTGAGGAGGCGGCGGCGTTCAGGGTCGGCGACCTTTTCCCGGAGCATGATCCATCCGCGCGGGTGGAAGCGGCGGTCCAGGACGCTGTGCGCGCGCGGGTCCGCGGAGCACCGCCGCCAGGGGCGGCACACTGCGCGGAAGCGGACGTAGTCCGCCACGTCGTTGGCGAGAAGCCGGTCAGCAACCATCCCCGCCGGCCCATCCCCGAGATTGACCAATCCATCCTGCAGAGCGCAGCCGCAGAGGTCGGGTTCAAGTAGGGTTTAGCACCCGAGCGAGATCTTAGTGTGGGGAACGAGCAAACGTACCTGAGAGGGGTAGGAGACGAGAGGCTTTGGACGGCGGAGCTCGATTCGTCCGGCGAAGAGGTGGCAGGAAGGAGAGGGAGATCGCCGGACCTTCGCTTCGCCTTCATCGGTGGGGATTTGGGTTTTTTTTTTTGAAGAAGTGGTGTGGAGGCTCCACCGAAAGGACGCTTCGACTTTTTTTTAGGGAGAGGTAGGGATGTAAACGGATCCATATTTTTTGTCAGATTCGGAGTGGATCGGTAATGAGCGGATGCGGATTCGAATGCGGATTATATCGTCTACGGATTTGGATCGGATATGGAGCGAATTCGGACCCAAAATGGATAAAGATAATCATATAGACAAGCGTAAAACAAAAAATAATTATATTAGTTAAAAATGAATAATATAGAATAGATATACGTACCTAAACTGCTGGCAAATGGAACATACATTTACAAAAGAAACAGCTCACATTCGGAGTGATTATGAGCATCTCTTTTCACCAGGTCGGATTTGTAGAGAGGTCGCCGCAGGAGGAGGTCAGTAAGATGCACACTATGCGTTCATTACGACGTGTTTACGTTATGGTAATATTATATGTAAAGATAGTCATCAAGTTTATGAAATTAATGGACTAATTGTATATTTGGTAGACGGGTTAGGCAAATTTAATTGGATTATCCTAATTGGGAAGGTCGGATAATTCGTGAAAAATGGCGGATAATCCGCATCCGCCGGATAACAACCATACCATATCCGGCACCATATCCGTCGGATATCCGCCTGACAAATATCCGCATCCTCATCCGTATCCAGCGGATTTCCAAAATTGCTTACCATATCCTTTAAATCGGATGCGGATGCAGATTCGGAGCGAAAATTATCCATACCATTTACATCCCTAGGAGAGGACGCTTCGACTGTTCGACTATTTTCAGCAGCGGGTCATGCTCCCACACATTCCTGTCCCGTCCCAATAGCAAGGGTTTGCCAAATGCTGAATTCCTACTGCAAAAACGAAAATATGCCTGGCCAAAACTCGGGCCGGGCCTAAAAAAGCCTGACCCTGAAACCCCAAGCTTGAGCCCGAAAAGGCCTGGCCTGGCTCGACCACAGCCAAAATCGCTTTTCCGGCTCGGCCCGAACCCGACATGATGTGCAATCCTGGCCCGGTCAGCCTGACCCTGAAACCCCAGGCTCGATCCCAAAAAGGCCTGACCCGACTCGATCACAGCCAAAATCGCTTTTTCGGGTTGGCCAGAACCCGGCACGATGTGCAATCCTGGCCCGGCTGACCGGGTCGGGCCGTCCGGGCCGGGCTGCCCATGGCCGACATCACCCATGCCCACGAAATGATTTAAGAAGCACGTCTATTCTTAGCCGGAGAAGAAGGGGAGAAAAGAAGCAGTGATCTCGTCTTCGCCGGAGATGATGGGGAGGAGAGAAGCAGCGATGCTGCCCACCGACCACCGGTCGAAACCACATGCTTCCGCCTCGCCGTCCCACCCTGCCCTAGCCGCCTCCTCTACCTTTTTGTAGCCGCCTGGCCATCGATCCCACTAAAGCCCCCCTTCTTCTACGCTGGTGGCAGTAAGCCGCACCCCCGCCCCCTAATGGTAAGTTTCTTCCTCATCGGAGTCTGGCCCGCCGCGGCATGCCGTGTCAGCCCCGACTCTATTATCCTCTTTGCTAGCTCTCCATGGCGATGAAAAAAAAGACATAAGAGATGTGTGCATAGGGGCGAGAGAACGTGGGTGAGCGATGAGATAAGCGGGAGAAAAAACTTGGGTTGGCCCATGTGGGGAGCACGTGTCGACGAGTCGATTGTGGTCATGGTCGACAACCGTGTAGGTGCTCCCCTTGGAAAATATTGGGAAAGGTTTTTTTCTAAGTAAATATGGGATTCACCACTGGTGTGTTTGGTTGGTAGCAATTCTTCCAACTAGTCCATGTGGATGCAAATTCGTATTGTTTGCTTGGCTGAGCTATCTGGAAAAATTGACCCGCACGGTACTCAAAACACCCTACAGCCTCGTTCTGAAGGAACTCTCAATTCAACCGTTTTCGTGGAGCCACCTCTGGCAGGCCAAAAAGCGAAATCTCTTTCATACTTCAGGGCTCCAGTAGCTAGCATGGTGTGTTATGTTCACATTTATTAATCTCCTTCATCTAATCCTCTCTAATCTGCACAGCCGTGTTTCGATTCTAAATAAGATGTACACGAAAATGATGCACATCGATATTATGATTCCAAGCTCGTGATAGATTTTAAGTTTCTTCAACTGCGACTCCTGAATTTTGTGTTTATATTCAAAGCTATTTTAGACATATTTTGAAAAACATTAAGCACACAGTAGAATGTTTGAAATTTCTTTTGAGAAGCAGGTTCATCTCGTCGTTACATAAAACTTTCGTGTTGTAAATTTTCGTTTCTACGGTCATAAACGAGTAGATCTATATCTTCATGTACTGTATGTATTAAATGTCCTGCTGGGGCCTGGGTGTGGTGGTTTTCTTAAACTTCTTTCACCTAACCTCTAGATGGATCATCTAGTTTGACTTGCCACCGCTTCATGAAGAAATCTACATAAAAAGGTTTCATTTTGGCGATCGCTTCCGCGTGTCATTAAGTGTAACTTATCAATTTCGTGTACAAGTTTGAACCTTTTTAGACGAATCTTGACAAATGCAATGCACACGGTGGACCATTTGAAATTTTGTTGCACCACTAGTGTCATCTCATTGTCCACGCAACTATCATGTTGTAAGCTTTTATTTCAAAACGTGTAGACGAATTTGCTCCCAATGTGCTGATGTGAGGTATGTTCATCACGTATAGAAGTGAAATAAGTATAGTGCACACGACATTTTTTTTATTGAGGAATTACAGCAGGAGAGTATCCTACTGCTCATATATTAAAAACCCCAAAAATATTTACAGACTATTTACAAGATTACCATGGTGGGGCCATGGATCCCTTTGTTACAATCAGACTCTCAAAGTTGCAAAAAAAAAAAATCTCTAAGATCAGTTTTAACCCTACAACTTAGAAGATCAGTTTTATCTCTAAGCTGCAACCAAACAACATACATGCGTATCTGCTCTAATATAGTCTAAAACTAAATGGGCAACCAATCGTTGTACATGACATGGCCCAGAACTCATATCACCTCATACTGACTACACAGAACCGTGTTGGTAGAAAACAGCATGAGAACCAAACACGCCCCTATTAGTCGAAAATTTGCGTGCGCGACGACCTTTGAAACAAAAATGGTGTTTGCCAAATTTGGGTTTTAATGTATTTTTTCTGTCAGTGTTCGAATTTGGAAAAACTTAAAGGGCTGTACATTAACAATTTATTTGTTATAGTTTTAATAACAGCCGCAACACACGAACTTGTCCAGACGTGTAAAGTGCAAACACATACATAATCTTGCAAAGTGTGTGATCTTGCAGTCCTAAAACTCAATTAGCTTCTAAAACAACTTTCTGGGACACCCAAGTTTTCCATAAATTAACTTGCAGTAACTCCGGTCTAAACCATAAGGTTAACACCACATGGTCTAAACACACAAAAAAATTCCATTTCAAGAGAGAAACAAACACCAACTGCTTGAGACTATATTTGACATGATTCAACTTCAGTAGTGTCCAACCAGCAACATAGAAAGGGGAAACATCTAAATAAATTGTCAAAATAGTGGGAATTCGGTAATAGCAAATGAAAAAAAAAATCACGGGACAGATACCACTGCGTCTGTTGAAGGGGCGACCAGCTTGCACTATCTGTGTTGTATATCAGGAAATATTTATTTGCTAGATCATACCTACATCATACGAGACATGTTCGGCAGGAGGAAATCTAGTCTGCATAGAAGAGTAGGCAAATAAAGTGAACTGTATTAAGGATTGCAAGGTGCATATACTGAAGCTGAAGCGACAAGCACCCAAATTGATCATATTTGCATTCGTTGTGTCAATGGCATGGTATGCAACAAGCTTCAGTAGGCATGATTGCACAAAGTTATGATCTTGTCAGAATAAATGCATAGTCAATCATCTATAAAAATCATTTTATCCACCAAATAAGCCAAGCTTATGGTCAAGGGCAACTAAGTAGTAAGTACCAACAAGTTTCGCTTCTAGACGATGCACACTTCTTCTGCAATAAGCATGTATGGAAGATGAATGAAGCCCGAGATACTGATGATCGGGAAGCACCACTGCCCAGGTCAGGAGCCCAGTGGCCTTCAAACGAGGGGCGCATATCATTTAGTAGCAGAATAAGGAAGAGAGTGAACCCTGAACTAATGTTGTGAGTTGATCTGTAATCACCATTGCTGGACCTAAGCCTTGTACTTTAGTGCCAAGAGCACGACACAAATGTCAAGCTGCTAATACTAAGCAAAGCCCGAAACCTACAATGGGCAAACCTTTAGTTTGGCCTCTCACTGTTGGTCCAAGAATATACATATCAGACTTCCAAAAGATCCCCAATTGCTCAGCAATCGTAACATCTAACCTGACTAGTGATGACCCTGATGAACTCAACAATGCTAACCGATGAACTAAAAAAGGACCATTGATGAGAAAGCATGACAAGGGCAATCCAATAAAAAAGAACCACTACAGATATACAAATTTGAGATTAAGAGTATCCACACATTGTTACTGGTCCAACTGCTAAGTAAATATATTTAGATACTGCAGACAACACAACATATTTTTTCACACAACGTCCGAAATGTAGACGGGTTACACTACCATTAAGATTACGAAACAGCAGAAAACATGAAGTTCAGACCACGTCCAAGGCATGAAGACGAAAAGAAAAACCCACAAAGCGTCGCCTAATGCTAACAATACCAGTGGGTGATATATACAAAATGCCAAAGCTAGAAATACGGAACGAAACTCCACGAAACATGACCAACTATCAACTACTACAACAGCAAAAGCATCAGGCTGCAAGAGATCGACGGAACAGAAGCCAACTAACTTTTCCCAGCATCAAGGCTACGCATGTCATCAGGGTAACAAGAGACACACAAATTTGATCGAGCTGCTACGCGTTCTCAATATATTATGCAGTTTGCTGCAGCATCTGATTCTGAGGCGTCCTCTAAACATACTGGGAAAGATGATCAACGATACTATGAGGTCCATATCGGGGGATGCTGTCGTTGAAACCATAAGCCTCAGTGAAGCCACTGCCTTCATCGAAGTTTATGGTGGTTCCTCTTCCATCCACAAGCTTGTACGGTCCAGTTGTTTCAAGGTTAAGGCCTACTACAAGGTCCTTTCCAAGATAGATAGAGTCATTCCTAATGGTGGGGAATGTCAAAGAGGACACGGAAATTGCACGACTTGATCCAACAAATACAGCACGCCCACCAAGATCATGGATGGATTGTGTCTTCCTGGCATCCAAATCCACCCGGGATACCTTATACTCCATGAAGGACCTTGCTTCCACGGTGGAGTCCTCTTCTAGATCGACTATATTCCCGAAGGCAAAGCTGAGCAAGATCAGCTCCCCGTCATTCTCCAGAAGATGCACTATTTTCATCATCCCGGAACTCTGGTGATCTGCATTCTCATGCACTATGTTCATCATCCCGGAACTCTGGTGATTGGCAGCCACCACCAGCCGCGGTGGCTGGTTGTCTCTAATATCCAACATACTGATATCCGAGCCGGAGGTGCAATAGAAATGGCCTGCAGATGATATGGCTGACTTGAGGAAGATGCCTTGTCTGACCAGGGTCCATTGCTCATCGCCAGGCTTAGCAACGGCCAGCATTTGGACCTTCTTGAAAAGGACCGCGACCGTGGCGTCATCAGCAAGGCCAGCGCCTGACACTTTGAAATCACACCTGGGATCAGCGTTGTACCTGCCGGCGTGCCTATACAGGTGGTAAAGCGTGGTCGCCGGCGGGAGATCGGACACCTGGCGCGTGAGCGGGTTCAGCAGGCGGACGGCGTACGTGGTCCTGTTGAGCAGGACGAGGAGGCCCTCGACGGTGGGCGAGCACACGTCGTGGCCGCGGAGCTCCGGGAGGTGCGCTTGGACGCACTTGCCGGTAGAGAGGTTGAGGAGGCGGCGGAGGTCGGGGTCGGGGTCGGGGTCGGCGACTTTCTCCCGGAGCATGATCCATCTGCGCGGGTGAAAGCGGCGGTCCAGGATGCCGTGCACGCGCGGGTCGGCGGAGCACTGCCGCCAGGGACGGCACACTGCGCGGAAGCAGACATAGTCCGCCACGTCGTTGGCGAGAAGCCGGTCAGCAATCATCCCCGCTGGCCCGTCCCCGAGATTGGACCAATCCATCCTGCAGAGCGCAGCCGCAGAGGTCGGGTTTCAACTAGGGTTTAGAGGATCTGAGAGATACCTCCGTGTGGGGAAAAAACAGACGCACCTGAGAGGGGGAGGAGACGAGAGGCGATGTACGGCGGAGCTCGATTCACCCGGCGAAGAGGTGGCAGGAAGGAGAGGGAGGTCGCCGGACCTTGCTCGCTTCCATCGGTGGGGATTTGGGATTTTGGGGCGGAGGAAAAGGGATTTGGAGAGGCTCCACCGAGAGGACATAGTTGTGGCAGTTTTCAGCAGAGTGTCGCGCACTCGCGCTCGCAGTCTCCCACCCATTCGTGGCCGGCCCAGGAGCTGAACGAAGATGGAAGGAAAACTGCAGCATGGCCCAAGATAAGCCCACGAGCGCCAGGATGGCTACGCGGCAGAGTGGTTACTAATTACTACTTCCTCCTTGTCCAAAAAAAGGTAATTACTTTCTCCGTCCATAATATAAGATGTTTTAAATATTTTATGATGGACTACATATGAATCTAAATTAGTAAATATACACATTAAAATACGTCTGTATAGTTTGTATTCCACAAAATGCTAAAGCTTCTTATAATTTGGAAAGGGGGAGTACTACTTAACGTTTACGTGCGCTATGGGAAGGGGCCAGACTAGGCGTCCCCCGGGATCTTTCCGTCCGATTAGGGATGGCAATGGGGCCATGTTCCCCGTATACCCGTGGGGAATTCATCTATTAGGGATGGGTATGGGCAACTTTGATCCCCGCCATGTTAAACGGGGATGGGGATTAAAAGGTCTCCCCATCCCCGTTCCCCGCCATTCCCCGTTATATACACGTATACATATAAATCAGTATACTTTTATATTGAATATGTTGCATTATTGTATTTAGTGTGCTCTGTTTTAATATTATTCGGCATATCATACTATTTTTTTGTCATTTTACCACATATGTGATACACAAGTTGCATACATTTGTGTTTTGAGAGTGTAAGATCATGATATTATCACAATATCATTTAAATTTAGCTACTTAACGGGGAACCCGATCCCCGCCCGAACCCAGCGGGGATGGGGATGGGAAAAAATGCTCCCTGGTTGTTAAATGGGGATGGGGATGAGAAGGCACTCCCCGGCGGGGAGCAGACCCGTTGCCATCCCTCGGTGCTCCGCCGTTCGATGACCACCTCCGGCGAGGAAACTCCATATTCTCCGACCGCCGCCGGTAAGGAAGCTCTGCCTCCGACTTGCAGCAGTTGGTCCCCGACCTCCACCGCCATGGGACGACAGCTTGGCTCCTGACCCGTCGTACATCTCCGGCGAGCGTCGGAAACACCTCCCAGTCTCTGGTGAAAGGCTATAGCAGCGGCGCCCTCGCAGCCGCCGTCCGCCCGTCCCGGCATCGAGTCCTTGCTCATCATGCTCACTGCGCTATCAAGCCCCTGATTCCCCACCCGCCTCCAAGGCTGCACCTGCACGCACATGAAAAATCCCTAAAAAATCTGCGCAACATTGAGGTGGATTTGCATCAAAACGGAAAACAATCTGCTGCAAAACTTATAATGATTTGCACCTCATGAGGAAAAAATGCATCATACGAATGCTGCAACCCTGATGTGGATTTGCATGGGGATAAAATCTGCTACTAAACTTAGAAGGATTTGCACCTTTGTTTAGAAAATTTGCATCACATGAATATGAAAGTTGCTAAAGACGATATGTACACTAGTGGAGACATGCCCTTCTGTCCCGGCCCATGAGGGGCTTTAGTCCCGGTTGGCCAACCGGGACAGGCCAAGCGGGACTAAAGGCCCAACCTTTAGTCCCGGCCCTATTACCAGCCGGGACCAAAGGCCCCCCACGTGGCCGCCGCGGAGCGCGCTGGGGGGCAACCCCTTTAGTCCCGGCTCGTATAACGGGCCGCGACTAATGATAATTTTGTTTTCTTTTATTTATTTAGGGTTTAGGGTTTATTTGTTTTCTTTTTATTTATTTCTTTCTTCAAAATAGTTTTCGTATTTCTATGCTACCACATACCGTACACGTTCGTGCATATATAAGATAACTTGTCTTACGATCGAGCATACAAATATATACAATTTTGATAGTTACATGGAGATCACAATTACCGGGACTAGAGCCCGTCTATTCGATTACACGGCCGAGGATCATCAGTAGCACCTATTCACACTAAATTCTCCGGCGTCGTCTACCATCTCTTTCAACAAAAATCCCGCCAGTTCCTCTGCAATTCTAGTAGGCGTTGCTCTGGTAGGAGCCGATCCCGCATTCTATTGAACTATATAAGAAAAGAAGATCAATATGAACATCAATCATGATAACAAAAAGTGACGTTAATAAAATAATGTTGTGAATGTATTGCTTACGTCGAGTCTATAATCATTGTGCTCAGTGGTAAACGTGCGAATGAACTCGCAAACGTAGTATTGAAAGTGCATGTGTTGCCCCATGCGTGGTTTTGGTAATTAATGACAATCCTTATGGACTAATGTTTGCATTGAGATATACTTGTAGATCTTGTCCATAGGTAAAGATTGGAGTTCATGTGTTGGACTCTAGAAGATTACATGATGATCAATGCTCTATTCAAGGGTTTATATGAAGAATGGTCATGTGTAGAGTTGAGCTTATTGCAAGCATGGCTTGGAAAAGAAGATTGAGTGAACTTCATGTTTATCTCCAAGCCATCATCTATATCAAGAGAAGAATATGAAGCGCAAGTGGTTACATGAAGACGGAGCTTAGCGAGGCTCTCCCATAATGGAGTATGAGGGAGCATGTGGAGAAGTCTTCATCAAGCATGTGCTAGCAAGCACAATCAAGAAAGGTGTTCCAACTTGAGAGAGTCAAGATCGTCATCATCTAGCTCAAGTGGAATGCGCAAGGCAAAGGTATGATCTTGATAGGGTTTCTATTTTACCGGTCTCATATTGTTAGTTTGGAGACCGGGTTATAGGATAGACGGCGTACTATCAAGAGGGGCTCTCAAGTGAGTAACTTGATCGCATCTTTATGGAGAGCTCAAACCTTTGCATATTTGGCATATCATCTTTCTTGGTTCTTATTTGGCTTTTATCCATGTGAGAATTTAGAGCTTGTGTTCATCTCCATACCAAGCTCTAGTTCATCAAAAACGGATTTCATTTGGATATCTAGTGGTGTTTTTGATTTTGGAGGTTTTTCCGGTTCGTCTCTTGTAGAGAGGTCAAACTCTCCTCTTGTGTTATCCTCCTCACATGATGGACTATGATGTGTTTATGCATGATCTTGTTGTGCTTGTGATTATCTTCAGAGCAAGCCCAAGATCATTGAAAACGGAGTCCGGATGGAAAACTTGTTGCGTTCTCGGTGTTGGAAATATTACCGGTCCTCCTCGAGATATGGTCGCACCTCCCATGTGTGATATCTCCATATTTGAACCTTAATATTTCCAACCTCGTTGGTTTCATCTCGTTTGGAGCTTCCTTGCAAAAGTTATTGCATTTCAGGTGTTGCTGTTTCTGTGTTGCTTTTCTTGTCCGGAGTCTCCGGACTTAGAGGTGCTCAGGGCCGGAGTCTCCGGCCTCCCTGGTTTTGGAGCGAAGTGCCCCGCGGACGGCGCTTGCGGTATAGCGTCCGGAGTTGGTCCGGAGTATCCCCGGAGTCTCCGGCCTTCGTGGTCCGGAGTCTCCGGTATGAGTTTTTCTGCATCGGATTTTTCCTGACTTTCTGCGTCCGGAGTCTCCGCCCGGGCCGGAGTCTCCGGTCTCCCAGACCGGAAACTCCGGACTAAGTGGCTGCAACGGCTCTTTTTCTGGGAGGGGTATAAATACCCCTCCACCTACCTTCAGCCACTTAGCTTTTCCAAGCACGTGTTTCCCCCTCTCTCTCCTCCATTGTTGACCTTGGAAAGCTTGCCCCTCTCCCAATTCCTCCCATGATTCTTGCATATCTTTGAGGGATTTGAGAGAGGAGATCTAGATCTACATTTCCTCCAATCATCTCTCCTCTAAGTGAGGGAACCTAGTAGATCTTGATTTTGGAGTTCTTGGTGTTTCTCCTACTTTGTTCTTCCTCTCTTCTGCCCCCATAAGCATTAGTTGCTTGTGGTGGGATTTGAGAGTGAAGGATTTGAGCACTTGTGCTCTTACCTTTTGCATTTGGTGTATCGGTGTGCTCTCCACGAAGATTCGTGGAAGTTGAAAGCTTGTGAACTTGTTACTCTTGGGTCTTTGGACCCTAGACGCCCGTGTGGTGGTTGAGACCCTTGGTGGTCACTTGTAGCTGTTCGAGAGCCCCCAATCCCGTTGTGGGTTGTGCCCTGGATCGTTGTTGAAAGGCTCCGCATTTCCACCTCGAAGGTTCCGATAGTGGAAGGTGAACCAAACCTTTGTGGTGCGGTTCATCGGAGAAAAAGGTGAAACCTTTGTGGTTGTTGAACCATTGTGTTGGTTCACACCTCTCCAAGGAGACGTACTCCCTTAACAAGGAGGAACTCGGGAATACTTCCTCGTCTCCGCGTGCCTCGGTTATTTCTATACCCGAGCTTTTTACTTATGCACTTTACATTGTGATAGCCTTCGTGCTTGAAGTATTCTATATTGCTATCACCTTGTTGCTTGTCTTGCTTAGCATAAGTTGTTGGTGCACATAGGTGAGCCTAGTTTATTTAGGTTGTTGGCTTGTTAATTTAAACACATAGTTTTATTCCGCAATTATCAAGCCTAAACCGGAAAAGTTTTAATCGCCTATTCACGCCCCCCTCTAGGCGACATCCTTGTCCTTTCAAGTATCCACATAGATTCATCCCTGGTGGCTGTCTCGCACACTTTACGAGAATAGAATTCAATCAAAATAATAATCTAGCTTCATAATTGTATTGAAACTAGAACTAAAGAGATGCACGGACATATCTCGTACTACTTACCGTGACCAGAGTAAACGTCAGCTTCTCACTAAAGGAACCCGTCACCACACTCCTGAACAGGTTCCAAACCCTGTCCGGCAAAGAAAATGAATTAATGAATGAGTTATTCATTACCTGATATCTCATGAAATCAACGAAAGAGACCGATATAGCGCGAAAATTACCTATGGAGCATGTCCTGCATGTTGCAGAACTCTTCCAGGTGTCTCTTTAATGGGTCCATGACTTCAACTATTCCCTTATCAACTTGAATGTCTAGCAGAATCCAGTGGAACCTGCACACGTTTATATATACGTCAGTAACTCATCAATTACACTTAACATCGAGTAAGCAAAAGTGAATGTGTACAACAGAGTAAGACCCTCATTGGAAGTTGTAAGGAAACAGTATGTGGTCACAGAAATTTTGCTCCGTTAGAAACCTTAGAAGGTTTTCCGCCGTCTCGTCGGGTTTCGTCGTTAGCGAATGTATATGTACTTTATCTGGGTCAATGAACCCAACACTATAGATCTTTATTTTACATTCCCGGATCTTCATTCTGCATAATAGAGTACAAAAGGATATAATGAGGATAATTACATGCAATGAACTGAACAACTGAAAAACTGAACAACTTATATGTAGACAATGAATTCAACAACTTACAGACAATAGCAACTCATGAGAGTTTTGTCGAGGGTGTCGAAATTGTATAACTGGAAGAGTTCTGAAAACTCAACATGGACCTCTTCGGGTCGGAAGAAGTACTCATGTGGGACTTTCGCCACGATCATTGTTCTGCCCCCCCTACCACACTCAAGTACCATTCATGCAAATTCCGCATTTGTGTTGGCAGTTGTTCCAACTTCTCTTTGCTGACCAAAGGCTTCCCTGGGACATATGTAGGGACAACATCAGCCTTGGGTAACTTGTCGTCTTGGGAACCTAGCAATTCAGCAACAGTCACACCCATAGCGGCCGCCAACTTCGCAGCTTCTTCCATATCCTGCTGCAGCACCTGGGGAACGTCTTCGGATAACACCTTGAGGGGTGGGATCGATTGTTTGGCCTGTTCTCCGAGCTGGGGAACGTCCCTTCTTTTCCCGTTTGCACTTTTACTTGATTTGCTCCCGCTTGCACTTTTACTTGATTTGCTCTTCTCCACTTCCTTCCGAAGTGTGCGTAGATAGTCATCTGGCTTATGGTGCAACTCATATTGCGATTTTGTGTTCAGAAAATCACGTGCCCACGCTTTTTGCTTCTCGGTGTATACCGGGGCGGGCTTGGGTTTATTCTTTGCAAAATGCGCATCTTTTTCGGCCTTTGCGATCGCTGCGGTTTGCTCGTCAGTACGATCGTAAGTTCTGATGGGAAGATTCTTATGAGGTACTCTTGGGAGGGGCGACATTTGTCGTTTTGGGCTGCTGCGTCGGTTAGTACTCATCGACGGAGCACGCTTCCGCTTATTGTCCTTAGCGGGCAAAGGCGGCGGCGAAGACGGCCGACCCAAGTCTGGCGGCGGAGATCGAGATGGACTCGCGCTGTGGTGGTCGTAGTCATGGGGTGGGCTTCTTGGAGGTGATGGAGGTGTAGGTGACCTGCGACGACTCGGAGGCGGTGTTGTCCTTGGCGTCGAGCCTGGAAACTTGATGTAGTTCTTGTCCCATAGAATGATATCACCCACAACTTCTCCGAGTGTCCTCTCATCTTCAGGTCCAGGGATGTCAAGATCCATATCATGAAACCCCGATACGATTTCATCCACCCCGACTTTAGCATAGCCAGCTGGAATCTCACGGCCTTGCCAGCGTGCGTCAGGTGGACAAGGTAAAGCATATCCGACCGCCACCTTCATGGATATGTTCTTCAATTTCTGATGGAGCTCACAAGATATTGAATCCTTGATTCCATCCACGGGGTAGCCGGGACCGCCATCTATCATCCGCCGTGCATCGTCAGCCGGGACCTCCGAGTCACCCACGCTGCTTTTCCGCTGAGATGGGCCGGCGGTAATATCGAGTATAGGATCTTGCAGGCGCACTACTCCTCTAAGTTCGTCAATCTGCTGCTGGTGGTGGTTAATTTGGCAAGCAACTGGTTGAACCTGTCTCCCTCCTCCTCCTGTTGTCGCTGCTTTGCTCTCGCTCGGCTTCTGTAAGTTTCTATGTCTTTGGCAAACCCAAGCCACCACGGACTTAGGGCCAAGCCTCGTGTTCGTCCTCCTTTTTCGTCATTCCCGAGGACCAGTGTCAGCAAGTCTTTCTCTCTATCGGGACGGAACTTTAACTTCCCCTCTTTAATTTCTTTCACCACTTTAAGCCAATTTTCCCTGGGTATCCTAATCCCGTCACTGCAAACAAGGTCCCCTGTTGTTTCGTCGTATGAACCCCCATGCGCAAGGAACCAATTTCTTGCCCTCAATTCCCATTCTTCGCGCATCCATTCTGGTTCGATCCCTTTAGCAAGCAGCTCTTGCTCTTTTTTATCCCACTTTGGCATGGCAGTCTCGTAGCCCCCTGGCCCCAATTTATGGTGATATTTCTTCTTCTCAGCATTTTTCTTGTTCCTTACTGACATCGCCTTGGCATCTTGTGACTCCTTGTACTCCTTAAATGCGTTCCAGTGATTCGCCTGCTTCGCTAGATAGCCTTCGAATACTGGAGCAGTCTTTTTCTTCAGATATTCTTGCCATAATCTTTTCTTCCACACCCGGAATAGTTCGGCCATCTTCTTAAGAGTCCACTGCTTGACTTTCTCCCTCAATTTTGCAGTGTCGGCAGGATCCTCAAATTCTGGCAGGGTGAAATGTGCCATGAGGTCATTCCAAAGACCCTCTTTGTACCTTTCGGCGACATACTCACTATCGTTCGCCCCTTTGCGCTTATGCCAGTCTCGAACGGTGATCGGGACGTGATCCCTAACCAGAACTCCGCATTGTTTTTTAAATACATCGGCAGCCTTCTTGGGTTCCTTCGGTTCGCCCGTAGGGGATATGACCTCAAATGTATAATGCGTAGATGGGGCCAACTTTTTGGTCGGGCCTCGTTTGGAAGATTTGCTCGATGTGGAGGCCTAAGAGAAGAAACATTCGTCAATTTATATATATACAACTCAAGTAATGCATCTACTGATCGCCGAACTTCATATATACCTCGCCGGACTTCGTTAAGGGTCCACCGGCTTCTCCATCATCGGAGCTATCGCCTTCTCCATCATCGGAGCCGTCGGCTTCATCCTCACTTCGGTCGACCTCCATTCCATCCCCGGAGGGGTTCAGATACGACGACGGAGAGGCTGGATCAGCACCTGGGGCGTCGTGGATTATATTCTCGAGAATTTCTTCCTATGTTAGGTCTCTGCGGATTGGACTAGGTGGATCCATAGTTTCTGCAAAATGCACACAATATTATTTCAAAATGCATCAAATAAAATGAGTATCAATTGTTATAAATAATTACTAAAGCAATGAATACAAGTCACTTATCTAATGTGTATCAATTGTTATCATCAATACTTTGTAATTAAAAATTACTACAAATCTATTAAGTCACAATATATCCACTACAAATCAATTACTAAAAATTACTACAAATCAATTACTAAAAATTACTTAGCTCTAGAATTTATTTAAATGAATTATCATACTTTAAAACATAAAATGGTTTTCATAACTTATTCCATTTTGAAAATGAGTTCAAGATATTTTATATTACAAAATATTACTCTTAATATTCCTAGAATTTAATTGAGATAAAAATATACATTATAAAGCCCTATTTTAAAATGATTCGTAAAAGAAACATATAAGATTATTGAATATTAATAACAAACAAAAATATATTTTGGAGGACAATGTTGTTAAATATATCCAATTTAAAGGATATTTAAAAAATATATCATTTTCATTTTTTCTGAAAGCATTTGAATTCATTTTGAATCAAGATTTGAAGTTCAAATAATGAAACAGAAAAAGAAAATGACAATGACCAAAAAAAAAGGGAGACAACCAAATGTCCCGAGGCCCAGCATCAGCCCAACCCGCTCACCCTCCTCCCTCTCTCACCGATAGGTGGGGACCACATGTCGGGGTCGTCTCCCCCAACCGTACAGCGTGTGCGCTGCTCCGTCCACCTCTCGTCGCCGCTCCAGGAAGCTCTTCGCGTCGTAGACCGCACCAACGAGCCCGCCTCGCCGCACTGCACCTCGACGTCGTATTCATGGACCTAGTGGACCACCAGAACGACGGAATCGTCCGCGACAGAGCTGCCGCGCCGCCGTCGCCTCCTTCTCCGGAGAAGGAGCATGGCGGCAGGGCGAACCAAGGGAGAGGAGGAAGAACAGGAGGTCCAGAAGTACTAGAAGCTCACCAAGAGCGTGCAGAGGGGCTCGGTGAAGGCGGGGGAGGCCGGACGGCGACGAATCGACGGTGGATTTTGGCAGCCTGACGGCGTCTCCTCTGCTTCTGCCCTTCGTCTTCGATGAAAAAAATGGCTATGGATCCAAACCGTGCCTTATCTAGTGGATGGACCTTTAGTCGCGGCCCGTGGCTAAAACCGCGACTAAGGGGGGGGGGTCTTTAGTCCCAGCTTGTGCACGCACCGCGACTAAAGGGGTGGGAGGGCTTTTCGCGTTCCCGCGCGCTACCCACACCTTTAGTCGTGGCCCGTGGCTCAAGCCGGGACTAAAGGCCCAAAATTGCGCGCGCAACTCAATTTTTTTTACATTTAACAGAACTAGGACCCTTTTTAAATATTTGAACATTTGAATGAAACAGTTTTTGCATACTTATGAATTTGAGAAAACTTTCAACATGAAAAGTGCTTGAATTTAAATAAGTATTCCAAATCCATTTTCTGTTTTATAGAATAATTATTCTAACTCTACAAACTATTAACCATTTTGCCATTTTGAATTAAAAAATGCATTAACTTTTATATTTTGCATATTTTTGAAACTCACTAAACTTTCAACATGAAAAGTGTTTGAATTTGAATAACTAATTCAAAACCATTTTCTGTTTTATAAAATAATTATTCTAACTATTCAAACTATTAAGCATTTTGCCATTTTCAATTATAAAATGCATTAACTAATATTTTTAACTTGCAATACTACCTCTTCCTAAGTATGATACACACGGGAATAATTTTAACTTGCCACAGTGAATTTTTAACAACATCCCACATAGTTACATAAAAGGATACATTATTACACATCACTAACAGTTACATTACTACATAAACGGACTTGCTGGATCGGAGGCCGTAGGATTAGGGGGGACGGCGGGAGGAGCCAGCCCCGTCCGCGGCCGCCTGGTTCTCGCGCGCACGTTTGCGGCGTAGGGCACGAGCCATGGAGGATGAGTCTTTTAGCGCCCAAGCTAGCTCGGAAGCCTCCTTCGCCTTGAGCTGGCAGGAAGTCTTGGCTCGCTGGACACGGTCATCGCTGAGGACTGCAAGGAGGCTTCAATGGCCTCCTGCATATGCGGCAAATGGGGTGCCCAGTCCCAATTAATTACAACTTTAACCATTTATACAAACTCTTTGAACTTACTAAGTATCCACATTCATTTCACCTATGATAGGCATCCATAAACAAAAGTACATGACATCAACTAAATATAAATAAGTGCAATGTTGAAAGCTTGCCATGTGACAGCACATATGGGCTAACTCCCAACCAAAAGTATTGTCAAGCCCACAACTTCATAATTTTAATCACAATGGTTCATGCTTATTAAATGCAATAAAAGTAAATTGTGCATCAAGTTCGTGAGAGCTTTTAACCAATTTTTCCCATGACAATCAATAACATAAGCATTTAAATTCAGAAATGTAGATAACACAATATAACATGATAAACATACTTGGAATAGCATAAAGCTAATAGTAGATATGGTGGACTCACTGGAAAAACTTTGGTTCAAGGTGTTGGGAAAACAAGCTTTTTACTTGTTGTAATTTTTGGGCTAGCAATAGGGAGAAAGTTGACCATCTAAATGCATGCATAAGTGTCCATAGAACCAATCAATCCATGTTAAACCAAGTAAAGTTAAAATTCAACATCTAAACATGGTAAAAGATAGCTCTTAACAACACACTTGCAAATTAACATTCATTCAAAGCACATGAATTATGCAACTATATGTATCTTTTAAAATCAACTCAAACATCCCTATCGCAATATATTTAATAGCATCCAACATAATTCAACCCAAACTTCCAGTAGCTCTCTCATATGTAAATGATAGTGGTGGTCTTATTTAACAAACCGAAATAACAAAAGTAAAAGAAAACAGACGCTCCAAGTTTATACGATAAAGTGCTTTGATCAAAAAATAGAAGTTAGACGTGTGCAAACCGAGAGTGTGTTGGTCCAGTGGGGTTGTCTTGACATCCCCAAGCTTATGGTCTTCACCATCCTTGGATAGCTCTTGGTGCAGCTCCTCTAATTCCTGTGAAAAAACTTCAAACACCGTTTCTCCCATTTCTTTTCTGTGGGGTGATATTAGTAGTGATAAACAAATATGTTCCTTGCTGCATAAAATCCTTAGGAAAAAATTCATATGAATGTCCAGAGAGTATATAATGTTGTATGCCTACTCATAAACTCAATTGAATTAAAAAGATTCAAGCAAAAAGCTCAAAGAATGCATCAAACAATATCAAGACAGAATCTGTCCAGAAAAACAGCAGCAGCAAAACGCATTTTTCTACCCTACGTATACTCGTCAGAAAAATCTGCAAAAAATCACGTGTACAGAGGATGAAAAGTTGAAGCTACGGTTCCAATTACAGCTCAATCGGAGTTACAGATAAAAAACGAAAAATCAAACCGTGCACAGACTTCGTGCAGGCAGAAAACTCTCCGAAAATGAATAGCAACTTTTCAAACCCAAAATAGGTAAAACTTGGTTCTTTATTTAAAATCCCAGAAAAAAAACTAACAAACTACTCTCTTGATACAGCAAGAGGACTCAAAGAAAATCTCAAACAAAAACAACCGGTTGCCCCCCGTAATGCGCTTTCTTTATAGCCATATAGTTAGCCTAACTTACTTGATAATCAAAGGGGACGTAACTCATGAGGGAGCTTGAACCTTGGTGTGTCCCACTACGTCCATCATCTCCGAAGAGAACGTGTCGTCGCGGCGTAACTGCCCTACACGTGTCTCGGGTCGGCCGGACACTTTGGGCCCATGACGATTCGCCTGCGTCCACTGGACTACATCGTGCCCATCATGGGCCCGGGGGCTACTGTCGGCCAAGTGAGAACCAGGGTGTGCTGGGCCTGTCCTCCACGGCCCTCGACACTCGATGGCCAAATTTCGCTACGGACCAAGCCTACGGCTTGGAGATACTCGCGAGGCAAATCGCCTCGCGAGGGCCTTGGAGGCAGCAGAGGCCTACGGAGGCCCTCCTCACTGCTGCCCCCTCTTCAAGGTGATCTCCCCTGGAGAGGGGTCAACGCCAAAACCTCCACAGGGCACCCCAGCCCTCGTGGGGATTACTTCGCTGCAAAGCAACCTCTGCAGAGTGCACATGGGCTCTGCAGCGGCCGCAGAGTGACGCGCGCCTCTGCGCGCGGTGACGACGATGCCGCAGTTGCCATTTTGGTGATTAAAGGAGTCAACAAAGCTGCGCCATCCACACCGGACTACAAGGATTTCCTCTTTGGTGATAAGGGGACCGGTCGGCGCTACGCTCCACGGCCAACGTCACCGTGGGCACCCCCACGTTTCTCTGCAGCCCCAGCTGGCCGTCCTGCATGGACGGTGGTTTCTCGGCCACAGGCATCAGCTTTACGCCATGGACCGCGTCCATGGACAGCTGGGCTGCGGTGCACCGTGCTCCCCCTTCTGTCGCCATGTGGTAGCCCTTCCACGGCGCAAGTGCAGGGAAGAGTGTGACGCCCTGACCCGACTGTTATACAGTGATACTGTGTCCCCGGTTATCCGATACCACCAGACACACTATCAAAGCATAATTGAGAGATCAAGACTTGTGGAACAACTGCACATCACAGACTCTACGACACAAATCATATAAGCAACTCTTATAATAGAGAAAGATAGCAAATGACAAACAGAGGTCATAGACCCAACAGTACAACATGCGGAAGCGAAGGGCGTTGTTCTAAACAACAAGATCCAAATATGGCCTAAGAGGTCTACAAATAAACATCTAGCGCCAGCTGTTCCGGGATGTCCCAAGCTGCCACTGGGAACCCCAGACTACTCGTCGACGTCCACAAAGAACCCACCTTCGAGGGGGGTGAAGTCCTTTCCTGAAAATAAGCAAACGACGTTGAGTTCGACGAACTCGCAAGATTAAGAGCTAAGATATGCTTGATGATTGGCTTTCAAGGTTTTATGGCTGTTTTGCATAAAGCTGATTTTATTTTACAAAAAAGACATAACCCCATGGCATCGCCTAATCAGAATATTTTTGAAGAGGGGTAAGAAGTAACACTTTTTCTTTTGATCACCTTTCTCATCATCAACCATCATCACCACTGTACCTGTTCATCAAAGGCACCTCCCCGAATCACCCTCGAGGAAGTCAACCTTGCATTCGTGAAGTAGTACCTCTAGTACTCAGTTTTTAATCATTCTGTTAAAGTTATTCTATGATCAGCGTCCATTCCCAAGTCGTCCATAACCGCGGACACGGCTTTTTGAAAAGATTTATCCCTGCAGGGGTGTACAAAGTGGAAGTCCCCAGAGTCCCGAGGGGCCCCAGCTCCTTCGGCACGCGTACCGCCAGACTCATTGCCAGACATTAGCTCTCTTCCGGGGAAAGCCGGCTGAGTGTGAAACGGCTACAACCTTTACCTTGCTTAAGACTATCCAAGGATCATCAGTGGCGGTAGGACGGGTTTGGTGTCTCCTCCAGTCACCCTGTCCCGCGGCCACTTATTTTCCTAACACCACCATCCTCATCCCAGTCTTGGCCACCATCTCAACGCACGTGCAAATGGAAAGCCAAACTAGAGGACCCTCGGCTAGTCCTCCACAAGTTAGTCGGTCGATGGGGGTTCCATATAGCCCACGCATGGTTGCACGCTCAACTTGGTTCAAGAGGTCCAGAACTCGCACCTAGGCGGTGAGAACGAGACAACCCACCACATCCCATGTGGCCTCTCATCCCCACCTTTAAGCATCTTATTATCCATCACCACAATTTCTCCACCATCCACATCACTGTCACAAGTCAACACCTGTTCCCAGCATGTACCAACCATAGTACAACTAGGCATTTCACTAAGCATGGCTAAGCATTTGCATAGCATAGTAATTATTTCAGGCCAACAGTGCAAACCTATGGTAATAGGAGGGGAAACAGATATTGGCAACAGATTTCTAATGCATTCTATTAGGATACTCTACTCCAAGCAAAAGACATTTAGAACCGGATGCAATATTATAGTGGAGAAAATAATTGCGGAAAATAGGATAAGATATGCTTAGAGGGGGGATTACGCTTGCCTTGTTGAGGGTACTGGTAGTACGGATCCTCGGGGTATTGTGGAGTAACCCCGGCGGCTTGATCTATCGAAACATAAGACGGAAGAACAAATCAATCACCACACATGTGTAACAATGCAATGCACAACCACATGATGACATGACATTTTAAAGCACTGCACTTAACATAGACGATCTAGCATTTTAAATGGGGTACCGCGAAGACCTACTTTACTCGGAAGAGAGGTACCCCATAATTACTTAGTGATTCTAATATTCCTAGAAGTGCAACATTGTAATTGTGCTCAATTATGCATGATGATGATGATTCCGGAGGATTCATGTTTTTCTGAACATTTTGGTATAAGGAACACAATTTTCTGAAGTCCGGATAAAAGGTTATTACTTTTAGAATTTCCTCTTTTTAATTGTTTACCTTTTAATTATTTTAAAACCAACGAATAATATTTTAATTACTCGCCCTCGCGAGAGAGCGATGAAACATGGAGGAATCATCGAGGATCGATGTCCGTAAGTGCGGGAGAGAGTAGCGGGGAACACACGCTACGAGGGAGAAAAAGAAAAACAACAGCAGAAAAAAAGAACTGCCTAGCCGGCATGTGGCCCGGCTGGGCCGGTTTCTAGGCCGGCCTGGCAACAGAGGGCTCCGGCCTCTCGGCCGGTTTAGGCCGGCCCAGCAGCCGGTCACGGGCCCGAGAGCGACGGCCCCAAGCCCGGCTAAGCCGGTCTCTCGACCGGGCAACCGAGCGAGGCGAAGAACTGCGAGGGAGACCACGGTGGTCTCGATGCGACGACGACACCGCGGCGAGCGAGCGCGAGAGGGGAGAAGGGAGGGTGCGCAACGGCACGGGTTGCTCACCACGAGCTCGTTGGAGGGGTCGGGGTGGCCGGAGGAAGGTCGACGGCGACAGATTCCAGCGGCGGAGTTGCGTCGGGGGCGGAGAGGAAGATGGACGGCGGCGGTGACTCCGGGCTTCCCGACTCGATTCCTCTGGCGGAGAGGTAGCCGGCGACGCGGCGAAGCTTCCGGTGGCCCTGGCTGGGCTCGGGGATGACTCAATCGACGGCGATGCGGGCGGCCATGGCGGCTCGGGTGCGGCACCGTGGGGAGAGGAGCAGAGAGAGGAAGGAGAGGAAAAATATCGGGGAGGAGTGAGAGGAGCAGGTGAGCTCGACGTGCTCGTGCTCTCCTTGCAGTGGGGAGCAGAGGAGGGGGCCCGGGCGTCGCGCGTCGCACGGGAGCGACAGCGCGGCATGGTGTGCGCGCGAGCAGCGGGAGGAGAGAGACGGTGACCGTTTTGCAGGGAACCCCTGCCCATTTTAAAATCACCACGGTTCAGTCCTTTCCAGTACTGTGTGCCCTGTTTTTGAATTAATTGGAGCAGTTAAACTCTTCCAAAAATTATGCCAATTTTTGGGTAGCCTCTTTATATTAATCTGAAGCTCCCCTAATTTTTCCATAATATTTGAAAATCATTTGATAGGTAAATAAAATAGAAATTGCTCACAGGCAATTTGAGATTCCCTCCACTTATTTTATTCTCCAAATCAAAATAGTTTTGTCGAAAATATCTTTGGAACTTTTGGAACTTACTTGACAAATATAAGATGTCAAGATGTTTTGTTTTGCAAGTTGAGTGCTTTCATTGTTTTGAGATTTGTTAGCAAGTTTGACATTTGTTTTTAAAATGATGCCAAACCAATTATTTGATTTGATTAGCAATTTAATATGGATGCCATGATGCAACGCAACACAAAAGCAAAATTTTCACTCGGGTTTTTAGGTTCTCGAATTTTGGGCTGTTACAACTCTACCCTCCTTACAGGAATCTCGTCCCGAGATTCTTAGAGTAGGAAAGAGGGAAAAGGGTTACAACGGTACTACACAATCTTCTCTCTCCGGGTGGCTTCTTTCTTGAAGAGGTTGATCGAGGGCATCATGAAGATCTGCATCGGCTTCACTTCACGGTCATCGCTCCACTACACTATTGGAAAGGAGGAACAATTCTGGAGTGACGGATCCTTGTGAAGATACACGACCGAGTACCTCCTAGTAGAACTTGGGATGAGATTTCCACCAACCCTGGAATTGACGGTTAGGAGACACATGCGGGCGACGGGAGATTGTTAAGGAGTTTCCAATGTGTAGACAACTGTTTCTCAAAAAGAGTGAGAATATGAACTTTGCACAAGGCCTTAAGTTTCTGGAAACGAAGGTCCAACAAGATTTCGATAGATGAAGAGGCGGCTTAACCTATACGGCTTGAGTAGAACTTTCCTCACGGAGGAGCATTGCGGATCACATAAGAAGGACCGGGAAGATGGACCAAGAGAATTTTAGAAACTCCGGGAACGATAGCATCAGGAAAACCTCTTGATGTTCTAGACATTGAGGAGAAGCTTGTTGAGGATCACCAACCATCATTTCTGTTTGCGATTCAGATCTGGTTAGGTGTAGAGATACCTCAGACTCGACATGCATGAATAGGAAGTCTTGCAGAGGATACCAACGGATTACATTTGCTAGAATCCCTATAAGTCAGACTAGAACGTCCAACTCCATAGGAGGAACAAGATTGCGGAACTCACATATTAGCAACTTGTCAGAAGACAATCTGCACCTACATGAATTACTCGCAATGAGACACAGTTGAGCCTGCTTGGGGAACACCAAAGAAGACAAAAAGGATTTCTTGGAATCCTTCTCCTTCTTGAACAGTTCCACTAGTGGCTTGGAGGCAAGGATGAAATTTCTCAAGAAAGGGAGGGGACAACGTACCATACCAAGAAGGTTTGCACATACAGGATTGAGTTGGGATGATTCCGAGGAGACAAGACAATTTACTCAGATCCACGGCGACATCTTTCAGCAATTGCACGTGAATCAGAGAAAAATCATTTCTAACCTCGAGAACACATGCCTTGTGACAACATAAGTTAGTGCTAACAAGTTTACAATGCTACGCCCACTATTCCATATAAATCTCCGCAAACATGGAGGAAAATAAGAGGTAGTTGATGGGCTCAACAACCAACTTATCTAGATACTCCAAGATGGTCGATTCATATGTCACATGAACGGGCATAAGCATTGCTCAGATTAACACATTCAGGGAGGTCGGTCGGAGTTTGATTTGACGATAGCTCGATTCAAATCAAAAGATTTGGAGGGTAGCATATCCAAAGAGGAGATACCACCTTGCTTCAACATGAACAGATTAGACATCCCATTGAGAAATGAACTATATCAGATAGAGCATGTATCTTTTAACCTCCAAGTGGTTTAAGCTCAACTGATTAATTTAGGACATCCAACACGAATTTCTTGGAGAAAGGAGTTGTTCAAAGAACCAGCTTACTCATAAGCTCAACATCACGGTCAGGTGACAACCTGGCGTTACTTCTGGAAAGACCTACAGAATATCACGTTCCACCAGGATGTCCTGAGTTCGAGAGAGAATCATGCCTCTCAAGGCACAACGAGGTGGTCTAGGGAGCTTCGGCGTGAACCTAGCTCTTTGACCGAGGGAGGGCACCGGAGAGAAGGAACTTGGTCACACAGTCGAAATCAGCTTATTGATCGGATAACCAATCATGCTAAGGAGGACAAGGAATGTCTTTGGATTTTAACGCAGTAAGAACTGCTGAGAATATCCGATAACCACACCATTGTTCACGCTTTATCATCCTGGAGTAACAAGTCACTCGGAGAACGAAGAGTAACAAGTGTGAGAGCATCACTTCATCAAGAGGATCATGATACTTATGACAATACTTTGATATACAAGAGTGTGACACTCTAAGGTGGAGCAGAACCAAGGCTAGACAAAGCCCTCATTCCGAAGATTACGATACTTTGACCTAGTACGAGAAGTGGACAAGATACTGGAGTTTGTTTCTTCTAACGAGACGAAGGGAAAGGTCTTAACGGACCAAGAGAGTGACTTGCATCGGAACACACCAATGCACGGTGAGAACATGACGGTCAAACGGAAGACATGGGTCGGAAAGAAGAGCAAGAGTAACAACATGCTCAGAAAATCCTAAGATGTTGGAAATGCACCGGTTATTACTCAATTGTGATAACCATGCCCAAGAGGAGAGATGCAGCAGAGTCACGAACATAGATGGGGATTTCGCAAAGAGAAATCTGATCGTAGCCCAGATGGTTTCAAGACAGAACTTAGAGCGAGGCTAAGGGAGAGCTGAAGTTACATAGCCAGCTAAGGTGTGAGAAATGGTTGGACATTACCTCACTGACCACATAAAGGACTTGGGTTAAAGGGGCAGCTTCATGTGCTACTAGCGAGGGTTAAGAAATCACAACTTAACGCACACTAGTTGGCACAATCCGGGACCTTATGTTTAAGTCCTTGGGTTAAAACCCGAAGAAAGGAAACGAGGATTAGACTCGATAGGAATACAAGGGTCCGTAAACAACTGAGTTGATAGGAATTTCCGTCGTACTCCAGATGGTTTCTTGGCACATGAAGCTTCGGATTGTAGCGCGGCGGGGGCAACTGGGCACATAACACTAAAGGTAACAGGTAAGAAGTCCAACCCCGAAATTCCTAATTTTGAAGTAAAAGATGAGAAGTGAAACCTTTAAGTCAAATCGAGGTAAGATTGCTCCGAGATTAGAGGGTAACCAGATAAGGAGTAAAAAGAATCCTAAGATGGTTTTCACAACTCATTTTTAGGTTAAAAATTTATTTTCACAAACACTAGACTCAACGTCGACCAGTAGAAGGGTTTCCTACAGGCAGTCCTGCTCTGATACCAACTTGTGGCGCCCTGACCCGACTGTTATACAGTGATACTGTGTCCCGGTTATCCGATACCACCAGACACACTATCAAAGCATAATAGAGAGATCAAGACTTGTGGAACAACTGGCACATCACAGACTCTACGACACAAATCATATAAGCAACTCTTATAATAGAGAAAGATAGCAAATGACAAACAGAGGTCACAGACCCAACAGTACAACATGCGGAAGCGAAGGGCGTTGTTCTAAACAACAAGATCCAAATATGGCCTAAGAGGCCTACAAATAAACATCCAGCGCCAGCTATTTCGGGATGTCCCAAGCTGCCACCTGGGAACCCCAGACTACTCGTCGACGTCCACAAAGAACCCACCTTCGAGGGGGGTGAAGTCTGATTTTATTTTACAAAAAAGACATAACCCCATGGCATCGCCTAATCAGAATATTTTTGAAGAGGGGGTAAGAAGTAACTCTTTTTCTTTTGATCACCTTTCTCATCATCAACCATCATCACCACTGTACCTGTTCATCAAAGGCACCTCCCCGAATCACCATCGAGGAAGTCAACCTTGCATTCGTGAAGTAGTACCTCTAGTACTCAGTTTTTAATCATTCCGTTAAAGTTATTCTATGATCAGCGTCCATTCCCAAGTCGTCCATAACCGCGGACACGGCTTTTCGAAAAGATTTATCCCTGCAGGGGTGTACAAAGTGGAAGTCCCCAGAGTCCCGAGGGGCCCCAGCTCCTTCGGCACGCGTACCGCCAGACTCATTGCCAGACATTAGCTCTCTTCCGGGGAAAGCCGGCTGAGTGTGAAACGGCTACAACCTTTACCTTGCTTAAGACTATCCAAGGATCATCAGTGGCGGTAGGACGGGTTTGGTGTCTCCTCCAGTCACCCTGTCCCGCGGCCACTTATTTTCCTAACACCACCATCCTCATCCCAGTCTTGACCACCATCTCAACACACGCGCAAATGGAAAGCCAAACTAGAGGACCCTCGGCTAGTCCGCCACAAGTTAGTCGGTCGATGGGGGTTCCATATAGCCCACGCATGGTTGCACGCTCAACTTGGTTCAAGAGGTCCAGAACTCGCACCTAGGCGGTGAGAACGAGACAACCCACCACATCCCATGTGGCCTCTCATCCCCACCTTTAAGCATCTTATTATCCATCACCACAATTTCTCCACCATCCACATCACTGTCACAAGTCAACACCTGTTCCCAGCATGTACCAACCATAGTACAACTAGGCATTTCACTAAGCATGGCTAAGCATTTGCATAGCATAGTAATTATTTCAGGCCAACAGTGCAAACCTATGGTAATAGGAGGGGAAACAGATATTGGCAACAGATTTCTAATGCATTCTATTAGGATACTCTACTCCAAGCAAAAGACATTTAGAACCAGATGCAATATTATAGTGGAGAAAATAATTGCGGAAAATAGGATAAGATATGCTCAGAGGGGGATTACGCTTGCCTTGTTGAGGGTACTGGTAGTACGGATCCTCGGGGTATTGTGGAGTAACCCCGGCGGCTTGATCTATCGAAACATAACACGGAAGAACAAATCAATCACCACACATGTGTAACAATGCAATGCACAACCACATGATGACATGACATTTTAAAGCACTGCACTTAACATAGACGATCTAGCATTTTAAATGGGGTACGGCGAAGACCTACTTTACTTGGAAGAGAGGTACCCCATAATTACTTAGTGATTCTAATATTCCTAGAAGTGCAACATTGTAATTGTGCTCAATTATGCATGATGATGATGATTCCGGAGGATTCATGTTTTTCTGAACATTTTGGTATAAGGAACACAATTTTCTGAAGTCCGGATAAAAGGTTATTACTTTTAGAATTTCCTCTTTTTAATTGTTTACCTTTTAATTATTTTAAAACCAACGAATAATATTTTAATTACTCGCCCTCGCGAGAGAGCGATGAAACATGGAGGAATCATCGAGGATCGATGTCCGTAAGTGCGGGAGAGAGTAGCGGGGAACACACGCTACGAGGGAGAAAAAGAAAAACAGCAGCAGAAAAAAAAGAACTGCCTAGCCGGCATGTGGCCCGGCTGGCCGGTTTCTAGGCCGGCCTGGCAACAGAGGGCTCCGGCCTCTCGGCCGGTTTGGGCCGGCCCAGCAGCCGGTCACGGGCCCGAGAGCGACGGCCCCAAGCCCGGCTAAGCCGGTCTCTCGACCGGGCAACCGAGCGAGGCAAAGAACTGCGAGGGAGACCACGGTGGTCTCGATGCGACGGCGACACCGCGGCGAGCGAGCGCGAGAGGGGAGAAGGGAGGGTGCGCAACGGCACGTGTTTCTCACCACGAGCTCGTTGGAGGGGTCGGGGTGGCCGAAGGAAGGTCGACGGCAGCGGATTCCGGTGGCGGAGTTGCGTCGGGGGCGGAGAGGAAGATGGACGGTGGCGGTGACTCCGGGCTTCCCGGCTCGATTCCTCTGGCGGAGAGGTAGCCGGCGACGCGGCGAAGCTTCCGGTGGCCCTGGCTGGGCTCGGGGATGACTCAATCGACGGCGATGCGGGCGGCCATGGCGGCTCGGGTGCGGCACCGTGGGGAGAGGAGCAGAGAGAGGAAGGAGAGGAAAAATATCGGGGAGGAGTGAGAGGAGCAGGTGAGCTCGACGTGCTCGTGCTCTCCTTGCAGTGAGGAGCAGAGGAGGGGGCCCGGGCGTCGCGCGTCGCACGGAAGCGACAGCGCGGCATGGTGTGCGTGCGAGCAGCGGGAGGAGAGAGACGGTGACCGTTTTGCAGGGAACCCCCTGCCCATTTTAAAATCACCACGGTTCAGTCCTTTCCAGTACTGTGTGCCCTGTTTTTGAATTAATTGGAGCAGTTAAACTCTTCCAAAAATTATGCCAATTTTTGGGTAGCCTCTTTATATTAATCTGAAGCTCCCCTAATTTTTCCATAATATTTGAAAATCATTTGATAGGTAAATAAAATAGAAATTGCTCACAGGCAATTTGAGATTCCCTCCACTTATTTTATTCTCCAAATCAAAATAGTTTTGTCGAAAATATCTTTGGAACTTTTGGAACTTACGTGACAAATATAAGATGTCAAGATGTTTTGTTTTGCAAGTTGAGTGCTTTCATTGTTTTGAGATTTGTTAGCAAGTTTGACATTTGTTTTAAAATGATGACAAACCAATTATTTGATTTGATTAGCAATTTAATATGGATGCCATGATGCAATGCAACACAAAAGCGAAATTTTCACTCGGGTTTTTAGGTTCTCGAATTTTGGGCTGTTACAAAGAGGCCCAGGGCGCCTATAAAAGGAGGAGGTGCACCACCGTAGCCAAGGATCGCATTCTCATCCTAGCTTAGCCACCTACGCGCAGGAAAGGAGAAGACCATAGTTCCCCTTCGTTGTGTACACCACTGCCAAAAGAGAGCCCTCGGCAAGCTCATTGTACTGTAACCTCCATAAGCAGTGCAATACAGACAAGCAGGAGTAGCGGTGTTACCTCCACACGAGGGCCGTGAACCTGGGTACGGGCTGGTGTTCATCTCTGTCGTGATGTCCCTCCTCTGCTCGACGAGCACCGTCGCCGTGCAGGTTGAGGGTTGTTTGACCAACGTGTTCAGCCCCTTACACGAACTCTCTTCGTGAGCTTGACCATCCCTGTTTCGTGGGAGTCATTCTCCGACAATTGGCGCGCCAGGTAGGGGGCTGAGGCGCGTCTTCAACCTTCACCGACCTCTGCACCATGGCGGACACTCGCGCAGCTCGCGCCACCGGCGGGCGTCAGGCAGGGCAACCACCGAGCCCGCTGCCAACACCACCAACCCCGCGGCCGTCCCCGTGCCAGCCGCGCCTCGGGCGCAACACCGCTGAACCGCGTGTGGAGCACCCCGAGGACGATGACGGCCACCACGACGACCGCTTCGACGAAGACGTCGACCACGGGCACGGCGAGGACGCTGAGTCCTCGCATCCGTCCCAGCGCCACAGCGCCTCCACTCTTGGGCGTCCAGCACCCAGTCCGAACACCGCGCTGCTCATGGCCGCGGAGCTCTTCCGCTACCGCCCCACCGCCGAGGCGCACGACAACTGGCTCGGCCGCCTCCAGCACCTCGTCGACATCGCGGCGGCGCCGCGCGCAGCTCCGGCGACGTCGCGCTCTCTGGTGCACCACAACTCCGGACGCGCAGGGACTGCCCGCATGGCGCACCTCCGCCGCCGCCGCCGCCTCCGCCAGGTCCGCCTCCAGCTGCGGCCACAAGGCCGCCTCCCACGCGTCTTCGCCGCGCGATTGCCAAATCGTGCAGCGGACTCCCCAGACGCGCGGGTGGAAATGGAGCGCCAGAAGGACCTCCAGAAGCGCATCGTCGAGGAAATCGGCCAAGCGGGGCGACAGAACCGCCGAGCTCTTCAGGGTGGCATCGCCTCGTACGCCACAGGATGCGCGGCCTTCACCCGCAGCCTGCGTCGCGTCGTCTGGCCACAGAAGTTCAGGCCTGACCTACCCAAGGGCTACGACGGCACGAACAACCCCATCGAGTTCCTGCAGCTCTACACCACCTCCATCCAAGCTGCGGGGGAGACGACAAGGTCATGGCCAACTGGTTCTCCCACGCTCTCAAGGATTCCGCCTTGTCGTGGCTCCTGAACCTTCCCGAGGATTCCATTGACTCGTGGGAGGAGCTCTGCCAGCAGTTCGTTGCAAACTTCAAGGGCACGTACGAGCGCGCCCTCACCTACAACGACCTGCGAGCTGTGCGCCAGAAGCCTGGCGAGACCCTCCGCAGGTACATCCAGCGCTTCAGCCAAGTCCGCAACAAATCCCGAACATCCCGGACTCGCACGTCATTGCGGCCTTCAGAGAGGGCGTCACCAACCACAGGATGCTCGAGAAGCTCGGCATCCATGATACCCTCTCCTCCGTGGTGAAGCTCTTCGACATCGCAGACAAGTGCGCCAAGGCAGAAGAAGGGCTCCTCTTCGTCAAGGTGGGCTCACAGACGACCCTGTCGAGGGATCCAAGACCCAGAAGAGGCGTGACGAGACAAAGCGCAAGCCTACCGCTGTCTGGCAGCCGAACCCGACGCCAAGCATGTTCGCGAGGACTCCCCGAGGCTGGCGAGAAAAAGGTGGACAACCGCCCGTTCTGCATCTACCACAACAGGCGCGGCCATGCGACGGAGAACTGCTATGACCTCAAGCAGCTGAGCAAGAAGCGCGAGCAAGAAGAAGGCAGCGGTAGCCGCGGCAGAGGCCGTGGTTACCGCAAGGGCGGACGTAAAGGCAACTACCAGAGGCCGCAGGGACTCAGGCGAATGCCGCCGAGAAAAACAACAATCCCCGACGAAGAGCCTGGAGGTTACCAGGCCCCTAAGGGTGCCATGGCATGCATCCTCGGCGGATCCCAAGCGCCCAAGTCGAACAATCAGTTCAAGCAGTTCGCTCGCGAGCTCAATGCAGCGCTTCCCGGGGTCGAGACGTCCCGCCCCCTCAAGTGGTCCCAGTACACCATCGCCTTCGACGCCAAAGATCACCCCAAGTCTACCAAGACTGTGGGCACCCTCCCGTTGGTGTGCACCCCCACCATCAACAACATCGCCGTCGGCAAGACGCTCATTGATGGGGGTGCAGGCCTGAACGTCATCTCTGTCGAGACCTTCGAGACGCTTCAAGTGCCCTACGAGTGGCTTATGCCCTCCAGGCCCTTCACCGGGGTCACCAGCGGCTCAATCTCGCCTCTGGGGCAAGTGAGGCTCGCGGTCACCTTTGGCACGCAGGAGAACTACCGCACCGAGCTAATTGACTTCGACGTCGCGCACATTGGCCTGCCCTACAACGCCATCCTCGGCTACCCCGCCCTCGCGAAGTTCATGGCCGTCACGCACCACGCCTACAACATGGTCAAGATCCCTGGCAGCGGTGGCACCATCACCATACGTGGTCACGTACAGGACGCCACGCGCGCTGTCGAGATCGCCTACAAGGCCGCTGCCATGGCATTCCCCGCTGACGAGGACATGGAGCCTCTCGAGAGGCCCAAGAAGAAGAAGCAGCTGTTCACTCAAGAGCAAGCATCTACAAAGAAGGTGTCGCTGAGCACCAGTGGCTCGGGGGCTGAGGGCTCGGGGGCTAGCGTCACCATAGGCGCTGGCTTGCCTCCCAAATAGGAAAGCGCGCTCGTCGCCTTCCTTCGGGCAAATTCTGACATGTTCGCATGGACTCCGTCAGAAATGTCCGGTGTACCAAGGGAGGTGATCGAGCACCACTTAGCCGTGTGTCCAACGCACGCCCTGTAAAGCAGAAAGCGCGGAAACAAGCCCCCGAGAAGCAAGCGTTCATCATCAAAGAAGTAGAGAAGCTGAAAGCAGCAGACATCATTCGAGAAGTTGCCCACCCCACTTGGCTCTCCAACGGTGTGGTTGTCCCAAAACCCAATGGAGGAGGCCGGCTCTGCATCGACTACACAGACGTAAACAAGGCCTGCCCCAAGGATCCATACCCCATGCCAAGGATAGACCAGATTGTGGACTCCACCGCCGGCTGTGATCTCCTCTGTTTCCTGGATGCCTTCTCAGGCTACCACCAGATCAAATGGCCAAGGAAGACGAGGAGAAAACAGCATTTCTCACCCCTTGTGGTGTGTATTGCTACACTTGCATGCCCTTTGGCCTGAAGAATGCCGGCGCCACCTTCCAGAGGCTCATGAGGATCGCCTTGGGGGCTCAGATGGGAAGAAATGCAGAAGCTTATGTCGACGACATCGTGGTCAAGTCTCGCGAGGGAGACACTCTCTTGAAGGATCTCGAGGAAACCTTTGCCAGCCTGCGCAAGGTGAACATCAAGTTAAACCCCGCCAAGTGCGTCTTCGGGGTGCCTTCAGGCAAGCTCCTCGGGTTCCTCGTGTCCCACCGCGGCATAGAAGCAAACCCTGACAAGATCAAGGCTATAGAAGACATGCAGCCACCTCGCCGCCTCAAGGACATGCAGCGCCTAGCAGGATGCATGGCCAGCTTAGGCCGCTTCATCTCCAAGTTCGGCGAGAGAGCCTTGCCATTTTTCAAGATCATGAAGAAATCCGGCACCTTCAAGTGGACTCCAGAGGCAGACAAAGCATTTGAGGACTGAAGAAATACTTGGCTAGCTCACCAGTCATGGTAGCCCCCAGGGCAGGCGAGCATCTGAAGCTGTACCTAGCAGCCACTCCACAAACTGCAAGCGCCGTCCTGGTGGTGGAAAGAGAAGAGCCAGTTCTCCCCAAGAAAAGCACTGCCACACCAAGTCCAGAACCTCCCGACGAGGAACAGTCTCTCCAGACCCAGTGCCAGACCCACAGCCTCAAGTCGAGTCCACACAAGCACCCCTGCCGAGGCTCCTCCACAGGAAACCTCGCCAAAGGTCCTGAGGAGCCTCTCGAGGGAGCCGACGCTGCAGCGCCATCAACGACCCTCGTCGAGCATCCAGTCTACTTCGTCAGTACTGTACTGCGAGATGCTCGCGAGCGTACCCAGTGCAGCAGAAGCTCCTCCTCGCGCTCCTCATCGCCTCCAGGAAGCTGCGCCACTACTTCCAGGGCCACCCCATCACGGTGGTCACGTCCTTCCCCCTGGAGCAAATCCTGCGCAACCCCAACGCCACTGATCGCGTCGCAGGATGGAACATCGAGCTGCAACCATTCAACTTGCGCTTCGACACCACAAGAGTCATAAAAGGGAGAGCGCTGGCGGATTTCGTCGCCGAGTGGACAGACCCAACTCCTGAAGAGCCTCGCGAAGAAGAAACCGCGTCATCTGGAGATACAATGCCAAGCCACTGGACCATGCACTTCGACGGAGCTTTCGCCTGCCGCAATGGTGGGGCTGGCGTTGTCCTGACCTCACCAAAAGGTGACAAGCTCTACTACGCCATCCAGCTGTGCTTCACAATAGACAAGATCTCCAACAACATCGCCGAGTATGAAGGCCTCCTCGCCGGGCTCAGAGCCGCAATCGCCCTTGGCGTCAAGCACTTACTCATAAAGGGTGATTCCCAGCTCCTGGTTAACTTCTCCAACAAGAGCTACACGCCTAAAGACGACCACATGGCCGCCTACCTTGAAGAGGTCCGCAAGCTCGAGAAGCACTTCAGGGCATGGAGCTCATGCACATCCCGCGAAGGAGAACCAGGAGGCAGATGACATCGCCAAGCGAGCATCACGAAGGCAGGCCCAGCCGGCCGGCGTCTTTGAAGAGAGACTCTCCAAGGCGTCCATAAAGCAGCCACAAGAAGCAGCAGCCACAAGCACAGACGAAGTACTCCCACCACCTCCTGTAGGTGGGGCACCCAACTGCGGTCCATCCTCAGGGGAGCGTCTGCTGCTGGCTATGGTGCATCAAGAGACAGGCTGGGTCGACGAACTCAAGACTACTTGCTGAAGGGAGTCCTCCCCGAGAAGACGCGGAGGCGGAACGAGTGCTCGACAAGCCAAGTCATACTACATCCTCGAGGGAGACCTGTACCGCAAGCGCCCAAATGGAATTGCACTCAAGTGCGTCCCCCCCGAGGAAGGCCGCATGCTGATCAGAGACATTCACAGTGGAGAGTGTGGCCACCATTCCTCTGCACGCACCCTGGCAGGCAAGGTCTTCAGGAGCGGTTTCTACTGGCCCCAAGTGCTTCAAGATGCTACCACCATCGTCCAGTCTTGCGATGCGTGCCAGTTCCACGCCAAGCAAGTCCATCAGCCTGCACTGGGACTCCAAACCATCCCGCTCTCGTGGCCTTTCGCGGTCTGGGGGCTAGACATCTTGGGACCCTTCCCGAGATCGCAAGGGGGCTACCGTTTCCTCTTCGTGGCAGTCGACAAGTTCACCAAGTGGGCAGAGGTTGAAGCAGTGCGCAGCATACCGGCCAGGCAGCAGTAAAATTCATCAGAGGCCTGGTCTGCCGTTTTGGTGTGCCAAATCGCATCATCACCGACAATGGCTCACAATTCACCAGCGGCATCTTCAGGGCCTACTGCGAGAGCCTCGGCACCAAGCTCTGCTTCGCCTCGGTGGCTCACCCACAGAGCAACGGCCAAGCCGAGCGAGCAAATGCTGAGGTCCTCAAGGGCCTCAAGACAAGAAGCTTCAATCGCCTCAAGGGCTACGGCAAGGGCTGGATAGACGAACTCCCGTCCGTGCTCTGGTCCATCCGCACGAACCCCACGAAGCCCACTGGTGAGACGCCATTTGCCCTCGTGTATGGAGCTGAAGCAGTCCTCCCCACAGAGATCAAGCATGGATCCGCACGGGTCCTTGCCTTCAACGAGGACGATCAAGCAGACCTCCACAACGACGACCTGCTGCTCCTTGACGGGTTGCGCCGCCGTGCCGCCCTCAGGGCAGCCAAGTACCAGCAAGACCTGCGACGCTACCACAGCCGCCACATACGTCCACGCACTCTCGAGACAGGCGACCTCGTCCTCAGGAGAATCCTCTCCAGGGAAGGTCTCCACAAGCTCTCGCCCATGTGGGAAGGCCCCTACAGGGTCTCACACATCGCCAGGCCGGCGCGGTACGCCTCGAAACGGAGGACGGCATCCCGGTCAAGAATCCATGGAACATCGCGCATCTACGCAAGTTCTACCCGTGATCATAGTCACGCCAGACATTTTTTGTCTCTAGAGGGAAGCACACAACTTCACCTCCAAGCTTCACAAAAGCTTCTCCTCCCGAGGGCCAGCCCCTCTGAGCTCTCCTGATAACGTGCCGCCGCAGGCCGTGAAGAGTCTCAGCCACTGAATGTGGTCCCCATGCCTCGACATGGAAAACTTTATCTTGGTATACCAAGTGTAATGAACCAATTCGTTTCTCAATGAAACATTGCGCTGAGGCGCCGCTGTGTAATATTTTGGTGGTGAGTTTTACTTTTCATCATCTTAGTTCATTTCGCGCTCATATTTTCCCCATGCGCACCTCGCGAGCGGGGGCTGAGTACGGTGACTGTGCCTCGAGAGCACCCCACAGCACCGCAAAATCCAAAGGATCCGAGCTCTAACACGTGAGCACGCTCTCACGCCTGTTACCTCCCAAAGAGCTCTGGCCCATGGGCTTGCTCCCAAACACGCCACCTCACCAAAGGACCTTGGTGCTTACTCTCCTCGCGAGATACTCATGAGGAAACCTATAAGCGCGCATGAGTTTTTACTACCATGTACTTGCTTTGGGTTTGCCTCTCTAACCAATACAGGGAACAAGAGTCCCCCCAAGCTCGTGAAGCCACGCTCCGGCCTCAAGAGGGAAGCGCACCATCAGGGAAACCAACGCCCTCTACGAGGCCAAAGTCTCGCAAAGCTAAGTCCAGCGCTCGCGCCTCAGGAGTTTTTCCTCTCTCTCACGAGTATCTGTCGTCCCTCGAGCGGGTTTTTTCTCCCTCACACTCCATGGACTGCTTGTGCGTCAAAGGGGGGCCCTCGAGCACCGCGACTCGAGAGCCCTTACCTCTCTAAGCCTTAAACACCCCCCGGCCTTGCCGAGTCAAGCTCCGGCATACCGCAGCGGCGGAGTCATAGCGCAAAGAGATGGGTCCTGACGACGTAGAGCGAAAAAAGACATGGAACAGGGATAAAAGGCCCATCGAGGGACACACACATAGTAGCACACGTTAAAGTGTCTTACAAACCAGAATGAAATAAAACAAGTCTTAAAACAAAGATAGCTGCGCCTCAAGCGCGTCTTGTTGCAGGAGCGGCCTAGGCAGGGGCATCGCCGTCACCATCCTCCTCAGCCTCCTCTTCAGCTTCTTCTTCGGCGCCTTCCTCCTCCTCAGCGGCCTGCTCCGCCTCGACCCTCTTGAAGCGGTCGACGTAATCGTTGACCTCCTCCCGAACCAAGTTGGAGAGGTCCTGGGCTTGGTCCGCCTCGACAGGCTCGGTCACGGACTCGAAGTCGAAGCCGGGGTGAAGACGCTGGAGGTTGGCGAAGACGCGATCGATCGCCACCGTCAAGAGCTTGCGGCACTCTTCATCGACAACGTCGCCCATCTCCGCCACAGGGCCCTCGAGCGTGGTGAAGAGCTGGTCGAAGTAGGCGAGATACGCGGCAGCATCGGCATTCCCATGGACGGGAACCGCAGGGGCGTCCACTCCCAGGTTCGCCGCAAGGGTGTTCCCCCGAGCCACCAAGGACTTGAACATGCGCTCCCGCTGCTGCGTCAAGACCTGTGCCGCCTGCACGTGGTGCTCAGCCTCCTCAGCACGCTCCACGGCAGGGCCCACCTGCGCGGTCAACTCCTTCATATCAGCCATCAGGGAGGCAAGATCTTGCTCTGCACGCTCTTGAGCCTCTTCCGCGCGGCGACGACCATCCCTGGCGCGCCTCAACTGGGAGTTCAGGCTGGCGTTCAGTCGCTCCAGCTGAAGATGCGGGCGTTGTCCTCCGCGCGTTTCTTCTTGAAGCGGTCCTCCTGCTTCTTAAATTTCCCGGCATAATCTTCGGCGACGGCAGCGCGATACTCTTTCTGCTTGGCGACGGCCTCCTTCTCAGCCTCTTCCTTCCTCTCGGCGAGCTTTTGGTTGGACTTCTCTACAAGCTTTTTGTGCCTGGCCACCTCCTCACCGTGCTTGCCTATGGCCTCGGCCAGATTGCCCTCCCGCGCCTCGAGATCTGCGCGCTGCGTGGACAGCTCCCTGTCAGCCTGCAGCTGCTGTTCCTCGCGCTTGAGCGCCTCCGCCTCGCGCGCCGCCAGTGCTTGCTCACGGGCGTCCAAGGACGCGCGGTGTTGGTCCAAGGATTTTCGCGTGGCCTCCGACTCCGCGGCGAACTTCTCCTCGCGGTCAGCAAGCTCTTGGCGCTGAGCGGCCAGCGTGGTCTCGAGGGCCGCGCTCTGAGGCTGCAGCTTGGCGTTCCGCCATGGCCGCCTCGCGATCTTCGGCCGCGGCCTGGCGCTCTGCCTGGAGTGGCTCCAGGGTCTCTTGAGCCTCGCGCACCGCGCTCTCGCGGACTTCCTTGGCGAAGCGCAGCGCCTCCTCGCGCTGCGCCTGCATGGCCTCGTTGCCGTGGCGACAGTGCTCCACGGTCTCAAAGAAGCGGGTCCAGGCCTTCTCGAGTTCATCATACTCTCTGGCGAGCTCGGCCTCCTCGAGAGCGAGTTGGGCCTCCAGCCCGTCCAGCGCATCCCTCGCCAGGCGGAAAGCGGAGCTGCGGCGAGCGCCGCTCCAGTTCCTGCCGCCCAGGACCAGAGCCCATGAGCTCCCACAGGCATGGAGGCTCCCACATCTGCACCAGATCCAAGGACGGGAACTCCGTGCTTGGGCCAGGGTCAACTCTGGCCTGGGGGCTCGGAGCGAGCCCTCTCCACCACTCGCGCCATGGGCACCAGCGCCTTCGCCTTCCAGCGGCGCCTCCTCTCGGTTTCAGGGGCTGGGGAAGATGCCCAGCCATCGTCAAGTCCGCCGCAGCCGCGCCGCTGCGGCCTCAGAAGAAGCTGCCACCCCCTCAGTTTCTGCACTTGGCGGGGGCGGCGGAGGAACGTTCTCCTCCATCTCGACGTCGGCGTTTTCCCTCGCCGGCGTGCCGCTCTTCGCCGTCTCCGCGGCGATCTCCTCTTGCCGCTCCGGTGGAGTGACAGGGCGTGGCGGTGTTGGCGTCCTCGCCACCTCTCCTCC
>CAMZMU010000092.1:29025976-29242940 GCA_947311845.1 Poa pratensis | reverse complement strand
CTGGAATGACGAATTTTTTCGAGGCACTTAAGTTGCTCAGATGGATCTGGCCTAAAATAATGAAAGTTGCGTACATATCTCAGGAATATGCGTGATTTTTCTCAGAATTTTTTGAATTTTCTACAGGGAGATAAGCTCAAATCCGTGACAGCTAAAAATCTGTCACTGCGCAGAAATCCAAATCTTGCATCAACTTTCAATATAGAACTTTACTTGGCACAACATTGCGATAAAATAAAGATACAAAGGAGTTGCTACAGAAGTAACAAAACTCCTTGACTCAAAGAAAACAAAAATAACAGCAAATAAAAACGATGGGTTGTCTCCCATAAGCGCTTTTCTTTAACGCCTTTCAGCTAGGCGCAGAAAGTGAAAATCAAGTGTTGTCAAGTGGCAAATCATTCAAATCATCAAAAGCTTCTTCCAACACACAGCTTGTAACAATGGGTATCTTAGATGTTCCTGGAGGTGTTTCATTACCTTTAACCGTACTAAAAGTTTTATCAATTTTAAGCTCATAATGAGTCTTTGGTTTTGGCACTTTAGGAACATACATAAACTTTTGCTCTCTACCCACATAAACTTTCTCCTTTTTAGACTTAAGAGAAGTAAAGGTTGAACTTAAGGTTTCAATAGCTTCCTCTAACTCATCAATTCTATGATTTTGGGTGTCATGGATATTATTATCCTCAAGAACAGTGATTCTTTCATTGATGGTGGCTATTGATTCATTAGTCTTACCAATACAATCAAGAAAATTTGGAAAAAATTCTCCATAGAGTCTAACTTATTTATAACATCCTCCAAGGTGATCTCAACTTTAATATCTTTAGTGGGTGGTGTTCCTACCAAACTTTCAATAATATTACAGGCTTCTAAAGCAGGAGTACCCAAGAAATTTCCACCTGTAAGAGTGTCTAGAACATACCTATACCAACTAGAGATACCAACATAAAAGTTCCTAAGGAGGATAGTGGTAGAGTGTTTCTTAGTACATCTATGATGAGCATCACTAATTCTATACCAAGCATCTTTCAAATTTTCACCTCCTAGTTGCCTAAAAGAACGAACTTCAACTTCAGGAGCATTCATTTTGAAAAACAAAATCAAACTGAATTAAACAAGTAACTAATTTTTTTGTGTTTTTGATAAAGAGAGCAAACAAATAAATAAAAATAAACTAAGCAAGACAAATAACAAAGTAAAGAGATTGGGTGTGAGAGACTCCCCTTGCAGAAGCAATTCGGTTTTCCCCGGCAACGGCGCCAGAAAACGTGTTGGTGGCTCTAGGTTAATAGTGCCAGAAACAATGCTTGTACGTCACACGTCAGTTGGGAACCCCAAGAGGAAGGTATGATGAGTGCAGCAGTAAGTTTTCCCTCAGTATGAAACCAAGGTTTAATCGAACCAGTAGGAAAACGAGGTTTGCTTCGAAGGTGTTGGTGAAGGAGTGTAGTGCGGCGCAACACCAGGGATTCCGGTGCCAACGTGGAACCTGCACAACACAATCAAATTACTTTGCCCCAACTTAACAGTGAGGTTGTCAATCTCACCGGCTTGCTGAAAACAAAGGGTTAAACGTATCGAATGGAAAATGATGTTTGTTTGCATAAAACAGTAGAGAACAATGATTGCAGTAGATTGTATTTCAGATGTAAAAGAATGGACCGGGGTCCACAGTTCACTAGTGGTGTCTCTCCAATAAGATAACTAACATGCTGGGTAAACAAATTACAGCTGGGCAATTGACAATTGATAAGTGCATATAACATGCATGTGTGAGCTGTGGTGTCTACTATGAGATTCATTTGGGCATTACGACAAAGTACATAGACCGCTATCCAGCATGCATCTATGCCTAAATAGTCCACTTTCCGGTTAACATCCGTACCCCTTCCAGTATTAAGTTGCAAGCAACAGACAATTGCATTAAGTAATGTGCGTAATGTAAACAATACATTCATCCTTGAATAAAGCATTGCTGTTTTACCCCTAGTGGCAACAACACATCTACAACCTTAGAACTTGCTGTCACTATCCCAGGTTAAATAGAGGTTGAACCCAACTATCATGCATAAATACCCCCTCTTGGAGTTACAAGTATTCACTGGCCAAGGCTTCAACAAGTAACGGAGAGCATGCAAGATCACAAATGACATAGACATGATAATATAATATTCAGCTCCACATAGGTATCAATATAAGTCAGATCCCAGCAAACACAACATGTAGCATTACAATAAGATGATCTTGATCATGATAGGCAGCTCACAAGATCTAAACATGATGGCACAAGTGGAGAAGACAACCATCTAGCTACTGCTATGGACCCATAGTCCAAGGATGAACTACTCACGCATCACTCCGGAGGCGGGCATGGCGATGTAGAGCCCTCCGGTGATGATTCCCCTCTCCGGCAGGGTGCCGGGAAGAGCTTCAGAACCCCCCGAGTTAGGGTTGACGACGGCGGCGGCAGCGAATATGTTCTGGATGAAAGGCTCGGTGTTTTAGGGTTTTCGCGTCTCGGGGAATAAATAGGCGAAGGGGCGATGTCGGCGGACCCCCGAGGGGCCCAAACCACCAGGCGCGGCTGGGCCCAGCCGCGCCACCTGGTGGTTTGGCCACCTCGTGGCTCTTCGTCTCTCCTTCGGACTCCGTGTACGTGCTGGAAAAATAGGGACTGGCCTTTTGTTTCGTGCAATTCCGAGAATATTTCCAGAAGTAACTTTCTGAAACCAAAAACAGCAGAAAACAGGGAACTGGCACTGTGGCATCTTGTTAATAGGTTAGTCCCAGAAAATGCATAAAAGTGATACGAAGTGTATATAAAACATGTAGCAAATGGTATAATATAAGCATGGAACAGCAGAAATTATGGATACGTTGGAGACGTATCAGTCGACGTAGGCCATGCGTGTCTTGATGGTGAACCCGCCAGTTTGACTTGAGTCTTGGTCTTGTTCATCTTCATCTTGGGCCCACATGGGGTGGACCCACTTTGGCAGTACTAGGGGAACCCCATGTTCCACTGCTGCGACAATTATTATTACACATGCTCCTACATAAAGGTTTAATACATTCCATAGAATGCATTACATAAAAGGTTTAATACATTATTACACATCACCAACATCCCTATCTATTGTTTCTGTTTTCTTCTGCGCCGTAGCCATGTAGAATCTTCATCATTTAACAGGATGCTTGGGTCAGTTTTCACTGTGAAGGCGGAATTTCATGAAACTTATTATAATCTTCTGACATGTTGTCTTGTCATTCACTCCCACGATGTTTCTTTTCCCTGAAAGAACTATGTGCCGCTTTGGCTCATCGGACGATGTATTCTTTTGCTTATCTTTTCTTTTTTCGGTTTGGTGGACATGTCCTTCACATAGAAAACCTGAGCCACATCATTGGCTAGGACGAATGGTTCGGTGTGGTACCCAAGATTCTTGAGATCCACTGTTGTCATTCCGTACTGCGGGTCTACCTTTACCCCGCTAGCTGTCAGGTTGACCCATTTGCACCGAAATAAAGGGACCTTAAAATAGGTCCATAGTCAAGTTCCCATATCTCCTCTATGTACCCATAATATGTGTCCTTCTGCCCATTGTCGTCTGTTGCATCAAAGCGGACACCACTGTTTTGGTTGATACTCTTTTTATCTTGGGCGATCGTGTAAAATGTATTTCCATTTATCTCGTACCCTTGGAAAGTACATATAGTCGAAGATGGACACCTGGCCAACAAGTACAGCTGATCTCCAACAATGGTGTTATTCATGAGATGTGTCTGCAACCAACTGCCGAAAGTCTTCTCGTGTTCCCCTTTAATCCAGGAGTCAGCCTTCCCCAGGTTTTCAGAGCGTAGAATATTCTTGTGTCTCTCGATATACGGAGCCACCGTGGTGGAATTGTGTAGAACTGTGTAGTGTGATTGAGTTAAAGAATGCCCATCCCTACATATCGTTGCTTTCCTTCCTAGTGTGCCTTTTCCAGTCAGCCTCCCTCATACCGAGATTCAGGAACACCAATCGGCTTAAGGTCAGGAAGAAAGTCAAGACAAAACTCAATGACCTCCTCTATTCCATAGCCCTTGGAGATGCTTCCTTCTGGCCTAGCACGGTTACGAACATATTTCTTTAAGACTCCCATGAACCTCTCGAAGGGGAACATATTGTGTAGAAACACAGGACCGAGAATTCTAATCTCTTCGACTAGGTGAACTAGGAGGTGCGTCATAATATTGAAGAAGGATGGCGGGAACAACAACTCGAAGCCGACCAGACATTGGACCACATCAATCTGTAACCCTGATAGACTTTCTCGATCGATTACTGATACGTCTCAAACGTATCTATAATTTTTGATGTTCCATGCTTGTTTTATACCAATTGCTACATGTTTTGCATCTACTTTATATCACTTTTATACATTTTTTGGGACTAACCTATTAACAAGATGCCGAAGTGCCAGTTCATGTTTTCTGCTGTTTTTGTATTCCAGAAAAGCTAGTCTAGAAATATTCTCGGAATTGGACGAAACTACACGGGAGTCCCTATTTTACCAGAACTCATCTGACGGACCAAAGAGGCGACGGAGAGGAGCCACGTGGGCCCCACACGCGGCCAGGGCGCGGGCCCCCCTCTGCCGCGCCCTGGGTGGTGTGGGCCCACAGGCCTCTCCAGCCGCCGCCCTTTCGCCTACTTATTCCCCCGACGCGAAAACCCTAAGTACCTGAGCAAATATCCACGAAAAGTTCCAGAGACGCCGCCGTCGTCAACCCTAGCTCGGGAGGGTTCAGAACCTCTTCCGGCACCCTGCCGGAGAGGGGAATCGTCACCGGAGGCTTCTACATCGCCATGCCTGCCTCCGGAGTGATGCGTGAGTAGTTCATCCTTGGACTACGGGTCCATAGCAGTAGCTAGATGGTTGTCTCTCCACTTTGTGCCATCATGTTTAGATCTTGTGAGCTGCCCTACATGATCAAGATCATATTATTGTAATGCTACATGTTGTGTTTGCTGGGATCCGATGAATATTGAATATTATGTCAAGTTGATTATCAATCTATCTTATATGTTATTTAAGATCTTGCATGCTTTCCGTTACTCGTAGATGCTTTGGCCAAGTAGATGCTTGTAACTCCAAGAGAGAGTATTTATGCTAGATAGTGGGTTCATGTCTCCGTTTAACCTGGGACAGTGACAGAAAGTTCTAAGGTTGTGGATGTGCTGTTGCCACTAGGGATAACCTAACGATGCTATGTCCACGGGCATATGTGTTTGTTTACATTACGCACTTTACTTAATGCAATTATCCGTTGCTTGCAACTTAATACCAATGGGGACTCGGATGACAACCCGGCGGTGGATTATTAGTCATAGATGCTGTTGGATAACGATCTATGTATTATGTCGTAATGCCCAATTAAATATCATAGTAGTCAACATGTCATGTATATGCATTGTCATGCGCTCACTATTCGTCAATTGCCCAGCTGTAATTTGTTCACCCAACATGTTAGTTATCTTTTATGGAGAGACACCACTAGTGAACTGTGGACCCCGGTCCATTCTTTTACACTGATTAAACAACCACAAACTGCAAACTGTTCCTTTTTCATTCTCTGCAATTTAATACTCATTTTCCACACCATACGTTTAATCCTTTGTTTTCAGCAAGCCAGTGAGATTGACAACCTCACTGTTTCGTTGGGGCAAAGTAGTTTGATTGTGTTGTGTGCAGATTCCACGTCAACAGTCCAGACTCCTCAACAACTATTTTTCTGGCGCCGTTGACAACCTTCTGAAGAGTTGCTGCTCCTACTGGTTCGATAACCTTGGTTTCTTTCTGAGGGAAAACTTGCTGCTGACTACATCATACCTTCCTCTTGGGGTCTCCCAACGAACGTGTGTTTCACGTCATCAAGCTATTTTTCTGGCGCCGTTGCCGGGGAGACAGCAGTCTTCTGCAAGGGGAGTTTCACGCTTCCAATCTCTTTACTTTGTTTTTGTCTTGCTTAGTTTATTTTATTTTATCTTGTTTGCTTTCAATTATCAAAAACACAAAAAAATTAGTTACTTGCATTCAGTTTATTTTCAGTTTTGTTTTCTGTTAGTTATCATGTCTGGTTCGGCTCATCATGTTTTGGTTCCTGAAGTTGAGGTTCGATCTTTTAAGCAACAAAGTGGAGAAAGTTTGAAAGATGCTTGGTATAGAATCAGCGATGCTCATCGTAGGTGTGCTAAAAAATATTCCACTATGATCCTGCTTAGAAATTTTTATGTTGGCATAACTAGCTGGTATAGATATGTCTTGGACACTTTGACGGGAGGTAACTTTCTTGGTACCCCTGCGTTGGAAGCTAGTTATATTATTGAGAGCCTAGTAGGAACACCACCTGTTAGTAACATTAAAAATGAGATCACCTTGGAAGATGTTATAAAGAAATTGGAGTCTATAGAGAAAAATTTGCCAAATCTCCTTGATAGTACTAGCAAAGTTGATGAATCACTGGGAACCATTAATGAAAGAATTGCTGTTTTAGAAACTAGTACTATTCAAGATAATCAAAATCTTAGGATTGGTGAATTAGAGGAGGCTATGGATGCAATAAGTTCTACTTTTACCTCTATTAAAACTAAAGGCAAAAGGCTTTTGTGGGGAGAAAGCAAAAATTTATGTATGTTCCAAAAATTTCTAAACCAAAACCCACGGGTGCGTTTAAAACGGATAACGTGTTCAATGAGCTTGAGGGTAAGTCACATAATGGTCTATTTAAATTTTCTTCCCAAGAATTACGTAAACTGAAAAGTCCTAATGTGACAAACCCTGTTCTTGATGAAGCTTTTGATGAATTAGACCTTTCTTCACTTGGTAATACTTGATGCATGCTTTGTGCCTAGCTAAAAGGCGTTAAAGAAAAGCGCTTATGGGAGGCAACCCATTTTATTTTTCTGCAATTTTTCTTTTATTGAGTCAAGGAGTTTGTTTACTTCTGTAGCAACTCCTTTGTATCTTTATTTTCTCGCATTGTTGTGCCAAGAGTAGCCTCTAATGATAAGATGATGCTTAATTTTGATTGCTGCGCAGAAACAGATTTTTGCTGTTCACTGTACGAAATTCCTAAAATCACCAGATTGTTAAAAAATCTGAAATTTTTGTGCGTAATCTTTATGAATGTCTGAAACTTTCATTAGTTCAGAGTTTCTCGATCTGAGCGTCGTAAGTGCCTCGAAAAAATTCGTCTTTGCGGACTGTTCTGTTTTAGACAGATTATGCCTTTTTATTTTTCGCATTCTCTCTTTTACTAGTGTTGAGTGAAATTCTTTTTTGGGTGGAAGAGCTTCACATAACATCAGTGGCTGTAGCTAATGTTTAAAGTAACAAATCATATTGCGTCTTTACAGAACATGTGAATTTTTTTATGCACTAACCCTCTAATGAGATCTACTTTGAGTTTGGTGTGACGGAAGTTTTCAAGGGTCAAGAGAGAAGGATGATATAATAGGATCAAGAAGAGTGAAGAGCTTAAGCTTGGGGAGGCTCCCATGGATCTCCCCAGCATATTTCAAGAAGACTCAAGCGTCTAAGCTTGGGGATGCCCAAGGCATCCCCTTCTTCATCGTCAAAATTATCAGGTCATCTCTAGTGAAACTATATTTTAATTCTTTCACATCATATGTGCTTTTCTTGGAGCGTCTGTGTGCTTTTTATTTTCAGTATTGCACTTTTATTTTCAATAAAGCTTGACTGGACCCTAGCATTCTTGATTGGGAGAGAGACACGCTCCGCTTTTTCATGAGAATACTCCTATTCTTCACTTATATTTGTTGAGTATTCATATCTAGCGCTGTTCAGCTTTTAGCTCTTGTTTTCATGTATCTCTTGTCAGAGCTATTAGCTTTCTTTTGTAGAAAGTACTCTCTTGCTTCACTTATATTTGTTTGGAGAGTTGATGAAATAAATTGATTGGTGTTTGGTTGGTTCAGAAAATGTTGCATGTGGTAATTGGTATAAGGAAAAACTTGCTTAATCTTGTAGATCACTAAAATGGATAACTTGATGCTTGTCAATTGTTTTGAGTTAACAAGTAGATCATGATTAAATTGTGCATCACATGAGTTAAGCCTATTAGTGAAGAACTACCGTAAAGCTTGTTGAAAATTTGGTTTGCATCGTGGTACCTCTAAGGTCTAGATATTTTCTAATAACAGGGTTTGGTTAACAAGGAAGACGGTATGAAGTCTTATAACGTTTGCAATATGTTTGTCATATAAAACTTGGTGTACGGGTTGATATTCTTGTTTGCTTACATAACCTTGCTAGCCTAAACTCTGTACTGAGAGGGAATGCTTCTCGTGCATCCAAATCCTTGAGCCAAAATCCATGCCATTTGTGTCCACCATAACTACCTATATGTGGTATTTCCTTGCCACTCCAAGTAAATTTTTCATGTGCTACCTTTAAATTATTCAAAATGTTATTATTCCCTTTTTGTGTCAATGTTTACTAGCTCATGAGGAATTAGTGTGGTTATTCTTTATTCTATTTGTCGAGTGGACTTTTACACCTGGACTAGTGGCATATACATCCGCTTATCCAATAACTTGCAAAAAGAGCTGGCAACGGGGTGCCCAGTCCCAATTAATTACAACTTTAACCAATTAATTCTCTTCACACTTTTGCCCTGATTCATCAGTAAGCAATGACAAACAGTGAAATACCTGAATGTGTGTAAACCAAAGAGAAAGAGGGATGATCTGCCTTGCTGGTAGAAATAACGTCCTTCATGGGAGCCGCTCTTAAAAGTCCGTTCGACAGGTAGAATACTGTTCTCACCCGCTACCATTCGTTGACAATTAACAAACACCTCTCAAAAATAGATACTCCTCCATGGTATGTGATTGATGGAAGGCACCCGAGGATTCGGTTAGCCATGGCTTGTGTTAGCAAGGTTGGGAGGAGTATCAAATATTTTATGCAATCTCTATATGCTTTCAAAAACCTAAAAGCTCTAGCACATGATTTAATCCCTGCTTCCCTCTGCGAAGGGCCTTTCTTTTACTTTTATGTTGAGTCAGTTTTCCTATTCTTTCTGTCTTCCACAAGCAAACACTAGTGTCAATTTTGTTACAACATGCGTTATATGCAATGTATTGGACTTGTTATACTACTTTGTGTTGACAATATCCATGAGATAAATATGTTGAAAGTTGAAGCAAATGCTGAAACTAAATTCTTCCTTTGTGTTGATTAAATACCTTTTATTAGAAACTATTGCTTTATGAGTTAACACTTATGCAAAACTGTTTGATGCTTGTCTCGAAAGTACTATTCATGAAAACGTTTAGCTTGTGTGATTCATTGTTTACTCATTATCTATTTGATAGCAAATTATAGACCATTGACTTGGATCACTTCATTCATTTACATGTGCCTTGCAATATTATATGATCAAGATTATGATAGTAGCATGTCACCTCAAAAATTATCTTGTTTTTATCGTTTACCTACTCGAGGACGAGTAGGAACTAAGCTTGGGGATGCTGATACGTCTCAAACGTATCTATAATTTTTGATGTTCCATGCTTGTTTTATACCAATTGCTACATGTTTTGCATCTACTTTATATCACTTTTATACATTTTTTGGGACTAACCTATTAACAAGATGCCGAAGTGCCAGTTCCTGTTTTCTGCTGTTTTTGTATTCCAGAAAAGCTAGTCTGGAAATATTCTCGGAATTGGACGAAACTACACGGGGTCCTATTTTACCAGAACTCACTGACGGACCAAAGAGGCGAGGAGAGGAGCCACGTGGGCCCCACACGTGGCCAGGGCGCGGGCCCCCCTCTGCCGCGCCCTGGGGTGGTGTGGGCCCCCGGCCTCTCCAGCCGCCGCCCTTTCGCCTACTTATTCCCCCCGACGCGAAAACCCTAAGTACCTGAGCAAATATCCACGAAAAGTTCCAGAGACGCCGCCGTCGTCAACCCTAGCTCGGGAGGGTTCAGAACCTCTTCCCGGCACCCTGCCGGAGAGGGGAATCGTCACCGGAGGCTTCTACATCGCCATGCCTGCCTCCGGAGTGATGCGTGAGTAGTTCATCCTTGGACTACGGGTCCATAGCAGTAGCTAGATGGTTGTCTCTCCACTTTGTGCCATCATGTTTAGATCTTGTGAGCTGCCCTACATGATCAAGATCATATTATTGTAATGCTACATGTTGTGTTTGCTGGGATCCGATGAATATTGAATATTATGTCAAGTTGATTATCAATCTATCTTATATGTTATTTAAGATCTTGCATGCTTTCCGTTACTCGTAGATGCTTTGGCCAAGTAGATGCTTGTAACTCCAAGAGAGAGTATTTATGCTAGATAGTGGGTTCATGTCTCCGTTTAACCTGGGACAGTGACAGAAAGTTCTAAGGTTGTGGATGTGCTGTTGCCACTAGGGATAACCTAACGATGCTATGTCCACGGGCATATGTGTTTGTTTACATTACGCACTTTACTTAATGCAATTATCCGTTGCTTGCAACTTAATACCAATGGGGAACTCGGATGACAACCCGGCGGTGGATTATTAGTCATAGATGCTGTTGGATAACGATCTATGTATTATGTCGTAATGCCCAATTAAATATCATAGTAGTCAACATGTCATGTATATGCATTGTCATGCGCTCACTATTCGTCAATTGCCCAGCTGTAATTTGTTCACCCAACATGTTAGTTATCTTTTATGGAGAGACACCACTAGTGAACTGTGGACCCCGGTCCATTCTTTTACACTGATTAAACAACCACAAACTGCAAACTGTTCCTTTTTCATTCTCTGCAATTTAATACTCATTTTCCACACCATACGTTTAATCCTTTGTTTTCAGCAAGCCAGTGAGATTGACAACCTCACTGTTTCGTTGGGGCAAAGTAGTTTGATTGTGTTGTGTGCAGATTCCACGTCAACAGTCCAGACTCCATCAACAACACTATTTTTCTGGCGCCGTTGACAACCTTCTGAAGAGTTGCTGCTCCTACTGGTTCGATAACCTTGGTTTCTTTCTGAGGGAAAACTTGCTGCTGACTACATCATACCTTCCTCTTGGGGTCTCCCAACGAACGTGTGTTTCACGTCATCAATTACCTTCTGAGAAATTGCATTGAGGAATGCACATACCTTCACAATGGCCAGTCAAACATTTTCCGCTAGAATTCCCCTCAATGCAACCGGAAGCAATTGCGTCATAAGCACGTGGCAGTCATGAGACTTTAGGTTTTGGAATTTTTTCTCTTTCATATTTACTATTCCCTTTATATTCGACGAGAAGCCAGACGGGACCTTGATACTGAAAAGGACTTCAAAAAAGATTTCCTTCTCTTCCTTGGTAAGAGCGTAGCTGGCAGGCCCTTGAAACTGCTCTGGATGCATGCCGTCTCGTCCTTTATGACGTCCCTGGTCCTCCCGTGCTTCCGGTGTATCTTTTGACTTCCCATACAAGCTCAGGAAGCCTAGAATATTCACGCAAAGATTCTTCGTCAGGTGGATCACGTCGATTGCGGAGCGGACCTCATTGACTTCCCAATAGGGTAGCTCCCAAAATATAGATTTCTTCTTCCACATGGGTGCGCGCTTATCAGCGCCGTTCGGAACAGGTTGGCTGCCAGGACCCTTTCTAAAGATTACTTTTAAATCCTTGACCATACCAAATACTTCAGCACCAGTACGGGTGACAGGCTTCGTCCGGGTTTTTGCCTTGCCATTGAAATGCTTGCCTTTTTGCCTTAAGGGGTGCTTGGGCGGAAGAAAATGACGATTGTACGGGTACACATTCTTCCTACATTTGTCCAGATATATACTTTCTGTCTGATCCAAACAGTGCGTGCATGCATTGTATCCCTTGTTCGTTTGTCCTGAAATGTTACTAAGAGCAGGCCAATCATTGATTGTTACGAAAAGCAATGCTCGTAGGTCAAATGTCTCTTGTTTGTGCTCATCCCACACACTTACACCTGGTTTGGCCCATAACTGCAAAAGTTCATCGACTAATGGCCTTAGGTACACATCAATGTCGTTGCCGGGTTGCTTCGGGCCTTGGATGAGCACTGACATCATAATGAACTTCCGCTTCATGCACAACCAAGGAGGAAGGTTGTAGATACATAGAGTCACGGGCCAGGTGCTGTGACTGCAGCTCTGCTCCCCAAAAGGATTCATGCCATCTGTATTTAGACCAAACCATAAGTTCCTTGCGTCACCTGCAAAGTCCCCGAACTCTCTCTCGATTTTTCTCCACTGCCGACCATCAGCGGGGTGCCTCAACTTGTCGTCTTTCTTACGGTCTTCCATGTGCCATCGCAACAACTTGGCATGTTCTTTGTTTCTGAACAGACGTTTCAACTGTGGTATTATAGGAGCATACCACATCACCTTGGCAGGAACCCTCTTCCTGGGTGGCTCGCCCTCAATATCACCAGGGTCATCTTTTCTGATCTTATACCGCAATGCAGTGCATACCGGGCATTTATCCATATTCTCGTACTTCTCACCGCGGTAGAGGATGCAGTCATTAGGGCATGCATGTATCTTCTGCACGTCTAATCCTAGAGGGCAGACAAGCTTCTTTGCTTCGTACGTGCTGGCGGGCAATTCGTTCTTTCTTGGAAGCATCTTCCTCATTAGTACCAGCAACTTTTCAAATGACAAGTCAGTCACACCGGTCTCTGCATTCCACTTCAGCAATTCCAGTGTGCTACCCAGCTTCTTCTGGCCATCTTCACAAGTTGGGTACAACAATTTGTTGTGGTCCTATAACATCTGCTCGAACTGCAACCTCTCCTTTTCTGTGTCGCAGCCTCGCCTTGCATCAGAAATGACCCGACCAAGAACATCAGCGGGCTCATCTGGTGCCCGTTCTTCACCCTCTTCTCCTTCATTGTCTTCCATTTCGGTATCAGCATATTCAGGGAACATAGATCGGTAGTTGTCATCATCGTTCTCTTCTTCATCGCCGTCTTCCATCATAACCCCTCTTTCTCCATGCTTGGTCCAAACATTATAGCCGGACATGAAACCGGACCGAAGCAGGTGGCTCTGAATGACTCTTGAGGAAGTGTGATCCTTCTCATTCTGACATTCAACACATGGACAAATCATAAAGCCATCCCGCCGCTTGTTCGCCTCGGCCGCAAGGCGAAAAGAACGCACGCCTTCTCTGTAAGCGGCAGAGCGTCGGTCACCGTACATCCATGGATGGCTCATCTGCATCATAGAACTATATATCAAACGCAATCACGATGCTACAATTAGTACCACGCGGTCTAAACGAGAAAATAGTTGCTAACCTTTTAGGACACTTCGAAACAAAGAGGAGGAAGCTTAAGTGTGGCTCGGCCACCTCATATCATGTTTGTCTTGTGTGAACTCAAGTGGCATCGCTCTAACAGGCATTTCACCGAACACCTCTAGTGCATATGAAGAAGAAAAAAACTAGCACAAACCTACACCACCTCCCACCAGGAAAAAAACAAGAGAGAGGGGAGAGGGGCTGCCATATATATAGGGCCAGACCATTAGTACCGGTTTGAGATACAAACCGGGACTAAAGGGGGGCACCAGGCCGCAGCAGGCCGCAGACCCCTTTAGTCCCGGTTTGTATCTCAAACCGGAGATTCAAACCGGGACTATTGGTCCCTAACGAGCCGGGACTATTGGGTGCCGTACGCTTCGGCGTTTTTGGGGCGACGTGTCCGGACCATTAGTCACGGCCCAGGCCGCGGCCGGGACTAATGGCCCGGACGAAAGGCTGTTTTCTACTAGTGGTATGCCTTTGTAGCTCCGGTAGTATGCATCTGCAGCTCCGACGAAAATTGCTACAATTAGTTCGGAAATTTGCATAAAAAAGTAGATTTTTTTTTGCTACAGAACATTACTTCTATAAAGCTCCGTAGCCAACCCGCCATTTGCCCCCGTTTGCCCCTCTATGCCCCGATCAGCCAATCCTGGTCGTCAGATCTGGTAAAAAAAATTGCTGTTTCACCAGGGACCGTTAGATGCGGTGAAAACGGTTTTGTACTAATTGACTGAGGGGCACAGGCGCTGACCGCTGGGGCCAGTTTTGGCTGGGCCACGGTCGTCAGCCGAACGAGTGTAGGTGCGCGTGCCCCGCTCCATGAGTGAACTCCATGGGGCAAAAGGCTACGGTGAAACCCTAGCCAATCCCCGCTCCCGTCTCTCTCCCCAATCCCTCCCGTGCTTTTCTCCTCCTCCTTCCCTCTTTTGCTACACGAGGAGATGGCGGCGGCAGTAAATCCACGACCAGCACGGGAGAGTCGGCCGGGCCGGGCAGGGCGACAGCGAGCGGCCGGGCCGCGACGGCCGCGCACGGAGGCGGCGGCCAGGCAGGGCGGCGGCGGGCGGCCGGGCCGTAGCGGCCGCGCACGGAGGCGGCAGCCAGGGAGGGCGGCGGCAGGCGGCCGCGCACGGAGGCGTCGGCGGGCCGCCGGGCCGCGGTGGTTGCGCACGGCGGCGACGGATGGCCAGGTCGGTGGTGGCCGGGCCAGGCAAGGCGGCGGCCAGGCCAGGGGAGGAGGCAGAGGTGCAGTAGTTGCAGCGTCTCGTGGCTAGACGCAGGTCGGTTGTGGTGTACCTCGTCGAGCCCGCCCTCCTTCTCCACCTCGCTGGCCTCATCCACTTCGCGTCCTCCTCCAAGCCTCTTTGTCCTTAGGCCGGAAGCACTAGGTGAGGTGCCCATCTTTCTCCACGTGCCTTCTCAAGCCTTTGTTTGTTCTGCATATGAACTGTTTGATGAAATGATCATGTGCTGGTCTTTTATTGCCGCTATGTTTTTCTGTTGCTTGCGGAGCAGCTGTCACTAAGCGGGCACTTTGTGTGATGGTTGTTTGCTCATGGAAAATAAGGCGGACGAGGGCATCGACGCTGTGTGCGAGCTCCTTTTCAAAAATTAATTGAGTATAGTTGAATTTTGTAGCTAGCCTGATGTTGTAGTGTTCATTGGCTGATGCCATATTCAATGGTTATTTTTATTTTCAGCATATGCTCTGTTGCTGTTGTTGTTGGTGGTGGTGGTGGTGGTGAAGACAAGACTAAAAAATAATCCATTATGCATCATGTTTTATTGCCATATTTACGTGGCACGATTAAGATCAGACTTTCTTATTAACCATTGTACATGCCCTAACACTAAAAACTTAACCAAATACAGGACAACCACCTGAAAAACTGGTTACCACCGAAATAGGGACCGAACCAAACACACCCTAAATGTCTCATTGGTCCACAGCCGACGACGCCAAAGCGCCACATCATCCTGACCACCTATGATGGCACCACCATTGAACACATCTCCATGCTCACTGGGTGTCACGAGTCCTTCTCCGGCGTGTGCTCCCCGCCCCCCCCCCCCCCCCCCCCAATCCAATCTCTCCTTGCTCTGCGTTGTTGTCGCCTCCCTCAACAGTACAGAATTGCCTGCAATTCAAAAAATCAGTGAGACACAGAAACTTGTAATAGGATAAAAATCAGGCAAACACATAATTGCCTGCAATTGAGGAAGCAAGACTATCGGAAAGACAACCAAGGTTCAACTCAGAAAAGTCATAACCAATTGGAACACTAACCGGAAGGGGAAATTGATGCCGTCTGCTTTAGCTACGACATTTGCCGGTCCAGCTATCTCGCATACCACATGGCAGAACATGCACGGAGGGGAAAACGAACGGAGAAGGCCAAGATGGACCTGCATTAGTTACCAACCTTGTGGTCTTCTTCTTCTTCCGTAAAGCCGCGATGAAGTATGGATGATTGAACTCTATCGTTCAGGGACAGTGAGGCCTATGTTCAGGCGAGATGACACCAACTTCGAACTGATGGATACACATGGCTGGCCTGGCTAAGCCGATCCATTTGATCGATGTCGGTGTCATCTCTCCTGATCACTGGACCCAAATCCTCACAAGAAGAACAAGAACAGCACTCGATGATCTGCTCAAGGCATTTTTGTCTGCCTGTCTGTATGTGTCTGTCCCTGCACGGTGCATAGACAAACACAACGGAAACCACCATATATAGGCCGATCGAGGGAGGGGGAGTGATGCATCTCAAAGACCAGCTAGCGGTGAAGCGCGGCCATGTGATGAGGCATAAGTGATTATCTGAGTCCGGCGACCTTTGACTGGAGAAAACTCGTGCGTTCACTCGATGGAAGCCTGGGCTTCCTCGCTTCCACACCGAGAAAGCTGTAGGTCAGCGGCGTCGTGGTCGTGGTGGATCGAGAGAACGATGTACACACACACCGGACAGACCACAACTTGGTGGTGCTGTCCTGGCCTTCACAAAGGACAAATTGGTGGCCTCGATCTCATGGACCGTTCTTAGATTCCTCTCTTTTGTTTCTAAATATTGTAGACACCGTCTCAAGTTTCATCGCTTGGATGGAGGAACGTCTTCTTGCTTTGACAACCTAGGGGTCCATGGTCAACAGTGATATTTGTATGTCTGTCTATCTATCAGATAAAAATGCTTTTGCTTTCATTTTGTCCTCCCCAGGAAATCTGGCACTGGTGGTATCAAAGATTTTACCCAAACATGTGGAGAAATATAGGCAATCCGAAGTATTGTACCGAAATATTGAAGATAATCACATCAACTGCTTTCCTACATGTAATATAGTCTCTGGATTGTTCAGAGGGACAAAAAAAGTATTGTACCCATACATTCATGTATGTGATCTCCAGGCAGTACTATATGTCCCGGACTCAAACTAATGGTAGCTTAAGGGCACAACAACATGGTTTGAAAATATGAAAGGTTGCCCCCCCCCCCCCCCCCCCCACGCGTCGCTCTCGCCCAGGGCGACACGGGGGCGACTCGCCCAAAAAACCTAGCTACAGCCGCCGCCGCATCCCACCTCCGTGCCCGCGCCGTCGCCGGAGGACGCCGCCGGGCGAAGCTCGTGCGGCCGACGGCGGCGGCGGGGCGATTCCTCGTGGTCCCTGGGCGGCGGGGCTCAGCAGGACCGACGATTCGCCGGCGCCCCCACGACCTCCTCTTGGCTGGGCTCCTGCGAGCTCCTCCGGTGGCCTGGCGCGACGTGCGGCGGCGGGGCCGAGCGAGTGGTGGCGGGTCGACGCGATGCTGCTCCGCAGGCTGCGGCCCGCAGACCGGGCCTGATCTGGGCTCCGGATGGGCCGGGCACTCCTTCCTCATCGACACTCTGCGCGCTCGGATCCGCCCTCTGGCAGCTGCGTGGTGGCGCGCATGGGGCGCATCGGCGCCTGCTGTAGGGCTGCAGCCCAGGCCATGGTGGTTCTGGGCCACGGTAAGTGCCCCCAACTACCTCTGCTGGCATGGTGCTCGACGGGGTCGGTGGCTGCTGCTGCGTCCGGCGGCTCTGGAGGATCTGCCGCTTGTGTTGATGTTTGGCCGTGTGCGGTCTCCGCGAGGTGTGGTTGGCTGCGGCGGTCGCTGGTGGTGCTTGACTGCCTTCCTCTATAGGTTGTGCTCAAACTCCGGTGAGAACCCAGCATCGACTTTGTCGTTGCCGGCGGCAGCGGGGTCTTTGACGTCGTTTCCTCGCAGGAGGTGCCGTTGTGGAGTTACAACACCTATTGTACTTTGGTGTTCTCCGGGTGAAAACCTTGGACCCGGCTTGCCGGATCGGATGATGGTGTTGCGCCCTTGACAACACAACCTCCTTGGAGGCGTCATCTTGGAGACCCTTTGTTTGGCTTTTGTTGCTGCGTGTGCTGGAGGGTGTTGCTGCGGCCAGCTTGGGGCCGATGGTGGTTTGTTGTCCCTCTTTGGCAGGTCTTCGCGTGATCTCGGACACTTGGTTTGCTTGCCCAAGACCCTCCCATGGCGGCCGTGCAGTGTGATGAGCTTCGGGCTCTTGGTGGCGTCTCGGTTCACCTTTGCTCAATGACAATGCAATTGATGCCTCCCCCACCTGCTTGTCGTCTTGTTTTCTCGTGGCGGAGCTCCCAGTCAAGGTTCGTGCTAGGTGCTAGGCTTTGGCACTCGTTGATTGTGGATGCTCCTGAGTTGTGCCGTGGGATTCGATATGCTCGCTGGTGCGGCGTGCTAGGCTATTTGTTGAATCTTGGTATTGTGATCCCTCGACAACACCCCTCATCTTCTTGTGCCTCTTGGTGTTCTTGCCGCTCCCTCTCATCGTATGTGTGTTTTTCCTTTATCTCTCCCCTTGTAATCCCCGTGTACTCTGGTTCATTTGAACCCATCTTGTAGAGGCTGCAAAGCCTCAAGACAACTTGAATGAATATTCAGGTGGGGATTTATCCCCCCGGTGACCATAAAAAAAAATATGGTTCTTCATCGTGACTAATTCAAAGGGTGGTATCCTTAAAAGAACTAAGCTCCCTAGGAATAGAGCTTCCTTGTTGCTCCACGTGTCAATCTTCCATTGGTTTAGACAAATATGAAAATAATATTATTTCCCTTCAAAGTACTAAGTTCCCTAAAAATAGATCTCTCTTATTGCTTCACATGTCAACCTTCCATAGTTTAGATAAAGGTAAAAATAATATTATTTGTATACAATTTTCTATCTACTGCATATAAAACTACGGTGTTTCCGAGTAAAGTGACCGGGCTAAATGTAGCCTTTTATTTCGAAGATTTGAAATATAATTTTTAAAGTGTCAAAAAAATCTGAAAAAATATGTGCATATAGTCACGGATATATCATACAAGGATGCAAAATCTTAATCCGAAATATGTTGTATTCTACGCTACACAAAAAAAGACAAAAATATAGATCAAGTGTGTGAACAGGGCAATAACCAAAAATATTAATAATTTTGGATTCAAAATTTGCACAATTGTAGGATAAGGTATAAGCTACATCCAGATTTATTTTTATAATTTTTTGAAACTTCAAAATACTATTAAAAAAATTAAAATATAGGGATACACGTAGCCCGGACTACAAATGCCTTTTTCGCGATGTTTCCCCTTTGAAGCGAATTTTCAGTAGCTGCCCTATTTTAGGTCATAACTGTTTTTAAGTCATTTGAAGCCAAAATCTCCTTTAATGTAAATTTTGTCATTTTTTGTTAAATAAAAACACACCAAGTGTTGTAGATATAAAGCACTTTGGCTGATGCTATATAACAAAAAGAAAAACACGCACGCTAACTGTCCATCGGAAGTTTCATGTCGACCTCACAACTCTTCTACGATAACCACCGTCACCTCTTCTCACATTGATTTGGCCTCGAATCCGGCAGTTCCGCCACAACTCTTGACCAATTCGGTTGCAATCCACCACCACTGTACAGGGGCACCACAGATCAGGAGGGATTCGGTATCGAGAGATGCCGGCTGTCGCTCCCCCGCCACGTGGCCACCATCTACTCTCGCCCATATTAGGTCATTTGGGACCAAAAATCTTGCTCCAACTGCGGTACTTGATGTAAATTTTCCCAGTTTTTTTGTCAAACAAAAAAAGCGTTGTAAACTAAATATTTGGGCCGCTGCTATATAACAGAAAGGCCAACGCGTGCAGGACAACTGCCAATCGGAATTTCATGTTGCCCTCGCGCCTCTCCTCCAGTGACCGCCGCCGGCTCTTCTCCCATTGATTCGGACTCGAATCCGGCAGCTCCGCCACAAATTTGCCGATTCGACCGAGAATTCACCACCACTTCTCAAGGGCACCACAGATCGGGAGGGATTCGGCCTCGAGTGTTGACCTCGCTCTCCTCCTGTGCGACCACCAATGACGCCCTTTTGTAGCTTCGGCAAACGAGACACCCGAGCGGCCCTCCTCCCTTCCACTTTTTAACTTTCCCTCTTCCTTCCCTGCCAACACGAGCACGAGTGACACACAACAGCTCTACCTCCGGCTTCACCTCGACTAGCTCTGCCTTGCGTGGGTCCTCCGCCTGTACACACCAGTTGTCGGGCTCGCCTCGTTAAGAGATTAACAAATCCAAAGTTGTTATTATATAGTTTATATTGCAGGTGCTAGACCAATACATACAATATTTTACGAAAAGGGTATAAATTTGTACCTAATCATGTATGAGAAAGTAATCTTTACTCAGACCAGTATGTCATGTATTTATAACCGCAATAATATCGTCGGGCGCAGCAAAGCGCGCCAACCCCTTCTAGTAACTAATTAATGATGCAAATCTAATAGCATAGACAGATGTATACCAATTCGTATCGGAAGCGATATGATCATGGGGAGATATTTTTTAGACGGAAGGCTCGAGAGCCCAGCTTTGAATTAACGAAGCCACATACGATAGAGATTACAGCACACAGAAACAGGCAAAGAAGATTACAAGTCACCACTCCAGGCAAACAGAAACAGGCAGTGATCATGGGGAGAGATCACTATATGCATGTGTATCATTATTGACAACGATATAATCATCATGTGAATTGGAATGTGTGATGTCATGAAGCAACTGTCAGCATGTAACTTTGAATTGTCTCCTTTATTTGGTTTACACCATTATCCGCATAACCGGAACCCCACATGATGACATATACTAGTTAAAAATAAGAATCTTAAAGAGAAAGTTAAGAGTATGTTAAGTAAGGCAAGAAAAATGTTCCGTGCAACATCTGCGTATCCACGCACTTAATGATTTTGAGTAGTACTACCTTTCGTCTATGTTTGCTATCGAAAGAGTAAAACGCTATCGTCCTGATCATCTTTCGTGCAGAGTGAGAAAATGTGCAACAAGACTTCTCCGTGATGGGACAAAATAGATGATCAGTTGGCTCCTTTAACTCTCTAGTTCATGTATACTGCATCAAGTTAAGATATACTTCTGGAATTGTTCCTTGACAGGTGTATGAATTGCCATGCTTTGGTCAAGAATTCCACAAGTTTTCCACTCGTTTGACTAGGATTGCGATGGTTAATTATTGCGGAATCTTTTTTGTTTGTACACCTCATTTGTTTCTTACTTTTGACTAGGAGACAGACTTTGAATTGTCTTGTTTTTTGCGACAGATATCTTGCTGCCTAGATATCCCTGTCACTGGAATAAAATCTGAACATGAACAATTATCCGCTATATGCACTGCTTTTGATCCGCCAGATATGCATCCAGGAATTATGTCATCTTGGTGCAAAATAGCTCGTCTGAAATGGACTTGTAACCTTAACCAATAACCATGAAAGCATCCTTGTATCGATTCGCCAAATCCGTGTCAAATGCGAAATGAAGCAGTGCACATTGCACGCCTCTCATAACTAAACTTTCTCGTAGAAATAAGCTGTAGTACAAAGATAGAAGTAGGTTTGGCTGGGACTTCGGATTTTTCTTGAATTCTTGTGTTGTTTGAAGAAGTCTAGCATTTCGGTGTCAGTCATTTATACTACTCCCTCCGTTCAAAAATAAGTGTCTAAAGTTTGCCTAAAAGTGAATGTATCTATACAAGAAACATGTCTAGATACATTCACATTTGAGCAAACTTGAGACACTTATTTTGGGACAGAGGGAGTACTTCTGTCCTGCAGATTTGTATAGCACCAACACTGCAAGTGTGCAACTAGTTTACAGTGTGCGTTCACACACTTGAAGAACTGATGTATCGTTCAGATATGTGCAGAGCAATTTGAACGCCGAGTCAACCAAAAATTTGACCAAGGCTTGTACGATACAGTATGCGGACCAATTTACTGGTGGTTCACTTATAACCCACACAACCTTTGTATGGGTGGTTCAGGAGCTCAAACGTCAAACCTGGTGGTCGTAACTACATCCTATGCTGGGATATCCTCAAGATGAAAGCATGCATAGATTCAGAGTTTACATGAGATCAATGACTAGCAAGACAGTTACTACACGCAGACAGAGACGAACTACAAAATTGTTCTTTAGCAGTGAACATGCATCGACCTAGGAACAGTCCATGCGCTCAATGACATTGTTGCATCTGCGGATTGAGCGGCAAATCAGTATAGTAATGGCATCGGGTCAGTGAGAAATTGCCTTCAAGAACAAAAATTAAGGCAAACAAAGCTACTTATAATAGAGTGGAAAGAGTAAAAAGCGTAAGAAAGCAAGACTACAGTCAGTACACGCAAAACAACCTAGGTTAGGTTAGAACCTGACAGGGGACGGTATAGGTGATAGCTGCCTACCCCGGCCGGCCGGTAGTTACATCCAAGATCCAACAGACCAACGAGGCAACGACCTTCTTGCAATCAGAAAAGGTCGAACATACTCAGAATGATAAAAGAAACCAAATTGGCGTTGCTGTTCAGCTGAGATTTGTGGTAGAACGGCCGCATCTCCTGACCTGCAAGCAAAAACACGGAGAAGGAAAACGAACGGAGAAGGCCAAGAGGCAAGTTACCTTGTGGTCTTCTTCTGTAAAGCTGCGATCAAGTATGCATGCAGCATGATGAGTTCATTACTCTATTTTACAGGGACGGTGAGGCCTATGTTCAGGCGAGATGACACCCACTTCAAACGGATGGATACAACATGCGCTAGCTAAGCCGATCCATCCGATCGATGTCGGTGTCATCTCTCCTGATCACAGGACCCAAACCCACAAGAACAGCACCCTGCTCAACAGCTCAAGTGGTTATCTGCTGACTCAAGGTAATTTTGCCTGTCTGTCTGTATGTGTCTGTCCCTGCACGGTGCACAGACAAACACCACGGGCCTCCTGTATATATAGTCCGGCCGGCCGGGGACGGGTGATACCTCTCAGAAAGAAAAACTAGCTTGCTAGCTAGCTAATGGCGCGCGGCCATGTGACAAGGCAATAAAATGGTGTGTTGGCGAGCTTTGAGCGGCGAAAATTCGTGCGTTCATTCCATCAGGAATCCTGGGCGTCCCCGCTTCCACACCGGAAAGCTGTAGGTCAGCGGCGTCGTGGTCGTGGTGGCGCGAGAGAACGATGTACACACACAGCGGACATACCACAACTTGGTGGTGCCCTGCCTTCACAAAGGACAAGTTGGTGCACTAGTAGCTAGCGTCTCATGGACCATTTCAGATTTATCAGATTAAAATGCTTCTGTTTTCACCTTGTCCTCCCCAAGGAAACCTCGCAACGATGGTATCAAAAGTTGTACTGAAGATGTGTCAATATATAGGTTAAAAAAAATCCGAAGTTTACGTTCCTTTGATTAATACTAATTAAACCGGCCTGCAGGCTGAAGCTCATCTTCAACGAACCTGGGTAGTATTTTACTGAAGATATTAAAGGAAATCACATCAATTGCTTTCGTGCCTGCTATGATCTCGTGCAGATCTTTGATACGTGTAATATAATCTCTGCATTGTTCCGGAGGACACAAAAGTATGATTTGACTGTTGGAAGTTCAAGATCTTACATGCATGTATGTGATCTCCCAGCAGTACTATAGTAGTATGTGGTTCTTCTATTTGATTAATTAAACCCTGCCCCGTACTCAATGAATGTTATTTTTTAGATGGAATCAATGGTATTTCATCATGACTATTTCAGAGGGTCGAATAACTAATTAAAGAGGCACATCTAGGCTCTAGCATAGCCAGATGTATATCAATTCATGTCGCAAGCGATGGGGAAAGATTGCTAGATGCATGCATATCATTGGTGGTGATAAGAATCGTCATGTAAGTTGGAATGTGTGATGTCATGAAGCAAATGTCAGCATGTAACTTTGAACTGTCTCCTTTTATTTGGTTTACCCAGTGTAACCGGAACCCCACGTGATGACATATATTGATTAAAAAATAGAGTTTTGAGGAGATAGTTAAAAGCATCGAAAATGCAATTCTAGGGTCGCCGCTGGTTACCGGTCAGCCATCTACCGTCCACGTGCATCGTGATTCGTGCTACGTCATTTTGCCATGTTTGACCAATTTCAACTTGATATGATGCACATTTGGATTTTAATTGAAACCGTGATGAAATCTTGTAGATTTTAGATATCTCATAAGCATAACACATAGATTTCACACATATTTAGACTATTTCAACTTTTTTCCAATCAAATTATGTTTCACAACAAAATCCGACTAGATTTCATAACGGCTTCAATTAGATTTCAAATATATATCATATCAAGTTGAAATTGGTCAGACATGACAAAAGACGCAGCACGAATCACAAAGCAAGTGGACGATGGATGACTGACCGGTAGCTAGCGGCGCCGCTAGAAAAATTGCGTTATTAAAAGCATGTTAAGTTAGGCAAGAACGTGTCCTTGCATCATCTGCATATGCATGCACTTCATGATTTGAGGAGTACCTTTCAGTCCATGTTGCTATCAAAAGAGTTAAACGCTATCGTCTTGGTCATTTTTGGCGCAGTGAGAAAATGTGCACGAGGACTTGGTTTTCATGTTGGGAGAATCATAAGATAGATGATCAGCTCAGCTGGTCCTTTCCCTAGTTCTTGTATACCTTGCATGGTGCAGAAAGTTAGGAAGCACTAGCATTTTTGGAGCTGTTCGTAGATAGGTGTACCATACTTTTGTCACGAATTCTCCAAAGTTTTCCACACTTTTGACTAGGACTGGGAGGGATTATCGGGGGATCGTTTTTGTTTGTACACCCCCTTTGTTTCTTACTTCTGGATACAGACTTTGAATTGTCTTACCTTTTGCAACAGATGTAACCTTGCTGCCTAGATATCACTCTCACTGGAATGAAATCTTAACCTTAACAATTATCCACTATTAGGCACTGCTTTAGACCTTACAGATGTACATCCATAAATTATGTCATCTTGGTACAAAGTAGCTGGCCCTGAAATGGACTTGCAAGGTAAAGAAAACACCAAAGGACAAGTACAGTGGAACCTCAAGAATCTTTGCATGATCTGGACAAAATCCTTCCAAAGAGCTTTCAATCAGGAAATAATCAAGCACATGTGTACGCGATCCTTGTGTCGATTCGCCAGATCTGTGTGAAATGCGAAATGGAGCAGAGCAACTGCACACCAGCAATAACTGTACTTTCTTGTACAAAAATCATAGAATATGGTTTGGCTGGGACTTTGGATTTTTCTTTAATCCTTGTGTTGCTTGAAGAAGTCCGGCATTTCGGTGCCAATCATTTATGTTTTCTGTCCTGCAGATTTGTATAGCACGAAGATATACTAACAATGCAAGTGTGCAACTAGTTTAGAGTGTGCGTTCACATACTTGAAGAACTTAATTAAAGTGTCGTTCTGATAAATGCAGAGCAATTTGAACGCCGAGTCAATATTTTTTTTACCAAGGCTTGTATGCCGACGATTTAGTGACAGTAGTAGGAACACACCTGAAGAACTGAAGACTAACATGTGGGAACTGGCGATTTCCCCCCAAAGAAAGAACATGTGGGAACTATAGTTCTCTTTGTACATACAATGATACAAACCTTGTTGCATGGATGGTAAAAGTCTTGAGGAGTTCAAACTTCGGACCTGGTTGATCATCCATTATATCCTTCACCGAATTGCTGGGAATTCTAATCATGCTCAAGTTCATTGCATGGGCCTATCCATGTCCCTTCTCCTTATGTGTAACTAACATTAACCTTATCCAGTTGTGCTTAGCTGGCGGCTGGCGTAAATTGGAAGTTTGGAGGTCACACAAATGCAGTCCATTTTTTACTCCCTCTAATGCAAAATAAATGGCGTAGCTTTGAATTAGGGTTAGTTCAAAATTATGACTCTTATCATGGACCATAGTTAGTATAAGATTAGAAGGTAGAATTAGTAAGGTTTACCGGTCGGGAACCAGATATCCCGTGCACCCCCGGGAAATGGTCTTACCGGGCAAAAACCCAGTTTTTTTAAAATTTCGTATTTTAACAAAAACTCTCGGTAAATGGTCATACTGGGAACAAAAATTGCATTTCGAATTTCGGTATTCAAATTCGTCGGTAACCGGTCAGGATTTTCCGGTAACCGCGGTAACCGGAAATTCCACCCCTCTTGGGAAGTTTTTCCTACCGGTAACCAAAACCTTGCCTGGCGCAATTGGAAGTTTGGAGGTCACACCTGGAAGCTAGAGTCCACTTTATTACTCCCTCTGATGCAAAATAAATGGCGTAGCTTTGAATTCGGGTTAGTTCAAAATTACGACACTTATAATGGATCAGAGTTAGTAGAATTAGAAGGTAATAAACTAGTAAGGTTTACCCTCGAAAATTCTGGTCCTATGACATCTCTAGATTACAAACATAAGGACCCATTACCCATTTTTAAAAAGAGAACTACTCATTTTTTGGCCTAAGGACTAATTACTCATGATCCTATTTACCACTATAGCTCCTGCTCAACCTTGTTGCTTTCTGGAAATGTCTTTGACTCCCGAGCTTTCCGGTGCTCCCTACATTTTAAAATATTCAAAAGAAAATTATAGTTTTCAAAATATTATGTACATGGCCAATGATATATCTATGGGCATGGAAAATCTCAGTGCAAAATTATTTGCATTATGGGCTAAACAAAAATGACAAAATCTGATAAATTTAGAGATATGAAAATATGCATAATTACATCCACAATTTTGTCATTTTTGTATAGCTTACAATACAAAGTATTTAAAATCGATACTTTGCACGTTAGTGGGATACATCATCGGCTACATCCGTATTTTTTTCAAAAAAATCTTTTAAAACTCTAAATATGATTTTTGAATTTTTTTAAAACTAATAAGATCACTGGATCTGGAGTTCTCTCTCTTTTTTACTTGTTCTTTAGCTCTTCTAGAGCCATGAACTTGTTAAGTGAACGCCAAACCAGCACAGCAGAATGTGGCATGTCTCATGACTTTTTTTTTAGAATAGAGATCATGTCTCATTTTTTTTTAGCAAAGAGAATCATGTCTCATGACTCATGAGAGTTGACTCTTGACTTCGACTACTCCCATTTTTTTTAGCATAACTACTCCCATTTATGATCCTACCCACGCCGAACTGGTGGGCCGGACCTCGGATGATAGAGTAACCCAAAATTCCAGCAGACAAACAGCAGACTGTCTCGGGCCGGGCTGGCACAGCGAATCTCTAACAAGAACAACAATGTACGGCCCGCTCCGCCTGCGCGGCCGTGGCCGTGGAACCTACAGCGCCGTCGCGGCAGGGAGAGATGGCCGCGCTGTGAGCGTGGGACACGGCGGCACGACGCGGGGATGATAAAAAATGGAGTGTCCTCGCTGTCGCTGATGGTGCGCCTCCTCCACCTGCCCCGCGCTCCCACCTACCGCCCCCTCCTCTTCCTCCCGCTCCCTCCTCCCTCGCGCCTGCGAGTGGCCGCGTCGGCCTCCTTGTCCCCCCTCGCCGCCATGTCGACGACGGCGCAGCAGGCGGTCGCCGACCAGAAGCGCGCGGTGCGGTCCGACGTGCGCAGGGCGCTCAAGGCCCTCTCCCCCGACCAGCGGGCCAGCGAAGGTAGGTGAGCCCGCCACGCCTGGATGGCCACCAGCTGCTCGTCGATTTGCCAGTTAGAACTTTGCTGATGGAGTAAGCGTGTAGTGTTACTGTGTTAGTGCCATATAGAAAATAGTGCTAAAATTTTGTGACAAGAATAAACAATCACCATGTAACTCGCGGTAGATCACTACTAGCATTTCGATTTTAATGACTGCTTAACATTAGAGCGCGTGCCTAGGATATATATGATTCCGATTCTGATGGGAAGTGTTTAAGCAAGTAAAATGTTCTAGTGGCATTGCAGTGCTTAGCATGACTCTATTCTAAGAGAAACAAGAATTAGTGTACTTACCTTTGGATTTCTCTTACCGTAACAAAGGAGATAAAAGTAGTGGTACCATTTTGTTTTCATTAGTGTTAGGAGACATTAAGTGAAATGAGGATCAGTGTAGTATGCTTCTGTTGTTGGAACAGAGTTGGTTTTCTGCATGTTAGAAGTATTTAGAGCTGAAAATTTATTATCATTGCAGACCTGGCTATTCAAAGCAATATTTTGAACTCTTCTTGGTTCAAAGCAAGCAAAAGGTTGTGCGCCTATATAAGCTGTCCGCAATTACGAGAAGTTGATACAACAAAAATACTAGCACAAGTTCTATCCCCAGATTCTGGTGAGTCGCCGAGTCCCATATACATATCTGCTCTGTGTTATTTCCTGTCTCTAACAATTTGGTTCATTTTAAGAACATGATGGACAAGCAAAGGATATCTATGTTCCTCGAGTTGAAGATAAAAATCGCAATATGCGGATGTTCAAAATCACGACCATGGATGATTTAATTAAAAATTCTATGAACATTCTTGAGCCGTCACCATTGGATGCTAGTGGGAATGCTCGTGAAGATGGTATGAAGTACCATGGAACTTTTCCCTACTTCATATATTTATTAAGCTATTTCATCAGCAATGTCAGTTGGTTTATGTGTTACCACTGAGCCACCTCTACTCCTTACAGTGTTATCATCCTCATCCCCTGTTGATCTTCTTCTGTTGCCTGGTAAGCTCTTCATCCATTGCTACATTCATTTTTGTCTTTTTTCTTTTTAGAGGTCGCTCATCTTATTGTCACATTAGACATTCAGTTGGATAATATTTGTTATTCATGCAGGACTAGCTTTTGACAGAACTGGCCGAAGACTAGGACGTGGTGGAGGGTAGGACTGTATTTTATTCTATCATGATATTTACAATAATGCCTTGTATTGAAGTTGCCAATGTACACCTATCGCAGAAAAAAATGGTTGCCAAGGTGCAATGGCATATTCATCCAAATGACCAACTACGAAATTGTTCCACTTCTAACTTTCACCGCCAGCTAAAAATGGTTCATGTAGTCTGCTATGAACCAAATATATCATGATTTACTAGAATGCCAATTACTATATTTTCTTCACCTGCATATATTCGAAAATGCAGCTTAATGACGTTGAAATTTCACCGCCTTTTGATTTCTGGTGTCAGAGGAGCCTGTTTGTTGGAACAACAGTTACCACTAGAAAACTGTATGTATCTTTTTGATGCAGAAATTCCTTGCTAGGGTGATCCACACACATTAATATCTTCGTCTAGCAAACAAATCAATTGCTTGTCATAATATTTGCAGACCATCTAAACGTAAAACTGTGTGTTTGTAGTCCCTGTGGTACGTGGATTAACAGCCAAACAGCATCAACATGAATCGTGTTGAACCTGGAGTTAATGAGATCGGATATTTGACCTTAGTCTCTCCCTTTTAGCTAAGAGTAGAATTCTATGTGCAAACATCACTTAGCATCGATCTTTTTTTGTATATTCCCTAGCTCTGTATAACTCCACGATGTGTACTTTTGTTTACTTGTTGGGCGCTTCACTTATCATATATACCAAGTTTCACTTTTTTTATTAAAATATTTTTCCATTATGTAATTATAATTTTGCATGTTTCCCAATCTGAAAGGTACTATGACACATTCTTGATGAGATACCAAGAACTCGCTAAAGAGAAAGGGTGGAGTCAGCCTCTTCTAGGTATGGTATGCATATATTCAGAAGTTTAGTTCTCTATATACATTACTTAGCGTTCTTTTGTTTTATTTGTTTCTTCGCACACAAATTTGCAGGAAGTTGTGGACTTCTAGTCTATTATAGTTGCAAAAAATATGCTATTGGTTTCACTAGTGTTTTGTGTTGGGGTCATATTATTCCCTCTGCCTCAGAAACAAAATCAAATTAAACTGTTTAGAGTAGATTGTGTTGGACTAGTAGGATCAAAGTGGATAGTTTTGAAAAATAAGACCACAGTTAGAGACTTAGAGGGAGCAGAACTTATTAGGGAGCACAATTCAATGAGTTACAACTGTATTTGCAATGCTAGCAAACTCTAAGGGAGTTATTCAATGGTATGGAATCCAATGACATGTAGGAAACTAGAGTGTACATCCATGTGGCATTAGTTTTATATCTTGTATTCTTATTAGGACTTTTTTGCGAAACCGGCAGGAGCACTGCCTTGCATTAAGATTGAGACCAATGCCCACAATTTGATTAATTAAGAATTAATTTATCATGATGCATTTGCAATCTCTTTTTGAAGCATTCCAGTTTCTATTTTAGTTTTTAAGAGTATCTTAAATTCTTGAATCCAGCCAGTAACCAAATTCAATCGTCAAGTACATTCTCTCCCATTTCTGGTTCCAAACTTATGTATGCACATGAGAGCTTTGTTCCCTCAAGTAAAAGAAAAGAAAATGAAAGCTTTGTTTGACATGTACATGGGAAGGACATAGTTACTCACAGTTAGATACTAGAGGGTCCTTTCTCAGGGAAGATACCTGTACTGGTTTGTTTTCTCAGTGGACTCTTTTAAGCAGCCTTGATGTCAAACAGAAAGGGTTTATCCTTTTCTTTTCCCTTTCTGTGGAGCTAGATATGTTTGATCCACCTGCATAACGGTAGCTGCATGGATAATTCCGACCATAGATTAAACAACCAGCCGGTGGGAGAACCGTCCAACTGGCTGGTTCACTGATTCGCCAGCCAGTTCAACGCCGACAAAAAAAACGTCATATTAGTTGGTGTTTAGGCTAGATTGTAGAAAATTTGACGTCGGATTGTGTATGAACTCATAATATATGTGTTAAATCATCAATAAATCACAAAACCAACTCAGCCTAGCTGGTAATGGGCCTCCAGCGCGGGAATTCTTGCAGCCAGGTTAATATCGTATGTTCGATCTCTGCCTAGAACATCTTGTTCGAAAAAGTTTTCCCGGTTTACATTAAAAGGGTTTTTTAATCATAAAGAACCGGAGAAGGCTCCGGCTCTGGCCTTTTCGGGTTGGCCATCAGTCCAGTCCGTCTAGTTTTTAAACCATGTTGCACTAGCTTTCTAGATTCCTTAAGTTGGTGTAATATGAGTCTCATGTGCCACTCTGCCAAAAATGCACTCAGGATTGTATGCGCTATACCTGTCACAGCTGTCAAGCCAAGAATGCAATTGGATCCCAATCCTGATTCTGTGTTTTTGCTCCGGTGTCGTAGCCACCTATGGTAGTGTAGCCTTTTTTCATTTCAGCGCTCTTCGAAAATACAAATTACATAATTTGATGTGTGTTCGAACGAGTGGTAATTCTCTCATTTCCCTGTTCTAAACCAGTAATTCTCTCATTTCCCTGTTCTAAACCACAATTTAGCTCACGGAGCAAATGGTGAGTGCCGACAGGTAGTTCCATGCTTATCTGACTGAACAAAATCTTTTTCATTGCATGTTTCGGTAAAATATGTCTATCGCAATGATATCACATCTGTTACTCTGCATTGCATTGTTATATTTAATGGTGATGTATATTTATCCTTCCGTTTAGTAAATGATTCACACTAATGGTTGGCTTATTTTGAAGTTGCACTTTCATACTCGGTGCAAATTCTGGAGGAAGGAGTCATCCCACTCAACTCAACTGATGTTCCCATTGATGCTCTGGTCACATCCTCTGGCATTATACCAATCAGTTCTGCTGCATTGGAGAGGGTGCAACGAAGCTGATTGGTCTCCGCTATGTCTTCAGTTCCTGACAGCAGTCACCCATTCCAGAACTCTGCTTACCAGAGCTGAGAAATGTGCATGTCGCTTGTAGTTTTATGTTGTATCATTTCAATTTTCGATTGAATGAATTCGGTTAGACAGTAGAATATGTATTCAAAACATGAGCTCGTTTTAGCTGCCATTGTAATGACGCCTTTGATGAAACAATTGATAAGCTCAGTACAATATTCTGAAATTGTGTCATTGTTTCAGTATGTTACATTTTTGCATCCGTTGGTATGTTACGTTTTCATGTATCATTCCTCTAAAATAATTTACTAGTTAGATTTGGTTCTCAATGCAGTTTTTCCGAAGATGCTGTTTCCATGTTTGCCTAGTGTAACCATGGCTTTGCACTGAATTCGGCTCTGGCCAAATTTGCCTAGACAACAATCAGAGAGAATAAAGAACTAACTCTCTTGAGTCGTACCTTTCACAAAAAAAACTTTTGAATAAACATTTTTGGGCTCGGGCCAGAAACGATTCTATATAGCATAGTTTATCCAACTGCCCACCAAAATCCGCGACAGATTTCTCTATGAGTAAGGTGTTTTCAATTAATATATAGGACAAAGAAGCACACCAATTATATGAAGCATTTTTCAGCTTAGGCTAGATATAAGGATATGTTCTTTATGGAGCCATTGTAGCTCAGTTGATTCAGAAATGCTTTTTCACTCGGTTAATAGTGACAACAATATAGTCAAAATCATTTTATCCTTTTTGTACTTACACAGATCTTAAGTCAAGGACCAAAATCTTATTGGGTTGTCGAGTTAATGGGAAAAACAATTCCGCTCACCTCTGCAACTGAATGTGCAAAGAGCCCAAATTATTACAACATCATACAATTCTTTTGAATCATGTCTGGAAACCAGTAATATTTATTCCGTACCATAATCATTCACACAAATGAACAGTGGCAAAGTAGTCTTGAGCTGGTCGACATCCAAGTGTTGAATTAATAATGGTCACCAAATTATACACCGGATTTTATTTGCGTTCAAGAAGTGCCTTTTCAAGGCAAATAGTGTGTTTCAGTTAATACCGTAGAGGAGCAAGCCAATCCTCCAAAGCACTCCCCTCTCACTACATCTCAAGCTTGATATGCTGATGTTCTTTTCGGTAACGATTTTAGGTAAGTAGGCTTAGAAATAGTTATTTCTCACTCGTTGTTGATAGCCATGTGGTCAAGGTCTTATGCTTAGCTAGATCATATGGTTGTCAATGAAGGCTTACAAAAATCTTGCTGACATAGAAATGTCTGAACTAGATCATTTGTGTGTACCTTTGTTGTTTAATATTGTTTAACAGATGAAAATGCATTGCCACATCTGATTTACTAAGAGAATGATCCAAAATAATTCGGGTAAACATGACAAAAATCTTGACAAACACCCACAAATTGTTGTGATGGAACATAACGTACATGGGAACAATGTTACCTAGCTACAACATGATGCACGCACAAGTAGACTGTAGACGCACACACACGTAGTGTCTGAAGAATGCATTTACAACGCAAAAAAATGCTTCTCTATGAATACGATAGAGGAGCAAGCTAGCCAATCCTTCCAATCACTCCCGGCTCTCTTCATCTCAAGCTTCATCTGGTGATATTCTCTTGGCGATGATTATTGCTACTCCCTCCGTTCTGGTTTATGAGGCCTCTAATGAAATCAAGATTGTTCCGGAATGGAGGGCGTAAGTAGGGTTAGAAAATCTTATGTTTAGATCACATGGTTGTTAGCGATGGTTTAAAAGTGGAAGCAATAATGGAATGGATGGCCTCTTTTCAGGAAGCGCACAAGTGAAAATAAAATACTAAAGTTGGAAGTCCGGAATGGCTTTTTGTTTGTTTGTGGAATTAGGTAAAATATTAGGGAGCTGTCAAGAGTCAAGAAGTGGATGGGTATTAGTATTACATTTCGTGATTGGAACCACGAGATCACGCCAGGTGGGCAGGAGCCAAGACGCATGGTTCAGCTGGTTCTACGAATATATAGTTAGCTCACTGGGCGTTAATAAGGCGCTAACGATATATGGAGTTCATCGAGCGTACGTGATGGTGACTGGTTGTTTGCTAAAGACCATGCAACAACCAAATACAATACGGCAGGAAAACGACGTTGCATACCGCGGACGTACGATCGAGCAGTTGCAACATCGCACAGCCCGATTCGTTTCACGCACAGCCACTCCAACCAACCAAACCAAACCAACGAATCACGAGTGGGTCGTCGTCGCCGCGCTGCACGAGTGGGAAAAAATAGCTAGAAAAAGGCTCCACCACCCGCCGTCGGTCGGTGCTGCCGGAATCCAACAGAAAACGCGTTCGTCGGACATGCAGCATCGGCGCCGTTCGCCGCGCCTGCAGCTGTGAACGATAGCGGCGTGCGTTCGTTCGCCGGACATGCGCACATGCATGCGCGGCTGTCATATTCATCTTCTTCCCCAATCTGCGTGATGGACTTGTCACGGTCGCCAATGACATTTTTTGTTCTGGTCCGCTAGAGAAAACGACAACATTGCTACCTCCGCACGCAGTGTCGCTTTGTCACAGCGGTGCGTCCCACGATTCAGGCTCACTCCGGGCCGTTCTGAAGCGCCTGGAAACCGCGCCGTCCCTCCCAGGCGCCCGGCAAAGCCGTGTGCAGTGAAGCTCGGCATTGATTGCCGCCACAGCGGCTGCCCTGGTCGTGATCTACCTCGTGTGCGTAGTGGCGGAGCCAGCGGGTGTGCCGGGTGTGGCCTGGCACACCCAGAATTTGTGTGATTTTTTTTGAGTAATTCATATGTCACATAACATGCAGTAAAAAAAATCAAAATCCTAGTAAAAAGAAAAAGAAAAGTCCACCCGGGCCCATGCGCTCACTTCCTTCGATCCTTCCTCTCGCTCTCGCATCACATCTCGGCATCTGGTCTGTGCGGCGTGCGCTCGCTTCCTTCCTCCCTCGCGGCTCGCGCCCTCGCCCTCGATTCACTTCGGCTGCCGGCGGCGCGAGAGCGCATCGAGCACCTGAGCCGGCTGAGCGAGCGCCGAGCGGCACCGAGCGCCGCCGGCCCGCCGCGCCGAACCGGAGCTGGAACGAGCGCATCCAGTAGTCGGGGGGCCGGGCCGCCTGGGACGACCAGCTCTGTCCAGCTGAGCGCCTGAGCAGCCGAACCGGAGCAGCACCACTGGGATTCTGCAGGAAGAGCCGAAGAGGAAGGCATCATGCGAGGTAGTTCCCCCATCCCCACTTCCCCTGTTTCATGCTTCACATTTCGGCAGTCCCCCCTTTGTATCGCGGTAGCTCTATTTTGATTACATGTGTTGTCAAAAAAAAAATTCGCCGGTGGCACACCCTTTGATAATTTTCTAGCTCCATCACTGCGTGTGCGTCAAGCGACGGGGCGTCGCACGCACCCTGTTCACCGGCGATCCAGCGCCGGACGTGATTTCCTGGACATCCATGGAGACCGAACAGGCGCTGATGGGCCTATTTCGCGACATGGTCACGTTGTTCCTGGCCATGGCGGACATGCAGCATCGCAGCTGTGAACGATAGCGGCGTGCGTTCGTTCGCCGGACATGCGCACATGCATGCGCGGCTAGGGCCCACCAGGACCCAAACCCGTCGTCCACCAAACCGGCCTGGACCTGTTTTTCATACTACCTCCGATCCGGAAAAATGGCGTGAGAATGAGCTACACTAGTACAAACTTTGTACACACTTGCGACCATTAAATCGGGTCGGAGGGAGTAGGATTTTCTTCTTCTAAATTACTACTCTCGCTGACTAAATTGGTCCACCTGTCATATTCGTCTTCTTCCCCAATCTGCGTGATGGACTTGTCACGGTCGCCGATGATATCTTTTGTTCCCGTCGGCTAGAGAAAACGACAACATTGCCATGGGTGCGCAGCACCGTACCTCCACACGCAGCGTCGCTTTGTCACAGCGGTGCGTCCCACGATCTAGGCTCACTCCGGGCCGTTCTGAAGCGCCTGGAAACCGCGCCGTCCCTCCCAGGCGCCCGGAAAGCCCTGTGCAGTGAAGCTCGGCGTCGATTGCCGCCACAGCGACTGCCCTAGTCGTGATCTACCTCGTGTGCGGCAAGCGACGGCGCGTCGCACGCACCCTGTTCACCGGCAATCCAGCGCCGGACGTGATTTCCTGGACATCCATGGAGACCGAACACGCGCTGATGGGCCTATTTCGCGACGTGGTCGCGTTGTTCCTGGCCATGGCGGACGACAACGCAGTCGTCGTCGACCCTAGAAAGTGTTGGGGACCTCGCACTGGCCAAGGAGGTGTACCGGCACGTCCTCATTCTCATTGTGGGAGTTACCCATGACGGTGGGGTCAATGCCCAGCTCATGCACCTCTTTTTGAGATGGGGGATTTTTTTTTTGAGATGGGGGAGATGAATTGTGATACGAGATGCATGACATGCGGACCGTCTAGTAAGTGAGATAATGGGTATTCCCGGTCGGGATTCTTTTTTTGAGAAACACAGTACAGACACAGACGCTCACAAACACGAACGTACAGACATCTCTATGAACGCACGCACGCAAACCCTACCCTTATAAGCACCTCCTAGAGACTGTCCGGCAGATCTTGAAATTGACGAAGTCACCACGGGCGTCTCGCTGTTGACGGGCACGTCACCTACCACTGAAAGCATAGCGCCGGTTAAATCCTGGAAAATTCAGAAAAATGCGAGCACCCATGCCAAGTCTAGGACTTGAACCTGGGTGGGCCGGTTCCACCACAAGAAACCAAACCAGCTGAGCTAGGCTCAGTTCGCTCCCGGTCGGGATTCTCTTTTTCCCAGTGCGCCAAACAGGTCTAGGGTTCAATTTAAACGTTGATTCAATACTTCAAGGTTTTGGGTTGGATCAGCCCGACCTTTACGAAGTTCAAGATTTAAAATGAAGTTTTTTCCTTTGAGTTTCTCCCCATGGTCTGTTTATATGTACATGTAACGGTATGAAGCGACTTCCAGATGATCTGAACACGTTATGTAAAAAAATGACTGCGACAGGAAAGGACCTGGAGGATTGGAACCGAGCAACCACAGAATCCAATCAATGGGCTCCAACTTGTTCGAGGCGCCGTCTACCCTAGAAAGCGGACAAACGTGCGCATTGTGTGACTGTACAATGGCACTGTTTGGAGATAGCTCCCTGCCCCGCCACCATGGCACCCAAGCAGAGCAGCACAGAGTGTAAATTGGGCATTTGGATTCATCTTCCACCAGCGAGGCCGGGCGCCACTGCTCAAGATTTCTTTGAAGGAGATACCCGATACGCCTCGTTTTTTCAATATTTTCTCGGCCGAACTGATGGATCGGACAAATCCTCGTGCTTGGGGCTGACATGCCATGGCTGGCGTGCCGGTGCTGATGCCGTAGACTTTACAAAAGTGAAAAGAGGTGAACTTGCTTGCTAGCTCGCTGATCCTGTACTGGTTTACCAGCTGCGTCAAAGAGAGATTCAGAACACGCCATAAAGCTCAAGCTCCATCGACCTTTTCGCTCTACTCGACTTTTCTCCACATGAGCTCACACATTTTGAGGAGATACACATGCATGCATGACATACTACCAGGCTAGCAGCTACATCCACGAATGAATAACGAAACAATCCATGTCCAGCCGGATGACCAAATGTTTCTGATCCCTTTTCTCTTCTCCGAGGAATCGAACAACGGGTTCATCGCCTAATTAAACCTAGAATGAACGAATGGCCAAATCAATGGCAGCATCGGTGACAGTCATACACATCCTCAACTGATCGAACAGCAACCGTGATGATCAGCTGGTCCAGATCCGAGGTCCACGGAAGAAACCATCTTTTTGCGCTCATGGCGGCCTCCGTGGCCGGCAACATCTGGACACCAGTGTGCACAGTGCAATGCTCGGCGATGGACGGCCGTCATTTCGAGCCGACGCCAAGCGTGAGCTCGAGCTCCTCGGCGGCGACCTCGTGGATCCTCTCCCCTTCCCACGGCGTGACCCTCCCCTTGTCGAACTCGAACTCCGGCCGCCTCGGGCCACCGCCATCCCCTCGATCTCCATGGAGTTGGAGCTGGAGCCGCCTTGTCGGTTGACAAGGTTGTACGCGGGCGACGCCGGCGCCGTGGTGGCCATCTGGAAGCTGATCCAGCGGCCGGAGTCGACCGTGGAGACGTCCGACTCGTCGCACTCCGGTATGGTGTCCGGCTGGTCGACGTAGCGGCGGCCGCGGGTGGGGCTGGCCGGCGCGGAGAGGGCGAAGAACGGGTGGCGGAACGGGTCGACGTCCCAGCCCGGCTTCTGGATCTTGGGCGGGCGGGACGCCGTGGGCGACGAGAGCGGCGGCGTCACCGGCGCGCTGCTGGAGACGCGGAGCGGGGGCAGGTTGGGGAGGCCGCGGAGGAACGGGAGGAGGCAGGCGGCGGAGCTCTGGTAGCTGTTGTTGTTGTCGAGGCGCGTGGGGCTCGGGAAGCTGGAGGAGGCCGGGCTGGCGTGGTAGGAGGGCACGGGGCTCGGGAAGGAGGAGGACGGCGCGCTCAGGAGCTGCGAGGACGAGCAGGGGCTCATCCCTGCCGAGGACACCCCGCCGAACGGGCCCGACATCGGCGGCTTGTATCCCTGTGCCATGAATCGAACCAAACGTTTAATCAGCAACCGGAGCTCAGCTCAGCTACATATCTAGATTTACGCATCCAAGATTAAGCTACTAGATCCAGGAAATGGAGGGAGGGGGAGAATCAAGAAACAGGGGATCGAGCTCTGACCTTGCGGTAGGTGGTTCCGTCGTCCTCGACGACCCACCCGGCCTCGCGGCAGAGCTCCTTGAGCACCTCGTTGTTGTCGCAGTGCTTGGGGAGCTTGTAGTTGCCGAGCGCGCGGAGGCCCGTGAAGATCTTGGCGGCGATGGCCCGGCGCCGCCGCTCGCGCCGCTTGTTGTTCTCCCGCTCCTTCCACGTGGGCGTCCGGCCCATCCCGGCGTCGGCCTCCGCCGCAGCCGCCGCCGCCCGGGCGGCCGCACCCGACGTCATGCTAGCTCAGCTCGCTCCCTCCCCTGCTCCGCTCTGGTATGCTCTGCTCTGCTCTGCTGCCGTCTCTCTCCACTTGGCTAGCCTAGCTCGTTTCTTTAATGGTGAGGTGGGGCGCTACAGCATGGGAGCTGCTGTGCTGCTGCTGCTGCTGCTGCGGCGGTGTGTGGAGTGGTGTGATGAGCTTTCTCTCTCGTGGGGCTGGCTGGCTGGCTGCGTGTGGGGTTGGGTCACGAGGAGGGTAGGGTGACCCTCGCTTTATGGCAACTGGATTGGCTAGATTCTACGGCTGGTGGTGCCCTACCTTTTTTCTCTTGGCGGGCTCCGCTTTTGAGGACGGTGAGTGTGAACTGCCCCTCTCTCTGCCTGGTGCGTCTCATGTGCTTGCGCCTTGGGATTTGCCCGACGAATTTTACGGCCGTCGTACTCGTATGTACTGCCAACCAGGCGGGGTATCTAGCTACCGCCGGGAGTAGCTAGGTGCGTTACAATGTGCGTGAGTAGAAAAAAAGTGTAGGGAAATGTTCAAAACAAACATTAAAATTGTAAACGAAAAATAAATCGAACACGAATTTTGAATCCCGAAAATGGGGTTCTAAACTTGTCAATCCCAGTCTATTTTTTACCCTGCACTTGTTTGCACACCGGGAATACTACAATTCCGGCGGGTAACTTGTGTAAGATCAAACATTAAACATTAGATAGGATCTATGAAATCATTTTTTTAATACACAAAACGTGTTCAAATATTCTTTTAAAAAATGGACAACACACATCTATGTTATATAAGCAACAACGAAAAATTGCTGCTTTAAATTCGACCTACAATTAGAGAGCCAAAAAGAGAAATTTCGGTGCAAATAGTGTGGAACACTATTCACCCAAATCTGACATTATTCCCATACAATTTAGCTTTTTTGTTTCTCTAACTAGTAACTATAGATCGAATTTTGAGCTGAAATTTTTTGGAGTTGTAGAAATAGCCTATAGGTATGTTATATAATTTTCTTAGATTTTTTAACATTTTAAATATGGTTTTTATGACTTGATTCTATGATCTCACCTAATGATCTCACCTAAAGGACAGATCATATACAACTCTTCCCCTATTTCCGGCCAGGATAACATGCTACTCTTACGACGATTTGGCCCCACGTGTTATATCCATCCCCGTCCTAAATCTCTTGTATTCACCAAACCGCGGACGATGCAACTGCGGCCTCTTGCACCCATTAGGTTGCGCATCGTCGAGCTTCGGCAAGCCACCGCTAACCACGGCCCTCCTAGCCAGGCTCGCCGACGTGAAGGCCATAGTTGTTGCGAGTAGCAGCACACGCCGGTGAGCAGCCCGTGCGGATTGCGCGCCCAGTCTCCAAGCTCTCACATGTGTGGTTCCTCATGTCGTGGCTCCGGACGTAAGCATCGGCGTGTACGATGTGCTCCGAGTCGCGTACGTGTACTCGTCTAGGCGGCGGTGCGTGCTCCTGACGGTGGGATCAAGCAGCGGCTAATCGAGGTGTTGGTCGTGCTATTGTGGCAACATCCACGATGGAGAGAGCGCTCTCCGACCAGACTGTCGCCTCTTTCCAATTGAGGAGCATGCCCGATGCTGCAATCTAATCTCGAGCACGAGTCCGTCGTGCTTCGTGAAATCTGCCAGTTGGTTGTGTTGTCCAAGTGGTGCTGGCCGCAACTGGTCTATGAGCCTCACGCGAGGCCGTACGCTGCATTGTACCCTACGTCGCAATGCGAGATGTGGCGTACTTGGACTAGGTCGTGCGCTATTGCGGGGCTTGCACGGAACAGAGAGTATCATCACAACACACGCACAATAGCAACTTGGCCGTGTGCCGCCGTTTGCGGTAATGCTCCAGCACGTGCTGCTAGCCTCAGTCACGCGAGCGAGCTCGGAGCATCGATGCACACTCTGCACGGCCCGGACGCTCCTCTCCGACACGTGTTGCGACCTGCGGCGTTGGCTGTGGTTCGTCTTAGGAGGTCGAAGTGCATGTTGACCAATATGCCACGTTTCGCCGGACCATTAACCGCCGTGGCATGGGGATCCCGACGGGTCGAAGGAAAATTGATAGGAGTTGGGTTGAAAGTGAAGAGATTGGCCAAGGAGATGAATATGACAAATGAGCCCGTGCTGATAGTGAGAGTAACAATTTGAGTTTTTTCTGGCGTGGAAAACCGGTACTTGGTTTAGAATAGACCTGAATTGACAAATTCAAAGTGCCAACTTCTGGGATTAGGAATTTAGGGTTTTATTTATCTTTTACCTACAAGTTTAAAGTGTTTTAAGCTTAAGATTTGTTTTGAACATTTTCCCCTTTTTACCGTCAAGCCGCGTGTGTCGTTCCATTTGGAAGGTGGAGTAGATCGAATGTGTAGTACAGTAAAAAAAATCGCAGTGCTGAGTATGGTTCCACATTAGTTTGAGGAAGGTATTCCTCCACATTTTAGTATGCCTTGGGTAGGAATGTGTCTCTCTAGCGCTCAATCGAATAAGAATTATCTTAATTCTCATTCGCATGACGTCATCAATTACAGTTGCAAGTCAAGTTGCAACTCATGATTAGCACGAATCACGAAGCAAATCAAACGGTCCGAAGCAGTTGTAAGTTAGTCGAATGAGAATTAACTTAGTTCTCATTCACCGATGCATGAATCACAAAGCAAATCAAATGGTCTAAATCAATTGCAAGTCCAGTTGCAACAGATGACGATTGAGAACTAAGCTAATGAGAATTAGCAAAACCGTAGAAATTAGGAGGTGGACATGCGTAAACCTCTGGCGTCAAGAAACTCAACGTCGAGACGCGCGTGCTAGCGCAGTGGCAGAGTCTGCTGGTTGCTGGTGAGCAGCCTGCCCGCCCAGGTTCGATCCCTGAAGGGACGAATTTCAGGGGCGTCTCACCACTGATGCACTGTTCACCCGAGACACTGTAGGCAGACACTGTTCATTGAACAGTGTTTAATTGCAGATGCCTCTCACCGTCTACGTGCCACAGGCGAGATCGACATGCCCGTCGGATCGAAGCGCTGGACTTCGGAAGACTCTTAAGACGTATTAGGGGTCTAGGTTGTAGATCTTGTTTAGACGCATAAGAGGGGTGTGCGTGTGGTGTGAATGTGTGTGGTGTTCGTTCCTGTGAGTCCGAACAGATACTACAGTTTGTATCATCAGGAGAGGCTCAAAAAAAAACTCAACGTCACTACCGAACATGCTTGCTCGAGCAGACCTCTTCGATTATACTACTACTCCTAATCACGGGAGTCGGCCGAGACAACGATGGCAGTGCCAAGAGGCCGGTGGCAGAGCCCTGTAACTCCGTTTGCTTTGACCGCGTCGGGCGTGGCTAATTTTACTGCTTCACATACATACGTACTCCGTACTACAATACGAACGCCTGCTAGAGGACGCGCGCCCATTTATTTATGCCGTCGCCGGGGCGTCCGTGGCCGGTAATAAAATCGTTTTTACCTCAGTCTGACGGTCGGTGACTGAGAGAAGTGGATAATTAGGCTGCAGACAGAGAGGACCATTAGGCTCCATGGACCGTCGACCGGGACCCCGTTGTGGATGTTTGACCGAGACGTTTACGTGTCTTGCGTCCATTTGATACAGCACACGGGCCGGCTGCCCAGAGCATTGGGTGATTGTTTGTCGGCCCACAATCTTATACTGGGCTTCTGACATCCAGGCCTCTGTGGGATCAAAGCTAGGAATTCACTATCTTGACTTTATTGGATGTTCTCTCATCAAACTATTCTTTTTTATCTTTAAAAAAAATCAAACTATTCTTTTTAACGAAATTGTCAGACTCTACGGTATATTTTTCATTCTTTGGTTTATGTACAAGTGTACAAGAGATTTGTACTAGACATAAAAAAGGAGAACGGCTAAATTTAAAATGAAGCTACCTACCCAAGCTAGGAATTGACTGTATTTCTTCCTCGTTTCTCTGAAATTTAGTCACCTTAATTGCTCTTTAAAAATAGTTCTACAACAAGAAGGATTACGCTAAAGTCCTTGAAAGACCGGTGCATTCCTAGTCTAGAGGGGGGGGGGGGGGGTGAATAGGTGCTACTTCAAATTTTAGTACTTTTTTCAAATTAGGCTTGACACAAAAGGTAAATTCTCTAGATATGCAACTACGGTGAATTTACCTATATGACAAGCTAGTAACTAAACAAGATAAATGTGGTAAAAAAGGATAGAGGTAACCGAAGTGAAAGCACGCGGAGACAAGGATGTATTCCCGAGTTCCTCCTTTTTAGGGGAGTACGTCTCGTTGGAGGGGTGTGAGCTCGCCACCACAGGCTACTCAATACCACAACAGACTCACCCTATTCTCCGATGAACCGCACCAGAAAGGATTGGTTCACCTTCCACTATCGGTTCCCTTCGAGCGGAAACCGGAGCCTTTACAACAACGATTCGGGGCACACACCCCACAACTGAATTGGGGGCTCCCGATCAGCTACAATCTATCACAAGAACAACAAGTGAGTACAACAAGGGGCTAGGTTTTCCAAAGGAAAACCCTAGCAAATGGTCCCTCAAGTGAATGAGGGGAAATGAAAAACGGCTTGGTAGACTTGTAGATCGGGGCCTTCTCCTTCGGATCTCCAAGTATGAGCTCGATTGAGTGGGGGAGTAGGGAGATCTTGAAGCTTGAAGCTTTGTTTTAATGGAGGAGAGAGAATCTGAAGCTTGGCCTTGTCTAGAGGTAGGTGGAGGGGTATTTATACCCCCAATAATTATGCCCGTTATGAAGAGGTACGCGTGACCGGCCTGGAGGCCGGCCTACCTCCAGACGTGCCCGGCCTTGGCAGAGGAGGCCGAGCTGGGCCGGCCCAGCGAGTTCGAGGCCAGCGGCCAGCCAGAGCCACCCCACCTGAGGCTAGCCTGGCCGGGCCAGAGCAAGCCGAGGTCGGCTGATGACCCGAGGCGGCCGTCCTGAGCCCGGCCTGGGCCCCGGCCTGGAGAGGGAGGTCGGCTGGGCATCCGAGGGACCCGGCTTGGAGGCCAGCCAGTCCGGCTAGCCTGCGCTTCCACTTCCTTTTAACCACGCCTTCTCTCCATTTCCTCTTTGCACAAGAGAGATCTTCTTTTATCTTTTTCACTCATGTTTTTCTGTATGCACTTAACAAAGGGTTAAACACTCCAAGTATTGTGATCAAACACCAAAACAAAGATTAGTGGACACATGTTCTTTCAAACTGCCATAAGCATAATGCCAACAATCTTCCCCATCTGCAATATAGGCATTTTATTAACCAACTCTTGAAATTTTTGGAACTCCTCATATGTAATAGGTAGGAGACATTGGTAAATGGAAAATATCCAGCAAACTTTCAGGATCAATAGCTATTCTTGAAGATATCTCCGGAGAGACAGCAAATGTTGGGGATATCCTCCTTTTTGGAGAAAAAAAGAGACATTGAAGGATCCGCGGATTTTTACCATGCGCTAGGGCGCCCATGCGCCATCCTGCGCCGTCAGTTCAGATGTCCGACGGCCAGGCTTTAGCGTTGATTCAGCGCATTTTCAATGCTAAATCCTAGCCGCCGGACAACTGAAACCGACGGTCCAGATTGCGCATGGGCGCCCTAGCGCATGGAAAAGAGATTAATCAAGAATCCTAAGTGAGGACGCACTATTTGCGGAATCTGATCTTACCATTTATCTATCCATATCTAACTGAAGTTCCATTCTTTAGCTGACACTAAGCAAGCTGTTTATAGGATGGTAGTAATTTTGCATCAAACTCGTCTGGAGCACATAAAAAACAATCTTTCCACGAAACTGAAGGTGCCATGTGCTCGTTTATTTCAACAAAGATAGGATTATAATCCTTCACAATTTCCCACAATTTAGCCCAACAGGAGAAAGAAACAGCAAGAACACAAGTGCGCATGAGCTAATTGTCAGACTTAGGTCTTTGTCAAAAAAAAAAAGTCAGACTTGGCTCTTTGTCAAAAAAAAATGTCAGACTTGGGATCCATCCTGCATGTCACTTGCGTAACAATGGACATTCCATCTTGACCATGCTTAACAGAATGCAACACGAGAGAAACTTCTTGCAGCTGGCTCCCAAACAGGGCATTAGAATATGTGCTGCAGCTTCTTCTGCTCGGGCTTGCCCATTCTACTAACAATCGCGTAGTTCCAACGTTGCTGGGCGTGCACCACCAGCGCTAGTGCGACGGCCGCGAGCGGAATCACCAAGTCGCCGGCCTTGGGGAACAAGCGCCCGTGGCTGGCGGCGTCCACGAACTGCTCGCCTGAGTAGCGCGTCGGCCGGACGTAGTCGTACACGTGAGGCAGAAGGCGGACGGCGGTGACGCCGACGTAGAAGCTTCCCTCCAGCGGCTTGCAGTTGACGCGCCACAAGGCGTTGCCGAGCACCTGCGGGAGCAGGAACAGGTCCTGCATCAGCGCAACCTGCTGCTCCATGGTAATGACCTCCCTGTTCAGAGCGAGGATTAGCTGGGAGAGGACAAGGTGCACGCCGCCGTGTACACGAACACCTTGCGGTCGTTCGGCACACGCGCAGGGTCCAGCGGTGACCGCGCCACCATGCGCGCCCTTGACCGCCGCACCTTCTCTCCGAGGCGCAGCGTGAGGACGAACGCGCAGAGGCTGAGGACCTTCACCACCTGTTCTATGGTCTCGCACAGCCGTCCCGTGTCGAACATGTAGTAGGGAATCCGGGGGGAGACGGCGCCGTGGCGTCGTCGTCGCCGTAGAAGCGCAGGGTAACCCTGGCCAGGATTGCCTGGACGCCGGTGACCAGCGGCATGCCGTACCCGAGAGCCTGGACGCCGAGCATGGCCAGGGAGATGTACGGCGCCACGTCAGCGTGCGACTTGAGGTAGCGCAGCTGGCTGAGCGCCGCGGCAATGGTGGCTGACAGCAGAACAATGCAGAGCATGCCATTGACGACGCCTCGGTAGAATTCACCTGGCCTTTGCTGCGGGTAGTTTTCAGGTATAGCCCGGAGCTTCACCGCGTCAAAATGCAGCGGCTCGAGGACCGCCCTCCTGCTTGCTATCTGAACCTTCGCCGTCGACATGATAAACAAGTGCATCGTCGTGGGCGGGTACTCGACTATCACCTCGATGGAGCAGTCCATTCCTTCCTCGAGTTCGAGGTCTCTGCTCGCCGAAGAGTTTCGCCGCGGGAGACGGACATTCCGGCAGCCGATCAGGTGCATCCGGCCGTCGTCTGGATTGTACACGCCTTCCAGAGACATCACTGAGTTTTGAGGCCAGTTGTCCTGAAAAATATTGAGCTCGGCCGACAAGTTGAGTAACGGATGCCCCTCCGATCCAGGATCTTCTCTTGGCGTGCCTGGTGAGACGTCTATGTGTCGCGGGGGAGTGTAGGTGTAGCGATCAATGAGCTGCTTGAGGAAGAAGACCTCCAATAGAAGGACCGGCCGTTCCATCCGTCATCTCGGAACAGGCCTGGCACAGTCATGAAACGCAGACTGAGCCTGTCCGCCAGCGTGGATAGGCTCCTCGTGTCATCGCTGGCACCGTCTATCTTCGGATAGCTCAGGGGCAGAGAAGTTGCAACGATCTTGCGCAGATCGAACTGCGATTCACCCCTCTGGAGAAGCTCGCCGGCCTGCTCGATCTTCGTGTAGTTGCATTTGTACGACAGCAGCGGGTTTCCATCGCCGGTGGGGTAGTAGCTCCAGAGACGCGGCGGGCCCTGCTGCCGGAACGACAGAAGGTGTACCACTCCGCCGGCGGCGTCGACGCCGTTTATCTGTCCCATCATGTTGTCGGGCGGGTGATCGACATCGTCGTCGGAAAGAACAGGCACACCCGGAAGTCGCACGCCTTCCTTCCCGCGATGCCGCGGCACGCCACCATGCAGACCTGCCCTGTCGATGCGTTCCACACGCCCTCGGCGGACAACGTCTTCCCGCTCAGCCCGGACCGCGACCTCGCCGTGCCCCAGTCCTCCCTTGGGGACAGGGCGCGGAACAGGACCGACACCATCGCGTTGCCTGCCGCGCCGGCCATGCCGTAACCATCCTGCTCCTGGCACCGGAGGTCCTGCATTATCATGCGAACCCCGGCGAGCGCGTCCACATCGGCTGCCTCGTCCATCACGAACGGCCCGACGCCGTGGCACGGCGCGCCCGTCGTCGCCGTCGTGGAGTTACAGTGCCAGTCGGGGAGCACAGTGATGATTTGTCCACGTTGAGCGTAGCTGTTAAGGACTACGCACGGAGAGCTGCCGTAGTACACATCCTTTGCACGGTTGGACACAACATTGTCCGCGCCGCCCGAAGGGAGCGCGTCACCCACGCCGGCTGGGAGCTCTTCGGGACGAAAATAGTACCTGCAACACGAGATGAGCGCTGACACAAGCTGCACGGTGTCGAAGTAGCCGGAGTCTGACGCGGAGATCGTGCTCCCCATCTTGCCGAGCACCGCTCGGGTTGTCAGTGTCAGCTTCTTCGGGTACCGTAGCACGAGCAGTATGTTGTGTTCGGCCGTTACCGGCGGCTGGAAGCTGCTCCGGCCGGAGTTCTTGTCCAAGCCCCACGGGTCAACGCCGTCGGCTCTGCGCTTCGGCAGAACAGCGCTCCCGACCATGCAGAGAACCCGCTCGCCGTCGTCGTCGCCACTCTCTGTGTACACGCCTTCGAATATGATCTTGAGCCTGGTGCTGCCTGCCGAAAGGTTGAACTCTGGCGACACGGCCGACATGTGTGGCCCGAAGTCCGGCACATCGTTCTTCCGGGACGGTAAGGACGAGGACGCCGCTGACGTTGACGGCCGCCCTTGCACGGTGCTCCTCGTCGCCGTCGACATGCGTCACCACGAATGTTGCGAGGGACAGGGGATCAGGCAACCGGCGTGCGCCCTTCTTCGGCGCGTCGCCGCCGTCGAATGGCACCAAAGGCGCTATGCCGGCGTCCTGGCGCCAGTCTCCCTTCTCGAAAGATAGTTCTCGCTTCAGGCGATAGTGGCGGCTGGTGTCGTAGGGTAGCTCGGTGGCTGAGGAGAGCACGGACTGGCAATGGCGGCTGACTTCGGCGAAGCGGAGGTAGTTGTGCGTTTGCTCGCTCTGCTGTACTGGATCGAAGTGTAAGGAGCAGGAGGCGATGCAAAGATGTAGCAGGATCACAGCAAGAAACTGCACATTTGAGGCCATATTCGATCGCCGGCTCCTGAATCCTGAAGCTGCAAGAGACGAAGAAGATAATCTGACAATTTCAGGCAAACACCATGGGGGAGATAGAATTGAATAGAAATGCACGAATAATAAGAGTTTCCGAAAGGAACGTGAAAGTAGAAGTACATTCAGTGAAATTACTCGGATAACTCACTGAAAAATAGATCTCGAAATTGTAGAGAGGGCCGTGGTTACAGACCTCAGTTAAGACAGGGGCTTCTCACTGTTCGATCCCTTGCGTTAGCCAAATGAACAGTCAGTTAACTTCAGACTTAGTTTATGGATCTGACCAGACCTGGATACAGTAACAGTATAGTATTTCTGGAGAATAGATACTCTTGATCCGATCCCGGTCTGCATGGCAGGATTGGAGAAGCCCCGGATGGAGCACATGCTCCACAGCCTTGAAGTCAACAGTAAACAAGATTCTAAACCATAATAAACGCCCAACCACGCGATACACACTCATATGCAGACATGCAGTTCAGAAAGCAGGACAGATAAAATATAGTGACATTGTTTTGTGAAAACAGTGCGCGCTGTGTAATTTGCGTCGTAATCCAAAAGGTGCACAAAGATTCTAGGGCGTCCGTCGTCCTAAAAAGAAAATCAGTATTGCTTTAATTTTTCGTGAACCGAAAAGTGCACTCCAAGGAATTGTGCAGTTTTGGTTGACCTCTACGGCAATTTTGGGTAGGAGGGTGTCAAGTTGGCAGTTTTCCCCGTGGGGCCGGGTACCCGCAGGCATATACCCACCAAGAATCGGGTATGGGGGTTGAATTCGCCCCGTGGGGATAGCGGGGCGAGTACCCGATAGCATAACGGGGCGGGGACGGGGAGAGAAAACCCTCCATGGAGCCTCCACGGGTATCCGAGACCCCACATGTCAGTGTAATAAACTACTCCATCTAATATACAGTAGCCCTATCTTATCGCACCCCATCCACCTACTCCTCGTCTCCTCTACTCCATCCTCACGCCCCAGCCCCAGCCCCAGCCGCCATGATCCCATGAGGCCACGATTCACCACATGTACGCCTCCACTCAATCCCTTCCAATCATTCAGCACAGCAGCCAACCATCATAGTAGAGCTGAGCACTAGATCAACGCCTTCCTCTCCTCTGCTGCTTCAAGATTTGGCTGCTGCTCACACCGGCGAGCCACCCTGTACCGGCGACGGGCTGCTGTACTCCATTTCTTCTTCAACTAGCTGCTGGACAACGAGCTGACGACCGCACGAGCTCTAGGAGACTGCTGCAACTGACGGCGACTAGATGTTGGCGAGCGAGAAGGCTTCATCGATCTCCCCGTGGAGTCCCCGATGGGGGTCGGGTACCCGCTAATGTCGGGTACGGGGGGGCGTTTCCTCCCCGATAGTGTAGCGGGGCCTAGCGGGGCCGGGTACTGGCGGGGATCGGGGCGGGGATGGTAGAGTGCCCCCCGGCGATACCCGTCCCCGTTGCCACCTTGAGGAGGGTGCTAGGAGACATCCATCTGCCCCCTCTAGAGCCGTCGGATCGCACGTCCCTCGTATCCCTCTGCGAGATGAGAGTGAGAGGAAGAGTTTTTTCTAAGAGCCACGAGGCTATATACTTCCTCCGTATCAAATTTGTTGACGCAGATTTGTCCAGATATGGATGTAAATACACACTAAAACGCGTATAGATATATCCATATTTAGACAAATTTGCGACAACTAATTTAAGACGGAGGGAGTATAAATGACATGGACATTAGCAACGGGTCCATTCAATCTCTGTTTGCACAGAGGCCTTCATTCGAAACGGAGTCCGATTCCATTTGCAATATATTGGTAACCGGCATTCAAAAGTGATCTCAACCAAATGAGTTCCTTCGGTGGTGACCCAATTCTGATAGGTCTCGTAATTATGTTTAACCGTGGGATTTCTCGTTGCCGTTGCTATAGGGGGTGCGTATTGCTCTGTACTAGTGCCATGGATTTTGTTAGATTGTGCGATAAAGATTGGGGAGGGGCTGAAGAGAAAGTAGAGAAGAAATTGTATGCAAGGGCTGCATAAGTAACGTGTTTTTTTATATGATGTCTATGTTTGAACTCCCTAGAGAGACTTGCAAGAAAATAGAGTTTTGTATGAAAATATTGCTTTGGTAAGAAGAGGATAATGGTAGAAAATATCATCTGATTGGCTGGGAAAAAGTTGTGTTACCCACGAAATTTGGTGGCCTGGGAGTATAAGTTTAAAAGTAATGATTGGTTGCCTTCTTAGTAACTGGATTTGGAAGTTACAAAATGAGAACGGAGGTTGGAAAGATTTATTAAGGAATAAGGGCACCTCCAACAGTTCCCCGCATACGGACAGGTAAAATGTACCGATTCTGTCCGTTTGGGGCGATCCGCAGACAGAAATTGGGTCTCTGTCCCTTTTGGGTTGGGGTGCCCCCAACGGCCCAGCGCAAAAACGAAGAGGACAGTAGGAAATTAAAATTACATATTAAGTAGGTTCGATAGGGCCCGCGGGCCAGTGACAGAAAAAAAAGAAGCCTATCTACGGCTCCAGGTCGGAGAAGGGCGGCGCCGGCGTCGTCGTAGGGGAAAATGGACGGCGCGGCTCCGGCCTGTTGGCATCACGCCGGCGTCCTACTCATCCTCGTCACTCGTGAGGATGATGTAGGGAGGAGGAGCGTACAGCGATGTCGGTGGCGCCGCGGGCGGAGGCGTGGCCGGAGCCTCGGGGTCCTGTGGCCACGCCGGTGGTGGCACGTACCCCTGGCCCTCACCGTGCTCTGGCCACGGTGACCATGGCACCTGCCACCTTGCATGTTTGGCCTGCGCCGCTTCCTCCTCCATGCGGGCACGGTTCGCCGCTTCCTCGGCCGACGCACGGAGGGCCGACGCCAGGTCGGGCCACTGCCCGAGCTCCTCCAAGTTGGAGGTGTCGAGGCCCATCTGGAGCGCAGCGTCGTCGTCGACGGCGGGCTGCGGCTGGCCACCGTGCGCGGCGTCGACCTCCATCTTCACGGGAGGCTCCTCCTCGACGTCGCCGCCCTCGTCGTCCCAGTCAATGCCGGAGTCCTCGTCTGGCTCGAGGCCGACGAGGGCAGGGAACTCGTCCTCCGCCGGGCCTTGGTAGTCCTCCGGCGCAGACGTGGCGAACGCTTGACGGCGCCGCTGGTCGTGCTCGAGCTCGAACCACCGGTCCCATAGTCGTGAGTTTAGGGTGAAGGCGGGGTCGTGGACGAGGTCCGCGGGTAGCAGCGACCAGCGGCGCATGATCTCCTCCGTGCGCGCCTGGCCGGAGCGCGGAACGGGAGGCACGGGGACGCGCTGCTTGTTGAGGTGCGACCCCTCGGGGAGGTGGGCGTCGCTCCATGGCAGTGGCGCGGCCACCTCCCAGTAGATCTGGGCGACATCCCAGGACACGCGCGCGCGGCGGGCCCGGCGACGCGCGTTGCGAGCGGTGCGGGCGGCGTCCGCATCGGGAGCGGCGGCTGGGAGCGCGGGGCACGGGTGCCGCCGGAGGAGCTCGGGGACGCGGACCACGAGAACTCGAGGCCTCGTGGTTGTTCCGGCCACCCTTCCACCTGCCCCGCTTCTTCATCGCGTCCGACGGTGGCGCTGGGGCTTGGTGGCGGCGGCGGTGGCGCTAGGGTTTGGGTGGGGGCTGGAGTGGGGACTGGAGTGGATAGCGACGCCGGCCACCCACTAGCCCCCATTTAAGAAGGACCCGCGAAGCCGAAGCGGCCACGGTCGCTGGCAGGTGGGCCATGGGAGGACAAGGGAGGACATGCGCAGTCTCCGCGCCTCCCCCTAACCTGGACCAAATTTGGGCCGAGTTTGGTCCAGTTTGGCTGTCCGCGAGGACAGTTGTCCATATGCGGGCCGCCGTTGGAGGGCCTGCTTTGTCCGTTCGGACAGTTTCGAACAACCCCTGTCCATATGCGGGGGACCATTGGAGGTGACCTAAGGCCATTTACAACGTGAGGCGTCTAAATAGACGCTTGTGCGAAAAAAGAAAAATACAAAAAATCTGATTATGCGCAAAGCACCAGACCTTGCAACGCTGAAGCGCTTGACCGGACGCTACACTAACTAAAAAAGGAAAGTGGTTGTGTAGAGATGCATAATTCAGCCTAGGCTAATAGGAGCAACGTAATGTCATGACAGAGAGGCGACGACAAGGCGATTGGGGCGCACGCCCACCTCGCCGCCGTTGGCCGCCCCATCTCCGTCGGTGCCCCTAGCGGGATTGATGGAGGCGAGATGGGAGGAGGGTGATCGTGGCACGGGCCGATCCTCTCACGCTCAAGTCACCGTTGCGAGGGTTTTCCACCGGGAGGAAACAGGGAGGTCTCGAGCGGGTTCCGATCTACGGATCGGACCTGCGAATCTCGCTTCAGAGGTGAGGCCCAGTCCCACGGTAGTGCCAATTTCGGTGGAGCCCCTCATGCACAGGCTGTAGGGTTAGGGGTTGCCACTGCTGTCGAGATCGGCGGCTCCGAGTTTGAGGTCCCTGTGCAGGCACGGGTGAGGGAGCAGGCTTACGACAGCGGCGGTCTCGTCTCTATCCTTCACGAGTGGATGAGCTACATCCTGCCTCCAATTTCAAAGAGAGCACTGCGTTTTGGATCCATGCCGCCTGTTCATCCGAGCAGCGGGGTCCATGGATTCACGAGTGGAGTTTGTAGAAGGAGCTATTTAGGTGGTTGCGGCAGTTCTGCCGCCCGTACAAGTGCTCATGAGTCTTCGCTCTCTATCCACCGGCATACCACCATCCTAGAGCATGTGGTTGTAGGAGATGGAATGGAGGTTGAAGAAGCACAGGTCAATGAGACAGAGGCGAGCGGTGGGGAAGGAGACCATTGTATACCGCCGTCGATCAGCCAACTCTAGAGCCACAGCAAGGGCGCAACGAGAGTTGGAGGAGATGGCGATGGAGGGGCTGCACATGCTCAGGGAGGCCCCTGTATTGCTAACTTTGAGAATTTTGGCTTCCAGTCAGATTACTCGGATGGAAATGGAGGATATCAGGGGGAGAATGGATTGCAGATACCAATCGATCATTGAAGCATGTTACAGAATCAGAAACAGGGAGGGAGCAGGAACCTTGTTAATGAAGATCAAGCGCGGAGTCAGAAAATGGTTTCAGAAGTTGAAATAGGCAAGGGTCTAAATGAGGAAGGAGAATGGAGCAGAGATGGCAATGTGTTTGATGACAAGGCAACACCAGCTGTGAGATTTGGGGGTAGGTTCTAGTGTTTGGCAGATGAGGAATCTGATGATGATGTTGAACCAGTGATACCCAGCCCCGTATCTCTGCCAGCCAGGTCGCCTGTACCTGAAATTCAGTTAGTGGACACTGAGAAAGGTTGGAGTGCTTCAATATGCAGGAAGAAGAAAGTGGTACCGTCCAGAAGGTCGAAACAACACATACCCATGGTGGTCGATGGACAATTCAGACGACCAGTGCGACGATGGATTAATTTGGGTTCTGCCATTAGAGATCATCATCCACCTCTGTGTCCTAAACTAGGAGAAGCAGTTGCTGCTGCGCTCTAAGGACTGCAGGTGTTATCACTGGGAATAGGTCAAAAATTCAGACAATGGCAGTAATGGAATTTCAATTCAGCACGGCAAGGCGGGTTTCAAGATACCGTGTCTGGTCTCGCCTGAGAATCTTTCCACCAACCACCTGGACCCTTTCTTTGCTCACATTTGGGAGGCGGCGCATCGAGCAGAAATTGTGGAGGAGTGGCCTAGGGTTGGGGTAGGATACAAGCCGAAAGAGAAGATGTTTAGGGGTAATGGCGGCGGTGGTCCACGACCGTACTACAACGGCAACAAGCCACCGGGGATGGGCTACAACTACTACTACAGTAACGGAGGCAACTGGCGCCATCCCAATTGGCGTCCAGTTGTGAACAACGCTCAGGAGAACAAGGCGAAGACGGTGAGTGATCCTGGTAAAGTTTCCCATGAACCAACCGCATCTGGAGGCAGTGGAGCGAGTGGTACGAACCTTACTGTTTCTGCTACTGCTACATCTCCTCCTGCCCCGGCAGCAAATCCTGCTGCGGCAGCAAATACAGTCAAAGGGGCCTGCAAAAGAGATGTACTGTCAGAAATGCACAAGCACGAAGCATAACACTCAGGCATGCCAAGAAGGTATCTTGTGATGTCTGAACCAAAACATCTCATGCTACTGGCGCGTGTGTGTGGCCGCACCTGCCCAAACCAGTAATCCAATTGGTGGGATTTGATGCGAAGGGTTTGGGATGTTTCTATGCACATAGTACCAAGAAGGTGAACACGGCTAACACAATGGCTATGATTCAGATCAAGAGAGATTCTCTTTTTGTGATTGAACTAGAGGATGGACTTGAGAGATCTTTTCAGTGCAATTGTGAGTGGAATGTGAAGCAAATTGACGCTGAGCGTTTTCTGGCGAAATTTCCCTATAATGAAGTGCTAGAAAGGGTGCTTGGGTTTGAGGAATTTACTCTGAAAGGAACAGGGCTCTCCATATCTGTTTCAAAATGGAGTTCAGCTTCTTTGGCAAAAGCAAAACTCTTCTTGGTGTGGATCAAAGTTGGGGGAATACCAGATGAACTGTTACACTACAAGGGGGTCTGTGAATCTGCATCTCCGCTCGGTGTTGTTCACGAAGTTGATGTTCCAGCTTTGGTGAAGTACAAGCTTGCTAGGGCCAGAGTTGGGGTTAGGGATCCTGATCTGATTCCTTCATCAGCTGAAGTTACAACTGACCCATATGTGTATGATGCTTTTTATGAAGTTGAAGAAGTGGTGGAACAAGGTGGCTTGCTGGATGGAAATGGGATGATTATGGAAGGCAGTAGTTTCAGTCATCTTATGGATGAAACAAACCTTGCCAAAAAACAGAAAGTCGATGAGCAAGGGGTTGATGCTACGGAAAGGATATATGTTACCAGGAAGGAGTGAAACAAGATTATACAAGATGAGACTGACAAGAGAATTAACAGCGAGATCATGAAAATGGAGGAAAGGGTTATGGCCACTATTCTTCGTAGTCTCATGAGGAAGGAGCATGAGGCAGAGAATACACAAGCGGATGTGGGTGATAAATATCTGGAAAATACTGATTATGGAGAAGATGGCTTGTCACATAATTATGTGGCTTCCAAGACAGGAGGTGGTATGGAGGAGGACGAGGATGATAGGATCAATACTACACAGGAATATGCTGCTGCGGATGAAGAATGTAGACTGGAAGTTGAGCAGGAGATGAAAGAAAAAGCAAGGAAAGTCGTTGAGGATGAGAACATCAGATCTCGGCTTCGACCACAAGGGGATGGGACAGTGATGGATAAAGCTAAGGAGCTGGCGAATAAGAAGAACAACATCGAGGCTAAAGGTAACGATTTCCCTACTGTCCTCAATACTAATGATAGTGATTTATGTACTTTAGCTGATAAAATGCATGTCAGTCTAGGGAATGATATGCATAAACGTATGCAAACTCTTGATACCATAAACAGTTGGAAAATGCTAGATATAGTATTTACAATGAAACTGTAAAGAAATCTAGAGATATTGATAGAAGAAAAGAGGAAAATTGTCAAGCACCGCTTGATATTGATGCTCTGAGGCCTATTTTGTCTGATGATGATGAAGGTTTAGGAGAATTAGATGACCTTGAGGCAATTACATCACATCTGATGTCATCGCCAAAAATGTCTCTGACAAAAAAACTCTTGATCCTATCAGTGTTAAGAGTAAAGTTAAATTTAGAAGAAGTAAAAGATTGGGAAAATGAGAGGTGCTACTTGGAATGGCAGAGGGTTGGGGGTGTATGATAGAAGGAAATATACTAGGGAGATGATGCATGATCATGGCCTGGATTTCATTGGAATTCAGGAAACTCAGCTTGAAAGTTTTAGAGAATTATGGCTAGAACAAATTGGTTCTAGGCAAGATTTCTTCTTGCATGTGGTTCCCTCTGATGAGCGATCTGGTGGTATCCTTGTGGGTACGAAATTTAGATAAGTTCATTATTAGAGAGGTAGACTAAGGAGTGCATTATATGCGAATTTTGGTGGAAAATAAATTGGATGGTTTTAAATGGAACTTTATCACTGTGTATGGTCCTGCTCAGCAGGATGGAAAAGAGAATTTCATAAGAGAATTTTCTCATTTGTGTTCTAGTGTTAAACATCCTACTGTTTTTGGGGGCAATTTTAACATTATTATAAATGCAAGTGAGAAAAACATTACTGGACCTGTGAGCGGATGGAGTGTTATCTTCAATATCATTATTGAAAACAATAACCTTCATGACATCCAGATAAGCAATAGGAAGTTCACATGGAGTAATAATCATGTTGTGCCAACTTTTGAAAAATTGGATAAATTCTTTGTGTCGGTTTATTGGCTTGACAAGTATCCTTTAGCTAGTGTCACAACTTTAGCAAGGTATGTATTGTGGTGGAGATATGCCCTAGAGAATAATAATTTAGTTATTATTTATCTCTGTTTATGTCTTTATGCTATAACTGTATTGGGCACTTGAATAGCAAATACAACGTGTTCAAGTGGAAAACCTCCAATACAGGTGTAGAGATACAGACAAGTAAAAACGTTCCTGGTCTTGTCTCTAAGACTAGCCTATCTTGTTACCTGATGATCATGTTTTCCTGATCATGGACTTTGTATAAGTCATGTAACTATAAGAGTTTGTTATCGGAATGATAATAGTACTGAACCGACCCATTGTATGATCTTGCTATGAGACAAATCGTCAACGATGAAGATAGGAATTGATTATATGTTTAGTTTTCCTTAGCTATATTCCTATGCCCTGAGAATATCTGGTGACCGCTTATTCGACATTCATACTTTGATTGTCACCTAACGTCTTGCCGTAACTGGGACCATAACGGTGGCTTTTGGGTGTGGACTAGAATAATGTATGGAACAGAGATTATTCAAGAAAGGCACTTACTCCTCCAGGCGATGGAGAGATGCATCCTCTAGGCCATCTCAGCATTATTATTATCACCCAATCGTCTGGCCATACATAGCGTGATTAGTCACGGGACAATGAAAATACGGAATGAGAAAAGAGAATGATATTGGTACAAGAATTATATGTGTTATGATTAAAGGGTTTAATCACACTAGAGCACATTGTCTCAAATTTCGAGATATCATTTGTATCGCGTACGTAAGGGAATTAGCGTAATGAGTAACACATAGGTTCTGTCGTTCACTCGTGAACACACGGGAGCCAGTACGGCCGTCTAGGTCCCAATGCTGGTTATTGACTGGTAAGCTCCTGGACATGTCTTTGTGTTTACCGGACCTTTCGGGTCACACCATAAGCTGTGAGTCAACCTTTTATTAAGAGAATAAAGTTGTAGTTTTGTGGTTAGGAGAAAAGGTCGGAGTTCCTCCGATGTCACAGAAACGGCTCCGGAGTAATTCGGAGGTGTTCCGGTGAAGTTATCATGAGAGGGAAATAATGCTGGATTAGGGCAGAATTTCTCGAGAGAGAAATATGGTGAACATGAGATGTTCCGGGATGCCGGGAAGTGTTTCCGACCATATCAGTGGATAGAGTCGATGATTTTATCTAAAGAGTATATATGGTTCCGGACGAGTTTCGGAGGTTTGCCATGAAGGAGGGGAAGTGCCGGAGGAAGAAGGGGAGCCCCAGGGGCCGAACTACACCTAGTGTGGGTTGGCCGGCTGGGCTCCACCCTCCTGGCCGGTGCACCAACGCCTCCCCCTCTCTTTCCTTGTTTGATTTGGAGATTTAAAAGAGTCCGAATTGGAAAAGGAAAGAATAAAGGAAAAAAGGCAAAAAGATAAAAGGGAAGGGAGGGAGTCCTTGTTGGACAAGGACTCCCCTCCCAAACCGACTTGGGAGAGGGGCCGGCGCACCAAGGGAGGGCTTTGCCCCTCCCCCAAGCACCTCCTCCCATTGCTCCCCTTTATATACTCCACCCCCTCCCACAAGGAGAACATCCAAGTTTTTGTGCAAGTTCCTCTCTCTTGAGATATTGTGCAATTAGACGATGCTCTAATTAGACGGCGCTCTAATTGGACATTGCTCTAATCTCTCTCTAGTAGATCTCATGTGTTGAAAATTAGATCTCTCTAGTCTCATATAGATCTAATCAAGTTCGGTTAGCTCTCTTCGGCGGTGCTAGTAGCTCTAGGCGGCGAACGTGCTGTCGGGTTGGCACGGCGTACGTGTGTATACTGCTAGAGCGGGGCTGCGAAAGTAGTCCCTCGACGACAGGCCGGCAACAATCTCACCTCCCGGCGCGGACGTGAGATTCTTCATCAAGCATCACCGACATCTAATTCGACAAACACAAGATCTTCCTCAACGGTGTTTGTAAGTATTCTAGATCTAGCATTATGGGGTGCAGTATATCTTCATAGAATAGATCATGGCGGCAAGGTTACGGAAAATTTTAAAGTTTTACCCGCAACCCAATAGTGGTATCAGAGCTGATCTATGCGTAGATATGATTTGATCTAGAGCACATGTTGGTGCGGGCATTGCATGGTTCTTGCATTATGTTCATTTTAGTTGCTTCCCAATAAGTTATACTTCATATTCCATCACGGCATAGGCAAGATCTTACGAACTTCTGGCAATCCGCGGACCTTCCGACTGCTCCTAGTATGCCTGTCGGCGCCAACGAAGTGCTTCAGTAGATTCGGGTATATACCTATAGTTGTGGACGTTGTTGTATAATGGATAGGGCATGAGGGTTGGACGCCTCACGGGGGCCACGCACAGTGTGTCGGGGAATACTTTCTGGATTAACCCGCGGCCCAGTGCGACTTAATTACTCGCACGGACGAAGGCCCACTTGGGAACAAGCCCAATATTGAACCGCCATAAGGGGAAAGATCTAGAAGACATATCCCGGAGGACGTGAAGACCAAGTAGTCTCCGAGTAGGCCTCTGTGGATGTATTCCTTATGGGGAAGTTTCCTTTTGTAACCTAGCGAGCCTCTGTGTATATAAAGAGGACTCGCAGGACTTAGAGCGGGTCAAGCTATCAAGCCCCAAACCCTAGCTCATACGGCGAGTACCAGATCGGATCGCCTCCATTGTAACACCTCGATTATCATATCAATACCAATCTAGGGTAGGCAGGAAGTAGGTCTTTTACCTCACATTGAGGGGGCCGAACCTGGGTAAATCTGTGTTGATCTTTGTTCCTGCGATCCCAAGCTCGGAGATGCTTGACTCGCATAATCCCACACCTACGAAGTCATCTATGACACCTGACGTGACAAACCCACGACAGTTGGCGCCCACCGTGGGGCCTGCGGTCAAAAGCGTCACGTTCCGCGCAGGATCGAAATCAGGCTTCAAGGACATCGCCATCGGCCAAGTTGAAGACATCAATGGGGTCCCCTTCATCGACGACTCAGAGTGGGGACCCGAGGCAGATCGCATCGAGTTCGGATACATCGTTCCCATCGGATCAGTAAAAGTTTTCGTCGGATCCGTCAGTCGCAGATCTATGGACGCGACTCAAGGAAGCGAATCGGTGAAGGAGCTGCGGCCGGTCAGGGTCCGCGTGTTGGAGGAGCTACAACAAGCTACGGCAAGATTGCCCATCCCCGTCCCATCAAGACCTGTTTGGGGATCTCTACCAAATCAGGAAGGAGACCTCAAGATTGAAGAGATTGAAGCTATCAGGACGGAGCTCTGTGAAGAGGCACAAAGACTCGCGGCTGAGCGCGAAAAACTCCAAGAAGAAGGCCGACGACTCCGCCGCTGCCAGCCGAAGCACCAGGCGGTGCGAACCAAGACGACATCTGAGCGCAAGAAACTCCAAGAAGAAGAGTGGCGACTCCGTCGTTGGCAGCAAAAACATCAGATCAAGATGGAGAGGAGAGATGAAATCACAGTTCCACGGCGACCCAGAGAGCAACGTGCACGCCGCGATAGGGATATTGTCAAAGATAGCACCGGTTGGAGACACGCGAGCTGATAAGGAAGCTCGCTATGCGATCGACCTACTGCAAACTGCTGCTTTACAACAAGCAAATATGTATGGAGTCACGCCCAATGAGCCGCAAAACGAGGTATCATGGGGAGGAGAAAGTACAGCGTCGAAGAAGTGGTCAACCAGTTAGCAGGTTTGCAGGTATCATTGGAAAAAGAAAAGAAGATAGAAGGCGAGTCGCGACGTCCGGAGCGACTCAGCCATCCCAGATTGAAACTGATTCAGATGAAGATTCAGCGCCAGTAAACTCCTATTCATTATTGAAAGGACCAGCATGTTTTGGAGAGGAAATACGGCTCACTCGTTTCCCCCCGAACTTCGACGAGTCGCAGCGAGTCACCACCTATCGCAGTGACCAAGACCCTGCCTTATGGATAGAGATTACGAGGCAAGCATAACAGGGGCTGACGTGACTCAAGAATACGTGCGAAATACTTCCACTTGGCAATACAGGGAGAAGCTAGGGATTGGCTGTTAAGGCTGCCATCAAAATCAATAAGCACATGGGAAGACTTGAAGGACAAGTTCATCCGCAGATTCCAAACAGAAGATATGAAAAACCTTAGACAATGCATTCAAAAAGAGGACGAATCAAGCGGCGACTGGATCAAGAGAATCGCGGAGATCCTTGGCTCCGCCAAAAACTTAACAGTACAAGCTGCAATACAAGCTATGAGAAAGAACTGTAGATTTGAGCCGGTGCACAAATTAAGTCGCGCTGAGCACAAGATTGATAGTTTCGACCAGCTTTTGGCAGTAGCTGACAAGTACGCAAAGACAGATAAAGGGGCAGGCGGCTTATCACAGAACCCAACAGGGAAATTACAAGTCGCGAGATTGAACGTCGCACACCAGATACAGGAGCAAGGAGTGATAAGGCCTTATCCCTAATAACTGCAAGGGGATCTTCGACGTGCCTTGCGACTTACATCGCAGGAGAGATGGCAGGCCAGCGGGTCACACAAAGGCGCAATGTCACTATTACCGGAGGTGGAAAGAAGGCGACACGCCAGACACGGCTCGCAGCGGATCGATGCAGCACAAGAACCAATCTAGCTCTCGTCAAGGGCCTGACGTTTTACCTAGAAGAAACATAGGACAGTTTCATACAGTGGAAGTACAAACAACGGACGGAAGCCGGAAGAGCGGTCAGATTTCAACGCCGAAAGGTATCGTCGCTGGACAGAGCAATCGGTTATTTGGAGTCGCGGCGATCACCCCCCAGAAGTAAGAGATCCAGGACAGCCAGCTCTGGTGGTCACGCCAGAAGTCGCGGGATACAAGTTAAGTAAGGTTAATGGACGGAGGAGGAAGAGTAAACATCCTATATCAAGACACGCTCCGAAGAATGAATATACCCGAGACAAGGCTGCGACCATCCAGGAAAGAAATTCAAGGCATAATCCCAGGAGCTGTTACGCGACCAATCGGAAAGATAACACTTGAAGTTAGCTTTGGAACAGAGCGGAACTTCCGCACAGAGCTCCTAGACTTTGAGGTTGTAGCAGTCAAAAGCTCATATCATGCGATCTTTGGAAGAGAAGCCTATGTCAAATTTACCGCTCGCCCCTGCTACGTCTACCTACAGTTAAAGATACCAGGACCAAACGGTGTTATTACAATATATGGAGACAGACAGAGAGCGTTAGAATGCGAGAACGCAGGCTCAGTACTCGCAGAAGAAGCTTGTATCGCCAACTCTTCACATGGGTATCAGTCGCAGATCGGTGATCGCAGCTCAAAACGAGTCGCGTTGGAGGTACCGCGGAAGCGGCCAACAGGATGCAGCCACCGGATGGTAAATACCCACCGAGAAGTCGCGCATCAGCAAGATAATGCCCCAGAGGTCGCCTTGATACAAAAAGAAGACAAGAAATGGCGCATGTGCATAGACCCAGCCTCGATCAACAACCCAGCCAAAGGGGCTCAGTTATCGTGAGACCTTACAAAGCAAACTCAACTCAACATAAGTCGCAGCTCAGTGCGGCTGATCGCCCAAAGTTGCTTTCTGCTTCAACATGAGACATACATCGGAGCTATCATGCTCGACCCGAGTCGCTTTTAGCGACTCAAAATTGAACCAATCAGGTGTTCAACCCACTCCGTTAGGAGTATTAATTCGCAACTAAGTGCGATGAGTATCAAGTATGCATGGCCTGCGGGGAATAGAAAACCCGCATTAAAGGGCCTGCATCATCATGTAACACCCTGTAAAACATCGAGTGATTATGAAATAAAGCCGGCACCCTTGACATTCAAGGGTTTGTCGTTTCGCCTCAACTATCATTGAGTCGCTGAGTCTTTTGAATTTCATATATCACTGACCCTTGAGGGCTCCTTACGAGCATCGCGAGTACCAATCGCACCTCAAATTTTGCCAAACTAGTGGCAATCCTTAAGCTAGAAGCGTCTTGCATTATGCGACCAAAGTACTGGGGTGTGGCGTCAATCGAGCTTGATTGCCTATCATGGCCGCTCTCGACCCTGAACACACATGTTCCTAGGAAATACTGAGCCGCGCGAGCGTCTACTTAATGGAATTATCAAGAAAAGAACCTGCTTATAGGTCACAAAAAATGTTTATAATACATGAATATCTTACAGACTAACGGGCATGTCCCACATTATTTATTTTTCCTCTTCCGAGCAACAGGAGTGGGAATTGGCGCGGCTTGTCTCGCAGTTGCAGTCGCAGGTGTCCTAATAATCAGGGCGCCGCCAGACGAGGCAGAAGGGCCACCAGATACTGTTGCTGGAGTGGCAGCCCGAGATGACTCAGCTCCTGAGGACTTTTCCTTGACACCTTGCTCCCATCAAGATTGAATTTATCAAGATAAGTGCCCAAGTCTAAGTTATCAACAAATTTTGTGGCATACCCGCGCATCCCTTTCCAGATATCGAAGTACTCGCTTATTGGCAGTTCAGTATCATCTGCGCTCATCGCCAGGCCGTGGCGAGCAACCTTGCCAACATCTATCTCTGGATAATATGCTCGAAGCAATGTCAAGACATGCGCGGCTCCGGCGCGAGCAGAGGATCGTTTCCAATCAGAGACATAATGTGGAGCCTTGAGCAGTTTATTTATCCAATACTCGCAAGATGTTGGGCCATCAGTCGCAGGAGTGATTACCGTCATAACTTCCTTGGTAACCTTTAAGAAGCGCTGGCTGAGGTCAGACAGATATACCAGTTGATCCTTCAAATTGGAGCGGGACACTGGGGCCTCAGGTCCTATGTCAAAGAAAGAAAAGGCAAGAAACAAGTCAGAGACTAACGATTGGTTACCCAAAATATGTATGATTAAAGGAATACAAGACCAACCAGCAAGCTGCAGGACGGCTGATTTGACCATGGAGCCAAAACCCTCAAAGGCTTTGAGCAGCGAGTTATATTTTTCATCTCGCGCGGCGAGTTCCTTTGCGTGGTCCCCCTTCAGGCGATCAATCAATTCAGTTTTAAGAGCCAGTCCTTCTCGCAAAGATCTAATGACCTCGTCTTTCTCCATGAGTCGCTGCTGCATATCAGCTTCAAGTTCTTTAAATTGCTCTTCGCAGGAGTCGAGTTGACCTTTGAGAGATTTTATTTCCTGATCTTGGTCCCTAATGACCTCATTATGCTGCTCCAGGCGAGACTGCATCATTTCAGGATGGTCTATGGAAATGCCTTTACCCTTTATTGAGCCAGAAGCATCAAGCAAGGACAGTTCACGCTGAAAACAAACAGAGCAAAACGCATAGGTAAATTATCCAGGAATTTGGGGGCTCGAGATTTGAAGCCAGGAAAAGAATCAACACCCCGTGCGATGACACAAGGTTTTGATCCTTGGGGGCTACGGTATATGTACCTGGCGACTTGAAGAAAATTGCTCAACTAAGCCGCGCAGCAGAGCAGCATGCTTGTCTCCAGCAGAAATTATGGCATCTGCGATTGACTTAGAACTATTTCCTGGAGCTGGAATTCTATTTTCAGTAGATATCCTACCAGCAGCAGGAGTTGTGGATGGAGCTGCGGCTGGAGTCGCGGCAGGAGCCGCGTCTGCAATACCTTCCTCCAGGGAGGGCCTTGGTTGAGTCGCACCATTACTGTTTCCCACGTTTTCATCAGCAGCATCATCCTCGCTCATAGCTTGCTGAGAAGAAGTGGGATGGGAATTAGACTTGGTAGCCTCTTCAGACATGGCCCTGCAAAACATTGATGGGTTAATAAGCTGACCTAGCAGAGCCGCAACATTGAAAAGAAGGCGAACCATACCCAGAGGCGACACGGATACTCTTCATCAGGCAACCAGAGGAAGGAGAAGATAAACCTTGCAAATCTGAACCTACAGAGTATGAAAAGAAGTAGTGATCAGCAATTCCTTGCCAGAAAACGTAACACAAAAAGAAAAGGAGAAGAGTCGCAAACAATTACCCGAGCTTATTGAAAGCAATCCTTTGCAACAGCCTCGGAAGAAAAGTAGCCTTGTTGGGATCAGCGAGTTTTAAAGATTTGGCAGCTCTTGTTTCTGCTAGTAACGCCAAGGCTTTGCGACGTTTCTCAGGCTGCGTGGGGTCTTCTGAGCTCTGGCATAAAATACGTTTCGAGGACCTGCGAGGCACCTCAGGAAGTTCCAGGAAAGGAGTATTTGGAGTCGAGGACAAGAGCGTCGGCCATTTGTTGTTCCTCTTCAGAAGCACTACCCTCGTGCATAACTGTATCTTCGCCAAAGGCTGCGGCTTGTTTTGACGACTCAGCGCGGATCCTTGATTCAAGTCGACGTCCTCTGAGGGAACCCAGAAATAGGGATCGATCTGAAAAGGAGCTCAGGTCAGAAATAATTAATTTTGGAGAAGGAATTTTCGAGGAAACAGGTGACAAGTAGACATTACCACAAAAGGCTTGTGCTCAGCCCAGAAGGGAGCAAGTCCGACGTTGTCATACGAGTCAATATCCTCGTCCGTCACTCGGCGAATGAAATTTATCCACTCCCCTTTGTCCCAATCTTCAGGGCAAGTACGATCGACGTCGTTTGCATGACAAGTGAAATCCACCATAAGCCGCGAGCGGCGACTCACAGGCTGAACTCGCCACTTAGTCCAGCAAGATATGAGATCTAGTCCAGTGAGACCATGGAGTGTCAGCGCTCTCACCTTGTCTAAAAGGGATTCGACAAAGGGCAACGAAGAAGGATCAGGTTTGGAAGACAGAGCATCGGTAGCCTCGAAGGGAAGAGGAGACCAAAGAGGAAGAGGAATTTCACCCTCAGGAGAAGTGTTTTTACAATAGAAGAATGTCCTTTGCCACTCCTTGATTTTCTTGGCAAGAGTTAGTTTTGGGAAGATACTACCCCTACGGCGTTGGAAGGAAATGGCGCCGCATTGGAGAAAAGGACCATCTGTGGTTTCCCTTTGACTATTGCAATTGAAAAGAGCAAGCCAGAAATCTATTGAAGGCGGGATACCCAGATAATCTTCGCAGAGGACGTGGAAGTTGCTCACTTGCAACATCGAATTAGGGCCAATATCATGGAAGCGAGACCTAACCGCTGCATCAAGGAGCGGAAGAAGAGAGAGCCTGGGGGCTTGAACCCGCGCTCAACATGCTCCGCAAAAATCACTATCTCTCCTGGTTGAGGATTGGGGATTACCTCCTCACCGGCCGCCCGCCATTCGCATTGATCTTTTGGCGGAAGAAGGCCCCGTGCAGATAGGGATTCCAGGAAATCTTCGTCGACCCACGAGCCTTCCCAGTTGCATTTGCGGCGAGACATTTTTCTCAGATCGATGGAGATATCCACCGAAGGATTGTGAGTACGAGAAGCGAGATTGGAGGCGGCGGAAAGGAGTAGCGGATGCGTAATGCAGGACTTGATGCAGAACGCTGGGGAAAATGATGAGTCAAGATAAATAACCCAGACACGGAAGACGTTTAGATCTGAAAATCAACCGTCAAGACAGGATAAGTCGCGTTCTCGAGCCCCAAAGAAGAATTATAAGCGAAACAAGGAAAAGCGCGGCCTAAGCATTCAAGATCAAGAAATACTATGAAGTTCAGGCCACGCTTGGGGGCTAATGTCGGGGGAATACTTTCTGGATTAACCCGCGGCCCAGTGCGACTTAATTGACTCGCACGGACGAAGGCCCACTTGGGAACAAGCCCAATATTGAACCGCCATAAGGGGAAAGATCTAGAAGACATATCCCGGAGGACGTGAAGACCAAGTAGTCTCCGAGTAGGCCTCTGTGGATGTATTCCTTATGGGGGAAGTTTCCTTTTGTAACCTAGCGAGCCTCTGTGTATATAAAGAGGACTCGCAGGACTTAGAGCGGGTCAAGCTATCAAGCCCCAAACCCTAGCTCATACGGCGAGTACCAGATCGGATCGCCTCCATTGTAACACCTTGATTATCATATCAATACCAATCTAGGGTAGGCAGGAAGTAGGTCTTTTACCTCACATTGAGGGGGCCGAACCTGGGTAAATCTGTGTTGATCTTTGTTCCTGCGATCCCAAGCTCGGAGATGCTTGACTCGCATAATCCCACACCTACGAAGTCATCTATGACACCTGACGTGACAAACCCACGACACAGTGCGATCGCTTAGAGTGGGGTTCGCAACATTTTCGTAATGTTGGGATCTCACTCACCCTGCAAAGTTAATCTAGCAACTAGCCTAAACGTGCTTCAGATCGTAGGTAGTGACTGTTCTTCCGTAGATCCTACAAGGCCACGTAAAACTTGCAAACAAACGTTAGAAACGTCTAACTTGGTTTTGCATGATTGTGTGCATGTGTTTTGGTATAGCTATTTTGTTACGGTGTCTTAACATGATGGTGGAAGTGATGACGTGGAACACACGTTCCCTGGGAAACCCCAAGAGGAAGGTATGATGTAGTCAGCAGCAAAGTTTTCCCTTGATTACAAAACCTAGGTTGCCAGATCCAGTAGGAACTGGAAGAGCTTCAGAAAGGTGTCAGCGGCGCCGTTACCCGATCACTGACATGGACCTGCACACACACAATCAAAATACTTTGCCCCAACGAAACAGGAAGGATGTCAATCTCCCCGGCTTGCCGAATACAAAGGATTAAACGTATGGTGTAGAATATGATGATGAACACAAAAGTAGCAGTAGGAAATAACGTAGAGCGTGGTGAAAATGGTGTTTGTATCAGTGTGGAATAAAGGACCGGGGTCCACAGTTCACTGGTGGTGTCTCTCTATAAGACAAATAAACATACATGTTAGGTGAACGAATTACAGCTGGGCAATTGACAAATTGCAAAGGCATGACAATGCAATATATAACAAGCACATGTTCATTGTTATATCTATTGGGCATTACAACAATATACATAGACCGCTTACTAGCTGCATCTATGACTCATAATCCACTCACAAGATAGCTTCCGGATCTCCCATGAGTATTAAGTTGCAAGCAACAGATTATAGCATTAAGCAAAGTGTGTAATGTAAACAAACGCATTAGACTTAACAGCAGTACCCTTAAGCTAAGTATCGGTTATTTTATCCCTAGTGGCAACAGCACATCTACAACCTTAGTTGTTTCTGTCTATCAAGCCCAGGCTTCTAGAGGCATGAACCTACTATCTAGCATAAATACCCTCTCTTGAAGTCATTAGCATCTACTTGGCCAAAGTATCTACTAACAACGGAGAGCATGCAGGAACATAGATAAAACATAATATAGATAGATGAACAAACTTGATCATAACTTCACAATTAATCGGATCCCAGCAAACACAACATGTAGCATTACATATAGATGATCTTGATCATGTTAGGCAGCTCACAAGATCTAAACATGATAGCACAAGGTGGAGAGACTACCAACTAGCTACTGCTATGGACCCGTAGTCCCGTGGAGAACTACTCACGCATCACTCCGGAGGCAGGCATGGTGATGTAGAGCCCTCCGGTGATGATTTCCCCTCCGGCAAGGTGCCGGAAAGAACTGCAGAAACCCTCCCGAACTAGGGTTGAAGACGACAGCGGCCTCGGAACTTTTCGTGGATTTTTACTCAGGTATCTAGGGTTTCCCGATTAGATGCAATTTATAGGCGAAAGGACGGCGTCGGTGGCCAGCCGAGGTGGGGCGGCAGCCAAGGTGCGCGGCCCCACCCTGGGCCGCGCCGTGGGCCCGCCGGCCTGCCTGGTGTGGCCCCCGGCTCCGTCCTCCTGGCTGCTGCTCCGTCTCAGTCCAGAAATAAATCAGTTAAATTGGCGTCTGATTCCAAGAATATTTCCAGAATAGATTTTCTAAAACAAAAAGACAGCAGAAAACAGGAACTGTCACTATGGCATCTTGTTAATAGGTTAGTCCCAGAAAATGAATAAAAATGATATAAAGTGTAAGATAAACATGTGGTAATCAATATATAATAGGCATGGAACATCAAAAATTATAGATACGTTTTGGACGTATCAGGAAGCCAAAACAATTGATCGAGTTCGTCATCGACAAAAGAAGCGAAGAAGAGTTCGTCGCAGGAGAACCGGGAGGAGGCGCCGGCGGTGTGTTGGCGACAAGTACTTGGCGAGTTCTCGACTACGGTAATTTTCCTTCGGGGATTTTGTTGTGACCGGGAATTACGAAGATGGTGATCCTCAAGGACGAGCGTCAAGAACTTTCGGAGAACAACAAAAAGGCTATACCAGAGCACATGGATTATTATTTATTGCCTATGATGTTTATCCTTTGTTGTTGGCACCTTGATTGCGCAGTAGTCATTTATTAGGGTCAATCCTCAAGTAAAATATCAAGGAGATCGTGTTCTTCCAACCGTGGCACCGTCAAAGCAGGCGCTTTCCCCGGGCGCCGTGTATCCACGAGTCACGTGGGCCAAGGGTTTGGGAGGCGGGCACGAACCGTTCCAGCAGCATCATTGGTTGGTTGTCTTGAAGTCCTAGCATAACAAGTTATGATTTCTGAACACACGTCGAAAAACGAACAGGAGTTGTAGCTACTACAACTGGCATAGTGCCTACCGGTTGGCCACGGATCATGTTATGTATCCATACTTGGTTCGTCGGGTTATTGGGTCCTGAATCACTTAGCGCCAATCGTGGGGATTGTTGGGCTTAGTGGGAGCATATCTTAGATTCAATTCTATATTGAGTTCAAGTAGTGCAATAAAATTAGTAATAAACTATGAGTCTAAATAAACTTGTTTTTGTTGTAGAAAATGGATCCCGTTGTAGATGTGCATGAGGATGAGTTGTTAGGAGTTTTAACTGCGGAAAGCGTGAACTTTGCTGAATGGGTTCACGGGCTGAGAGAAATTCTCAGGAGTCGCAAGATAGAGCATGCACTGGACACTCCTGTTCCAGAGTTAGAAGATGACTATTCTCCTATGGAAGAAGATGAGTATCAAGTGAGTTTGGTTATGCTAGACAGTATGAGTCCCAAGCTTAGCGACAATTATCCATACTATTGCCCCTTCCGTCTCATGGAAGCGTTGAAAGCTCAGTTCTCATACCAGTTATGTCATGCTAAATACAAATTCAATGGGGAACTTGGATCGTGCATACTATTGAGAGGAGGCTCGATGAGAGAGCACAAGGTTAAGTTCTGCAAGATACTCAGGAAGCTTGAGGACATTGGGCAACCAGTTCCGGAAAATCAAGTGGTTGACACACTTTTGAGATCGCTACCATCATACTACTATGCCTTCGTGGCTTGCTATGAATTGATGGGAGTGGACAAGACAGTCAAGGAAGTCTTCGAAATGCTCTTGTCAGCTGAGATGGACATCTACGTGCATCATTTGATGACGACATCCTTCCTACAAGACCAGTGGCGAGTCCACAAAAGGTATAAGAGTTATACACAAGTCATTGACATATTCTCTACTCGAATATATTTTGGTATTTTATACTGAAATTTTTCATGTTGCATGATCGCAGTATGAAAAGGAAAAGAGGCAAGAGAGATGGAAAGAGGAGGAGGAAGTGGAAGAAGAAGGCACCTATGGCGCCATGACCACTACTTCATCTACACTTCCAAGTCAATGAAGAAGATTTACACTAGAACTTTAAATAAGAGTTATTTTCAGTTCGATCATTTTGTAATGAATATTTTGAGATTCCGGAACAAAGTTATGTTCAAATATTAAAGTATGTGGGGGAGTTCACATTTTGAGAATTCAATTAATGATGATCTTCTTTATTGTAATATGTCTTTAAATCAGTTTTGTTAAGTCTTAAATGTTTTGATTTTGGTTTAGTCTTTAAATTTTGGAAGAAGCTTTTCGTTGGTTCTCTTTTGAGACTCTTAAAGTTATTCCAAGATAAAATAGACAAAACTAAAAAATCCACAAAAGTGCTAGGCACTTGAGCAACTCGGAATTTGTGGAGTGCTAGGCACTTAATAAAAATTCGAGATCCACAAATACTAGGTATTTGGTAAAATTCGAAATTGGCAAAGTGCTAGGCACTAGTAAATTTCGAAAATTACATAAAGGTGTCGAAATTACCTGTTAATTAAATTCTATTGAAGAATTAATATGAAGTTGCATATTAATGAAATAGAGTTGATGAAATTATTGAAGTTGCAATGTCTCATAAAATTAAGTGGGAGCATGTGTGAATCAAAATAAGAGATCAAAGAAATTTGATAAAGTTGAAGAAAGAATTAATAGAATGTATTATAACATCATTGACGAAAGAAAGTTTTCTTAGTCACATTACACATGATGAATTTTGATAATTCGAAATTATCATGATGACGAAATCTTTTATAAGACAAAGATTGAATGTTATAATAATTATGTCCAAGTGTCATGTTCTAATGTGATGTGAAATAGAATTCCAAATTACCCACTAAAATAAATAGATTATTTTGTTTGTATCCAGGGGACCTATATCAATTTTAACTTGGAGTTATTTTGATAGAAAGTTCCAAGAAATTTTGATTGTGAATCTAAGTATGCATTAGAATTGAATAAATGTTTTGCATAAAGGTAAAGTCTAAAGTATTATATTGGCAATTGTTTTCCACACAAAATTATGAAAGCTTGTTGACTTTAGAATTGGAGAAAAGTGTCTTCTCATGAAGAGAGAGTGGAAATCAAAATACTAAATTAAGACTGGGAGTATTTGGACAAGTGTTAGAATGAAAGGAGTAACATCAAATGTTTTCCATATCATTACTTTGTCTAGGAATACATGTATGGCATACATGATTCGAATTAAGTATTAAGATAATTATCATGTGAGGAATTTAATGATTAAATCACCTAGTGGTTAAATTATTGAAATGTCCAGGAACATGATTAAAAGCAAAGCAATTACAAACAGAATAATGAATGCTCATAAATGACAGTATATGTCATAGAGGAGTTCAAGAAAAATTCATGTAACTCCAAGATTTAATCTTGAGAGTAGTTTGGACGTGATGTGAAATCACTGGGTATGAATATTTCATAAAGAAAGGACATATGTGAATATCTAATATTCATAGAGCTAGTTTTGATTAAAAGTGTTTTATCAAGGATGAATAAATGATAGTGAGAAGTTGCAAAACTTATTATATCAATTGCTCGATATTGTTATTGGACTAAAGTAGCAAAGTTGATTGCTAAGAATAATTCATTTGGATTATGAGAATAATCTAGATAATTATATTATGAGTGTTTGAAGTCGGTCATATTAATGAATTAAGAATTTTATTCTTTTCATTATATGAATCGAAAGGACTTAAAAGACAGTGGGAGCTGATATTATATTTGTTGAATAAGGCTAGGCCAAATTCAAAAATGTATATCTTGTGAAATAAAGATTTAAAAGAGTTTTAAATAAAAGGTCGGAAAGTGTCTTATTGAAGTTTTGTCTATGAGATAGATTAAGAGTTTAATAAACATGAGTATGAATGTGCTAAGTACAATTCTGAAAGGTAATTCGAATTGTGTCTTGAGTCAAAGAAATTTGATCAAGAAATCATAGCGTGATATTTGCAAGATACATTGACCTTCGTAGTCAATGATGAGCAAGTAAAGAGGAATAAGATCAAATCATATTTAATGTGATTTTGCTTATCTCATTGTTGTATATAGTACATAAAGCGGAAAGTTTCCAAAGTGCTAAATTTTATTTAGCTACCGACAAGTAGAGAAATACTTCGTAAAAGTTTTCTCATAAAGGCAGTTAATTAAAAGTGTAATCGATCCTGAAGGTTTTATATTATGATGAGAACCTGATAGTGAAATTACAAAAGAATAACGACTTAGTAGATTTTGTAAAGCTTCAAATAGTGTATATAGATAAGTTCCTCATATACGTATTTGTGGTGGAATTATGAAATCAAATCTTAATTGATTTAATCTGAGAAATGCAATTTTCAATTGATAAATACTTGGTGTTTTGATTCTATCAAATCACTAGTATATTATGTGTGGATTCTACAACATATATAGATTTTCTATAAAGGATAGTTGCATCATTGATGTGAGACGTCATGATAAGCAAGTTATTGGATAAGTCATTGACTTGGTAAGGTTTCAATAGACGGTATGATAATATCATTCGGAGACGCTTGATATTATTAATGCTACTACGGAACCGGATAGGCTGAAATCCAATTCCTAGTATATCCCTTACAATTGTCAAGTTTGACATGTGAGGAGTTAAATAAGTTTATGTATTTTGATTGGATCAAAATTATGGACACAATCTCAGAGCGCATGCGAAAGCGTGAGTGGCCCCTTAGTTCCATTTGGTGCCATGTCATCATGCTAACTAGAATCATTATTGAATCTAGTGCAAGTGGGAGACTGTTGGAGATATGCCCTAGAGACAATAATAATTTAGTTATTATTTATCTCCAAGTTTATTATTAATGTTTATTACTTTATGCTATAACTGTATTGGGCACTTTAATAGCAAATACAACGTGTTCAAGAGGAAAACCTCCAATACAGGTGTAGAGATACGAACAAGTAAAAGCGTTCCTGGTTTTGTCTCTAAGACTAGCCTATCTTGTTACCTGATGATCATGTTTTCCTGATCATGGACTTTGTATAAGTCATGTAACTATAGGAGTTTGTTATCGGAATGATAATAGTACTGAACCGACCCATTGTATAATCTTGCTATGAGACAAATCGTCAACGATGAAGATAGCAATTGATTATATGTTTAGTTTTCATTAGCTATATTCCTATGCCCTGAGAATATCTGGTGACCGCTTATTCAACATTCATACTTTGATTGTCACCTAACGTCTTGCCATAACTGGGGACCATAACGGTGGCTTTTGGGTGTGGACTAGAATAATGTATTGGAACAGAGATTATTCAAGAAAGGCACTTACTCCTCCAGGCGATGGAGAGATACATCCTCTAGGCCATCTCAGTATTATTATTGTCACCCAATCGTCTGGCCAGACACAGCGTGATTAATCACGGGACAATGAAAATACGGAATGAGAAAAGAGAATGATATTGGTACGAGAATTATATGTGTTATGATTAAAGGGTTTAATCACACTAGAGCACATTGTCTCAAATCTCGAGATATCATTGGTATCGTGTACGTAAGGGAATTAGCGTAATGAGTAACACATAGGTTATGTCGTTCACTCGTGAACACACGGGAGCCAGTACGGCCGTCTAGGTCCCAATGCTGGTTATTGTCTGGTAAGCTCCTGGACATGTCTTTGTGTTTACCGAACCTTTCGGGTCACACACTTAAGCTGTGAGTCAATCTTTTATTGAGAGAATAAAGTTGTAGTTTTGTGGCTATGAGAAAGGTCGGAGTCCCTCCGATGTCACAGAAACAGCTCCGGAGTAATTCGGAGGTGTTCCGGTGAAGTTATCATGAGAGGGAAATAATGCCGGATTAGGGCAGAATTTCCCGAGAGAGAAATATGGCGAACATGAGATGTTCCGGGATGCCGGGAAGTGTTTCCGACATCAGTGGATAGAGTCGATGATTTTATCTAAAGAGTATATATGGTTCCGGACGAGTTTCGGAGGTTTGCCATTAATGGGGGAAGTGTCAGAGGAAGAAGGGAGAGCCCCAGGGGCCAAACCGCACCTAGTGTGGGTCGTCCGGCTGGGACCCACCCTCCTGGCCGGCGCACCAACTCCTCCCCCTCTCTTTCCTTGTTTGATTTGGAGATTTAAAAGAGTCCAAATTGGAAAAGGAAAGAATAAAGGAAAAAGGCAAAAAGATAAAAGGGAAGGGAGGGAGTCCTTGTTGGACAAGGACTCCCCTCCAAAACCGACTTGGGAGAGGGGCCGGCCTCCCTAGGGCCGGCGCACCAAGGGGAGGGCTTTGCCCCTCCCCCAAGCACCTCCTCCCCTTGCTCCCCTTTATATACTCCACCCCCTCCCACAAGGAGAACATCCAAATTTTTGTGCAAGTTCCTCTCTCTTGAGATATTGTGCAATTAGACGATGCTCTAATTAGACGACGCTCTAATTGGACATTGCTCTAATCTCTCTCTAGTAGATCTCATGTGTTGAGAATTAGATATCTCTATCTCATATAGATCTAATCAAGTTCGTTTAGATCTCTCGAGAGACGCGGCGGGCCCATATGCTGCTGAAACGACAGAAGGTGTACCACTCCGCCGGCGGCATCGACGCCGTTTATCTGTCCCATCATGGTGTCGAGGCGGGTGATTGACATCGTCGTCGGGAAGAAGAGGCACACCCAGAAGTCGCACTCCTTCCTGCCGGCGATGCCGCGGCACGCCACCATGCAGGCCTGCCCTGTCGATGCGTTCCACAGGCCCTCGGCGGACAGCGTCTTCCCGCTCATCCCGGACCGCAACCACGCCGTGCCCCAGTCCTCCCTTGGGGACAGGATGCGAAACAGGACCGACACCATCGCGGTCCCGGCCGCGCCGGCCATGGCGTAACCCTGCTGCTCTTGGCACTGAAGATCCTGCATTATGATTCGAACCCCGGCAAGCGTGTCCACATCGGCTTCCTGGTCCATCTCGAACGGCCCGACGCCGTGGCATGGCGCGCCCGTCGTCGCCGTCGTGGAGTTGCAGTGCCAGCCCGGGAGCATAGTGATGATTTGTCCATGATGAGCGTAGCGGTTAAGGACTAGGCACGGAGAGCTGCCGTTGTACACATCCTTTGCACGGTTGGACACACCATTGTCTGAAGGGAGCTCGTCACCCACCCCGGCTGGAGTACGTGACTAGCTTATTTTGTGCGACAACTAAACCTGACCGGAGGGAGTAGCTGCAACACGTGATGAGTGCTGACACGAGCTGCACGGTGTCGAAGTAGGCGGCGTCCGACGCGGAGCTCGTGCTCCCCATCTTGCCGAGCACCGCTCGGGTTGTCAGTGTCAGCTTCTTCGGGTACCGTAGCACGAGCAGTATGTTGTGCTCGGCCGTTACCAGTGGCTGGAAGCTGCTCCAGCCGGAGTTCTTGGCCCAGCCCCACGGGTCAACGCCGTCGGCTCTGCGCTTCGGCAGAACAGCGCTCCCGACCATGCAGAGCACCCGCTCGCCGTCGTCGTCGCCACTCTCCGTGTACACGCCTTCGAATATGATCTTCAGCCTGGTGTTGCCGGCCGAAAGGTTGAACTCTGGCGATATGGCCGACATATGGGGCACGAATTCTGGCATGATGCTTTTCCGGGCGACGGTAAGGACGAGGACACCGCTGACGTTGACGGCCGCCCTTGCACGGTGCTCCTCGTCGCGGTCGACATGCGTGACCACGAATGTTGCGAGGGACAGGGGGTCAGACAACCGGCGTGCGCCCTTCTTCGGCGAGTCGCCGCCATCAAATGGCACCAGAGGCGCTATGCCGGCGTCCTGGCGCCAGTCTCCCTTCTCGAAAGATAGTTCGCGCTTCAGGCGGCCGGGGCGGTTGATGTCGTAGGGTAACTCGGTGGCCGAGGAGAGCACCGACTGGCAATGGCGGCTGACATCGGCGAAGCGGAGGTAGTCGTGCGCTTGCTTGCTTTGTTGTACTGGATCGAAGTATAAGGAGCAGGAGGTGATGCACAGATGTAGCAGGATCACAGCAAGAAACTGCACATTTGAGGCCATATCCATCGCCGGCTCCTGAATCCTGAAGCTGCAAGAAACGAAGAAGACATCTGACAATTTCAGGCAAACACCATGGGGGAGATAGAATTGAATAGAAATGCACGAATAATAAGAGTTTTCGAAAGAAACGTGAAAAGTAGAGATGCATGCATTGAAATAACTCGGTTAACTCACTGAAAAATAGATCTCGAAATTGTAGAGAGGGCCGTGGTAACAGACCTCAGTTAAGACAGGGATTTCTGACTGTTCGATCCCTTGGGTTAGCCAAACGAATAGCCAGTTAACTTCAGACTTGGTTTATTGACCTGATCAGATCTGGATACAGTAACAGTATAGTATTTCTGGAGAAGAGATACTGAGAACTGAGATCATCCGATCACGGTTTGCATGGCAGGATTGGAGAAGCCCCAGATCGAGCACATGCTCCACAACCTTGAAGTCAACAGTAAACCAGATTCTAAACGATAAAATCCCAACCACGCTATACACACTCATGTGCAGTTCAGAAAGAAGAACAGATCAAATATAGTACTCCTAACATGTTTTTGTGAAAACACTGGGCGCTGTGTAACTTGTGAATCATTTCAATCCCAATCCAAAAGTTGCACAAAGATTCTGCGGGTCGTCTTGAAAAGAAAATCAGTATTGCTTGAAATTTTCGTGAACCTCCGTCGCCGCGAAAAGTGCACATGAACGCAGCGAAAAGTCTCCTAGGTCGTCTCCAGAGCCGTCGGATCGCAGCACATGAACTTCCCATGATCAGCTGCTGATCAGGTCATCCCTCACACCCCTGTGCAACGTTTGTCCCACGCGAGAAAAAATTCTCCTAGGTCTCCCCCACATGGCCTCTCCTCCCTGCACCGCCTCCCTCTGCTCGCGGAAAAATGAACGGCCATTTTTGCATCTATGCGACCTATTTGAAGGGACTGCGAGCAACCAAACACGCCCCCTATTGGTTATCAGTACCAGTCAGCTACTGTTCTCCTGGGAACAGAGGGGCGTATCCCGGTGGTACTCCTGTGTCTCCTGAATCAACAAGAGAGAGAAATCAGATTTATCTTGACTAGAAAATCAGTTGAAGCAAAATGAGAAACACAAAGGAAACAACTGATGGTCGATTGCAGCTTGTAGCATGCCAATGAAAACCTTTGCCCAAATCCTGCTGGTACCTGTACCAGAATCCTTATGCGAGGGTTAAACTCCAGTGTCAAATGTTATTGGTTTTGATGAAATACATGAACTAAACTATCAGATCAATTTATCGCTGCTGTACATCCCCTAGGAGTAGTATCAAATGACATGTAAGTGTAATCTCCCGGTAAGATAACCTTTTGAATCAGGCATTTAAGTAACTTCCCAGCACTTCTGTAGGTAAATGCTTATTTCAAAAAACAGAACTTTCTTTGATGTTCACCCTTTAAGTCCATTTTTTTCTGTTGCGGGTAACCCTTTAAGTCAAGCTTATAATAACATGCAAAGTAAAATTGATCTGATATAAGCAGTCATATAGTATTAGACCTGAAATAGACATGAGCAGAAAATTAAGGTTGCAAATGAAAAAAAATGGTAGTGTGCTCCTACATATGGCCACGTCAAAAGTATACATTCATATAAATGGTCATCAGTCACAGTCAGAATCCAGTGATAGCAGAAAGAAATGCTTGGCAGCCAAAGTTTTTACCAGATATAAGGTCAAGTGATGAACTACCAGTATATATCTGATGTTTCATCTATGATTTTTCCATAAACAGAGGGCAAAACATGCAGAAACATACTACCCTTTTGTTTGGATTCTTCAATTGAGCTAATAAAACCTAACAGCAATTATGTGAACAGAATTTTTGCAGGAAGCACACAAGATAACAATTACATACCAATGTCCCCTGTATGCAATGCTTATGCAAGAATGGTAACATCAATCATTTTAAAGGGAGCGATTAAGACTCGACATGTTTCAACAACGTGCTTAGTCAAAAAAACTTTACAATGACATGCAAGGTAAAAAGCAACTTGATATAAGCATAAAAGACAAACTGATTGTGGAGCGTTTATAGTGAAAGAGGCATGACCAGAAACTATGGTGCTCAATCAAAACATGGCTGAAAACATTCATACATATGGGCCTGAGAAGTTGTTTACACCACGTGAGACACGAATATGCTCTTGATTTTCTACATATTCACATTCAGGAACGTGTATCATGAGTTATTCTTCTCCAAGCTTGTTTTCATTCCGAGGAAATCAGTTATAAAACAAGTTTGTAACTGCAGCTAGCACGCATATTTTGTCTGCACAACCATTACTACTGTTGCACCGCACACTGTTTCACCCAACCATTCAGAGATTCTCAAACACATCAAAGTCTGCTCCCTCCGATGCTATGTATCATGTAGAAAAAGCTTTGCCATTTTGAAACGAGTTACACAACTTAAAACATGGACTAGGGAGTAATTATTTCAAAGTACCTTGATTACAAAAAAAAATGATTTTAGCATGCTCTCTGTTGCTGAACATTCTGGCTAGCAAAGAGCATAGCAACAATGTTATACGAGCAATTGTCACATACAGAAAGAAAAATATGTATTCTTTAGAAATCAACCGATCGACCATCATCCAGAAGGTATACGACATAAAGGATGATTCCATTTGTATATTTTTCCATACGAAACCCGAAAACAGGGTAGGGTTCCACTATTATATGATTCCCATTATATTGTCTTGCCTATCTTGATGGGACGTTGGTATTTGCCAGCTAAATATTCTCATGTGGTATTTGCCAACTAAATATTCTCATGACACCACGCTAGAAAACTAAAGCTAGTATATATCAGCAGAAAAATTCAGATATTCCTGAAATTCCAAACTTATTGATCTTATAAAGTTACAGATCAATGATGAACAACAGAATAGCCATCAGTCCATCACCTTAGTTTAATTTTGCCGATAGGCAATATAATTGGCCAAGTACAAGAGCGGTGCTGCCTTCTCTTTGTCGAAGTCAGCAAGTTGCTCCTTTGCATCAGAAAGCAACTTCTCTGCAAACTCCCTTGATTTCTCCAACCCTAGTAACTTGGGGTATGTCGTCTTGTCACTCGCCAAGTCCTTCCCCGCAGTCTTCCCTAGCTCCTCTGATGACTTGGTAACATCAAGGATGTCATCAACCACCTGGAACAGCAATCCAATTGATCTGGCATACTTGCGCAGCCGCTCGATCTGCTCCTCCGAGCCACCCCCAATGATTGCACCAATAACCACCGAGGCCTCAAGCAATGCAGCTGTCTTGTGGAGATGGATGTACTCAAGGCGGTCAATTGGTACAGGTTCAGTTGATCCAGTCATCTCAAGATCAACAACCTGAAACAAACAAAAGGAGACGACCGTTTTTTTTCTTCAGAAACGTGATAACTTCTGTGGCATATCCATGTCAGGGATAATTCAATTTCTAATGCAACTGTATAGAGATACCTATGCAGATCATCCTTGTTAGGAAGGCATATGGTTCGCAGAATTAGCACATTCCCTAAACTGTACTTTCTGAATGACGAAATCGAATCGAATCTGCTGACCTGGCCGGCGACGAGGCCCTCCGATCCGATGCAGCGGGCGAGCTCGCCAATGGCGCGGACGACGCGGGCGGCGTGCTTGTCGGGGTCGACGTCCGCAGGGTAGGACTCGACGTCGGCCATGTGCCGGAAGGCGAGCGAGAGCAGGGCGTCGCCGGCGAGCACGGCGATGGGCTCGCCGTAGACGACGTGGCAGGTGGGCTTGCCGCGGCGGAGGTCGTCGTCGTCCATGCAGGGGAGGTCGTCGTGGACGAGCGACATGGTGTGCACCATCTCGAGCGCGGCGGCGGGGGGCATCGCCCAGGCCTCGCGGCCGCCGGCCACGCTGCAGGCGGCCAGGCAGAGGGCCGGGCGCACGCGCTTGCCCCCGGCCAGCAGCGCGTACCGCATCGCGTCGTGGAGCGCCGCGGGGGGCTCGCCGGCCGGGACGGCCGCGTCCAACGCCCGGTTGACGGCCACCGCCCGCTCCCCCATGTACGTCTTGAAGTCGAACTCCGTCGTGGTGGTGGGGGCGGCCGCCGCCGCGACGATGGCGGAGAAGCGGCGGCGGTGGAGGGAGGTGGCCGCCGGGGTGGGGAGGAGCGGGGAGAGGTGAACACGTGAGGCGACAAGGGGGTGAAAGGCCGCCATGGCTTCTCTTGGGGTTTCTAGTGTAGTGGGGGTGGAGGATGGAGATGGCCTCGTGGGTTGCGCGGGCCTCCTCTTATCTGCACAAGCGAAGAGGGAAACTGGGTGCGCGGCGGTGGAAAGTGGAAATGGAAACTGCGAAATGTCGAACATTTGTGCAAATTGGAGAACATGGTACAATGACTTGAGGCCAATGGGCCAGAGCTTTTACTTCTTTCTAGTCTTTGCTCAAGCTCACACCACTGTCAAAATTTTCTATATACGATTTTTGTACCCTATGATTTCTCTTTTGTGGTTCATGCTCTACGAGGCGAACGATGCCGGCGACAACAAACATGAGGATGGAAGGTTCTGGATCCGCGTATAGGGGTGGAGCGCAGGTGCTCGAGAAGAAAACCATGCATGGCGGGTTTAGGGATGGTCGGGGACGACGGTGGGACTGGTGGTGGTGGGTAAGGGCAGACCGCGGGCGGGACAGACAGCCGGTTGTATGACGAGGTAGGAGGGGTGGGGTAGAGGGATGAGGAAGATGGCGAGGTGCGCGGGAAGAAAGACGCAAGCGGTTGGATTCGAATCTAACGGCTCATCAAATTAAGTGTGATTTTGATTTAAAAAGTCGTTTGTTGCATACTTTTCATCTCGATGTTCCTCTTTTTTTTAAGTTGTTGTTCCCTTGATTTGTACATAGCAATGTCAAATGGTTACCGAAATCTATAACAAGAAAATCAAGTTCCTTCCCCGTAAGAAAACATAAGAGTAAGATTCCTAAATGTGTTTTGAAATGGAGCAATTTCGAATCTTCCATGCAATTTCCTTTTGGAATGGATCTATTGTAGTATGCACCCATATGAAATTTTATGGGAATCACTACATTCTAAAAAAATTGTTTTCAAATACAAATGTTTAGTTTCTTCTATATATAGGATAAAATTTAATTACTCCCAATTCGACCAAGTTATACAAGGTGTGACATTCAATTTCTCTTATATGTCTTCTATAGTCTAAGAAAATAACTTCATCAAAAAAATGGTGTGCGTCAATTTTTCTATATATGATTTTTGTACTCCATGATTTTTTTGTGATTCATGCACATGAGGATGGAAGGTTTTGGATTTGCGTCTAGGGGTGGAGCGCAGGTGCTTGAGAAGAAACCGTGCCCCGACGGATTTAGGGATGGTCAGTGGCGACAGTGGGACCAGGTGGTGGTGGGTAAGGGCAGACCGCGGGCGGAGAGACAGCCGGTTTTATGACGAGGTAGGAGGGAGGGTTGGAGAGACGAGGAAGATGAGAGGGGTGTGGGGAAGAAACACGCAAGCAGTTGAATTGGAATCCAACGGCTCATCAAATTAAGGGTGATTTCGAACAAAAAGTCATTGTTGCATACTTTTGCTCTCGTTGTTTCTCAATTTTTTGTTATGGTGTTGTCCCCTTGATTTTGTTACATAACAATGTCAACCGGTTACCAAAATCAATAACTAGAAGAATCAAGTTCCTTCCCCGTAAGAAAAAAGAAGAGTAAGATTACTAATGTGTATTGAAATGGAGCGAATTCGAGTCATTCATGCAATTTCCTTTTGGAATGGATCTATTGCAAGAGGCACCCATATGAAATTTCATGGGAATCACTACATTCTAAAAAAACAAATACAAATGTTTAGTGTCTTCTATTTCTATATGTAGGATACACTTTGACAATTCCCAATTCGACCTAGTTATACAAGGTGTGATATTCAGTTTTGTTATATGTCTTCTAAAGTCTAAGAAAATAACTTCATAAAAAAATGGTGTGCGTCTAGGATCTTTCGGCCATCTGAATAGCAAACATATGTCTTGTTGGTTTCATTATTACTTTCTCTGTATTATTTGACATAAAATGTTTCTCTAAATACTAATAATTTCACTCGAATAAGTTTTATGAGAATGATTACATTCTGAAAAAATTAATTTATTGTGAGGGAACACTTTCTTAATTATCAGTTCCAACAAAGTTGTACTTTTATGACATTGAATTCCTATTATTTTTTGATAAAGACAATTTCATTGACTCGACGGTGATACAACCGCATATAGTTGACTCGTGGCCTCTGCATAACGATATTCACACAACCTTTACAAGAAAACAACATATATAGTAAGAAAAATAAAATGCGATAAAGATTGACACATAAAGAAGACGAACTAAGCTCGAACAACTTTTCTGTAAACTAAACTGTCATTCATGTTGGGTAACAAAAATCTTTCACTTACTGCTCTATTGGGTTCAAGCTGCCCTATATAACTCTTTGTCCTCCGTTTGCTTATACCAAGGACCAAGTATGGAGCCAATTGTATACATGTGTGTATAACCAGCAGTTGAGAAGATATCTTCTCTTGAAAATCACTTCATTCTTGCATTGCCATAAGGCTCAACATAGGACCACACCGCCCATAAGGATGTGAGAACTAAAGATGTTGTGTATACTCCATAGCTAATTCTTAAACATATGAAATCAATACATCATGTAAATATATTCCATCATGGATCGAATAATATTGATGTAAATTGTGAATGTTGGTATTTGTTTTTACAAACTTGGTCAAACATTACAAAGTTTGACTTAAAACAAACCTAATATGCGGAGTAAAAGGACCATAGGGAGTATGTCCTAGTGATCCAAGAAAACAACTCCAATGAAAAATGTGGTTTGTATAGCACTTTTGGTTTAGGTTTTATTAGGGCATCTCCAAGCCCTCCCACTCCCCCCCCCCCCCCCCCCCAACACAAACAATCTTGTCCACTGTCCCCCAAATGTCAATGGGGGAGAGTGGGAGGGCCTGGATCCAACGCAGTTGGTCGAGTCCATGGATCCGTCGATGGACTAGGGGCGCAATCGCTGGAAGAATGAGAGTGGCGGCAGGCCGTATCGTAGGCCGAGCGGTTGGGGAGGAAAAGCTCCTTGGAAGATGATTGAAGGGGAACTGCAACCCAGTGGAGAAGGTACCTGGCTACCGTGTCGCGTCAAGAGTGGTTCGAGGCAGCGACGCTGACTGGACAACAAGATCGAGGGGGTTAACGGGACTCTAGGTCGGATCGGAGGGAAGCTGGTCAACAAGAGGGGAGAGAATTTGGGGGAGGGGAGATGAGCAAGAAGGACTTGGCCTCGTGGGCTTTTTATGGCAGCCAAGTCGTCCAAGCCGGAAAAGGATTCTACGTGGAGCCCTTAAACGGTCCCCAATTTTGGGCGGAGGGGGGGGGGGGGCTGGGGGTGGGGATAAACGAATAATATTTTGGGGTGCCCTTGGGACCTTGTTTTTGTCTGCAGGTCCAAACTGACATTTTGGGGCGGCCTGTGGTGCCCTTGGAGATACCCTTATGATTGTTGCATAGTCGATGACCCAAAAGGTTTCTTCAAATTCTAAATACTTTAACTCCATCGAAAATTACTTTTAATATTGCCATTAGTTGACATGTTTGATGTGGATTCTTGTTTAAGACGTGAAAATGTTTCTTTCAAACCTAGGTTATCACAATTTCAACAGTCAATAAGGCTGAAAGGGGATTATACATCATATAGTTGAGACTAAAACACATTGTTCCATAGCAATCCCAAGGCCCATTGTCCCTGACCTAGCCGCCAGGGAGCGAAGCCATCTTCCTCCTTCGATCTCCACCGGCGAAGGGCCTAGTCCCCTCTCTCTCTGCTTGCTGCTCCGGCGCCAGGAGGGAGGTGGGACCCGTTTCCTCCGTTTCGTCATGGAAATTAGGGTTAGGATAATTTTAGCGTGGTGCATCGTTGGGGTATTGGGGAGCGACGCCCGTGCAAATAAATCTGCCTCAACTCCAATCCCACACCGGCGGTGTCCTTCATGGCGGCGTCTCGGAGTTGGTGGCATCGTGTGCTAACCGATCCTTCAGATCGGTGGCTTTAGGGTTCATGGATGGTGTCGGTGAGGCGGCGGCTGCGATTCCATTAGATGGATTTTTCCTCCTGCTCTATCCCCGTTGCTGCGGCGCTGTCTCCGATGCCATGGTGGAGCAGAGAGGATTTGTCTAGGAGTACGCGCAGACGGTTGTCTGTGTTGGTGACAACTAGAAGATGGTGCATCTTGTGCTGGGTTCGTGGTTGGAGGCTGACAGTTCTGGTTCCCTACTCCAAGGTCGTCGTGCTGGGTGTCAGTTCTGAAGTTTGATGGCGTGTCCGGGGTCGTGCTACCCCGGTCTGATTCTTTCAACGGCAATGGTTTGTCCTATGGCAAACTACTTTGGAGGTACGAAAAGCTGCTGATCAACGATGGAGCCGTGTCGAGCTCGGGTGAAGTGGTGATATGTCTCTCTTCTCTTTGGTGGCTGCTACGGTGGTGCCGAATGAGAGGGATACGCATTGGTTTGTCACATAGTTTTGTCCTATCTTTTCAGTTCTATAAGGTCGGTATTTACGTGCCTTGTAACTTGATCTATATTTATAAATGTGATACGTATTACCAGCAAAAAAAATCCCAAGGCCCATTTGGCTTAAAGATTTCAAAAATCTTGTATCGGTTATCAATCCATACGAATTATGTGTAGCGACCTTTTGCATTTTAGGAATAAGATTGCAAGTGCCCTATGTTTGTCGAAATTTGGAGATATTTTTTCCAGGCAAGAGCTCTGTCATTCACCATAAGAAGGAAAGTGCATGCGTAGAAAATTCTAGGAAAAAAAAGATTTACATTTTGTCAAACACGAACTTTCTCATCTCTAGAAAAACATCTCAAGTAAGATTGGTGACCTCGGTGCAAGTGGCAATAATGTTTTGAAGAGGTCTACGATTCCTCTGTTTTGACATAATATTTTGAACGAACTCTAGCATATAATGGTCTTTTTGGTTCGAAAGAAATTTTCTAGGGATCTAGATCCTCAAAATATTTTAAGGCATCCTAATCTTGGATCCCAAAGAAACCTTATTTTTCCGCTTTACACGAACTTCTTCCCAGAATCCAAAGAACCGATTTTGGATAATTCTGTCACTTTTATTTCCCTGTACGGTACCACAGGTGTTAAGTTTTGGAAGAGACCGTGCAAAGGCTGAAGCTTCATGGCCGCGAGGCTGCCACGCCCGGAACACATCAATCAGCCACACGGAAGCACACTCTCCTCTGCTTTTCCGCCGGAAAGGCACAAGAACACTGACGTGTTATTTTGGAAGTTTCGAACAACTGGATGGGGCATCCAACGGTTCGGGACCAGATGATCTGTGAGTTCCTCGCAGAGCCTTTTTCACAAGATCCAATTTCTCTTTTGCTTTGATCGATTCCCGACTGAGATTAGTTGTTCCCTTTCTATTTTGGTGTCATCGCTGAATAAAGGCTAATTTTTTTTAATAATATTTTTTTTACAGAAATTTGATAAATATTACGCATTTTGCATAAATTACACAAATAATACGGTCTCGGCCCAGTCTAAGCCGACAGGCACTAATCGGCCCACGCCTGGCCGATTAGTGCCCACAGGCCGTACCCTGATTAGTAGCTTATCGGCCAGGGCCTGGGCCGATTAGTAGCTTATCGGCCAGGTACTAATCGGCCAGGCCTGGGCCGACAGGTACTAATCGGCCCAACCTAGGCCGAGGCCGTATTATTTCTGAAATTTTGTGATTTTGCGTAATATTTTTCAAATTTAATAAAAAAACGTATTATTAAAAAAAATAGCTGAATAAAGGGCCAATGACGCACTCCAGAAAAACAAACTGAGGACTACCTACAACGTGGCGGTGGAATGATACTCTAGCCGTCGTCTCACGCTTTCCTCGATGGGCCGGCGGCACCGTCCACGTCCTCGTAGCCGGCCGCCACAGCGCCACGTTTCCACGGCAAGCCCCACCATCACCCCACGCATAATCCCATGTGATGTGAGGCCGGCAAGCGGCAACGGAGAGGCCGACAGAGCGCACGACACCACCAATGGTGCTGACGGAAATCACGATTTCCAGGGCAAGACGACAGCGAACACTGGAGGAATAATTGCACACATTCACTGGATCCTACAGCGGGGGAAGAACACCTGTATTCCATTATAAGTATTGTCATCTATAACAACACGCCATCACATGGCACCGGCCCATATCCATCGGCCTTGACAAAATTTTCTAAGTGGTCATCTACGTCGAGACCAGCCAGAGTCGTCATCACCTATGATGAGCATCCCCCAGCAAGAGGCAAAATTAACAAGACTGTCGATAGCTTCGAGGACTCACGAACAATGTAACACGTACAAAAAGAACCAAGAAGAATGAATGAATAATAGTGACAGGCTAGCTCTTGATCGGCCCTTCCTCGAGGTCAAGCTCGGATGATGGGATCCCACTCGATCTGGACTTCAAGGGCACATCCTCCCCGCCATCACCCAGCATGTCACTCTTGTTCCGTGGGATCGCAGTGGTGGCCTTCTTCTCAGACTCCATGGCCCAGCTGTAAACTACCATGCCCATAATGGCGAGCAACATCCCGAGTATGTTCTTGATGGTGAGAGCCGAGTCGAACAGAATCCAGCCGAGGATCAGCACAGCCACGGTTTTCATGTGGCCTAGGACCTGGAAAGAGGTTGCAGAGAACCGGCCGATGCAGAGGTACTGGCTCATGTTGCAGAAGACAGCCAAGGAGCATGAAAGCAGTATGAAGAACTGTAAAGGAATTAACACAGGGGATTATCAGAACAGATAGAAACCCTTTCCAGGCAGAGCATTAGAGCAGCAGGAAGAGCTGCATAATAACAATTAAAAAGAAAGATCGAGAATAACTGTATTTACAACTGAGCTAGAAATATTGTTGTGGCTAACAGTAAACGACAATGTAACGTGTTCACGGATCATATAATGGAAATTAGTGCTGTCACGATCTGTGTTAGCAAGAAGAAATTTCTCATGCATGTTAAGGAAAACATACAGAATACCAAGAGAAAATAGTGCTGTCACAGTTCTATCACATAATCAGATGAATTTGGAAAATGAATTGCTAATTTGTTACAGTGGGTTACTGTTGGGGTATCCACTCCAAGTAGAGGACTAGGAGATGTTACATACTCAAGTTAGCATTGACATGAATCTAAAGCATGGTTTCATTCATTGAAAAAACGTGTCATAGAAGTTTGAACTTACAGTTGCCCCTGTTGAAAAACTGTAGTTAAATAGCCATTGTCCGTTGAGGAAGTAATCGGCAAAGGGGCCCACTATAATGAGTGACGCTGCCTGTATCGGTGCAGTTTTGCTCAGCAGCTCAAATGATCCAATGCTGTACTTCTTCTGAAAGGAGCCAATTGTCTGGAACAAGAACAATCATTGTCAGAAACCTGAGCATAATGGAATTTATTAATAGGTATTATTATGGAAAATAATTCGGAAAAAAAATTCTCTTTAGAGTTCACTTATAAAATGCAACTCTTCATCAACAATGTAGAAGCACTACTTGATCATCTTCCAAAACTTCCAAGCCACAATTTTGTATCTAATATCACTGATGGAGGGTCCAAAATACATTATCACCACTAGATTTAGCAACAGAAAGTAAATAACCTAACGGTATCCGAAGATCTTTGAAAATTGAAAGGCTACATAACTAGCAAGGAAGTTCACCAATGTAAGACAAATAAAAGGCTAAAGAATACAGACAAGTTATCTATCATCAGAATGTGAAATCCAGAGCGTGTGATGAGGTCTATTAACTCGTGAATCATACTACAGGTCAATAATGAAAAATGTTGGTTTTCACCCATGGGTTTGTAACAGTTATATTGCACTATTTAGCATTTACAGTGTTTGAGATTTCTTGTTGCAGAGTTTTAACTGGACGTCATTAGAATAATATCCACACCACACTTCTACCACATGCCCACAACTCGCAGTAATACTACTACAGTAATGGCACCAACAAGTGAAGTCAACAAATGACCAGAATCATACAATAATATTGGCTTTTGTCGACATCATGGTTTTTGAGTCGCCGACTAATCGCCGAGTCGTTTTCTCAAAACCACGGCGACTCGCGACTAGTCGGCGACTTGGAGCGACTAATCGCCGAGTCGTGGGCAGTTGGCGACTTGCCTGAGTCGCGACTCAAAAACCATGGTCGGCATTGTTCACCAAAACATCTAATATTGCTCGTTATCAGGAACATATTTTAGTGTGGAATTGGTAATGACATGACGAAACTCTCAGGGCAAATCTCCAATTACAGTATCTACAACTAAGTAGTATTTAGCATTGAAGGATGAGCAGGAATTCACAAATTGTATCGAGAGAGAAGAAAATAAGCTCACAATCTGCTGAAGCGATGTGCAGAACACAGCCACGCAAGCACAAATGAAGCCCTTGGCGTTGACCTCGACATCGGTGACGGTGCAAATCCCCACACCCGCTGCCACGACAACCACTGCCAATATGACCTTGGCGCTGTAGTGCTTGCTGTTGAGCACCCATTCCATCAAGCAGACGACCGGAATCATGCTCAGTTTAGAGATCTGAAAATTCGAATATTTTGCACGTATTCAGCCACCACGCACAACAAGACAAAAAAAAAGTCATGGCCAATGGCTGGCTGGAAGCGTGGGGCGTACCTGATAGAAGCCGACGGAGTTGAGCATGAGGCTGAGGTTCATCCCGGTGATAGAGGTGTTGGCGACGAGGGAGAACCAGATGAGCTCCCATAGCGGGACGTGCTTGGAGGCGGAGTAGCCGGTGGCCCTGGAAATCCAGCCGACGAGCGCGGTGATGGTGAAGTGGAAGCCGGTTAACGTGGTGGCTGCATAACATTCGCGCAAGGGGAGGGAGACAGCAGCACGTCAGATCCGCGATCTCGACCCCAAGGCGGCGGATGGATCCAGATCTGGGGAGGAGGGGATGGAGGAAGGGCGTACCGAAGGAGAAGGCGTAGCCGCCGGAGGACATGAGCTGCTTGTTGGCCATGATGATGCCGACGGAGCTGACGACGTTCATGCCCCACGCCCCCAGGTCGGACACCACCGGCGGCTTCTTCTCGGCCTCCATCGCTGCTGACCGTCCTCCGCGCAGAACCTGGCACGAACCCGGAGGAGGAAGGGCTCGGCACGGTTCGTCTTGGGCTCTCAGCTCGGCTGCGCTGTTGTTCTACTCGGTGCTTCACGCGGGAGGGGCCGCTGGGTTATAAAGGATGGTGGGAGGGGAGAAGCGTTGCCGCCTAGGCACGGAAGGGAGGGAGAGACGGGAGTGTGGGAGGGGGTTTCGAATTGTGCGCTGCCGCAGTGCTACGGAAGCGTCAACGGAGAGAGAGGCCGGTGAAATTTCTGCGATTTCTTGGAGGTGAGGTGGGTAAGACGAACGGGGACGGGGGAGACGACGACAGGGAGGAGGTGTTCTCGCCTCTCGGCTCGGCTTTGGATCTTGTGTCGTGTGTGCGCGGTGCGCCGGGCCTCCCTGCTTTTTCCCTTTCCTTACAGTTTCGCCACGATTTTTGCGCAGGATTTTCCTCCCTCGTTTCGATTCAAAGCCGTCGCGACCGTTTCCGCTCGCCGGTGGGGACACAAACTTGAAATATCTTCCTTTTAAACCCATCTAGAGAGCTGTTGATCCCCCTAGCTTTATTTTCGTTGACATTGCTGCGAATGTAACTTTTTTTTTAGAGTAACTTGCTCGCTTTTATTAATCAAAGATCTACCTTCATGGATCCCCTATTCAGTATTATAGTTGTTGATATCTTATTCCATATATTTATTCAATCTTAAAGTATTATTTATTTTTTTAAAGAGGGGAGTACAGATCTGCGTACAATCAAAGAAAACAGAAAAGAAATACAAACGCAAACCCGTACAAACAGTGCTCAGCTGAAAGCACTACAGCAGCGAAGAAGCTGCCGAACCACCAGAGCTCATCGTCGCCAGCGAACGCCAGAGAAGAAAAGACCGAACCACCTGCCGCCTGGAAGAGGGAGGACCTCAAACGTTGAAGAATACCGCATGATCCACTCGCCGCAAGCAGCGAGATCTTGTCGATGAACATGCACGGCCAAGCCGCCCCCACGACCAGCTCCAACACCACCTGCCGCCGGGGCGGCGCAGCCGTGCCAGAAGAACCACCACCACCACGCCAACCTTCCCAGCGCCAGAGCCGAGCACCAAACCCCTCCACTCCGGAGCACCACCTCCAGGCGACTCCTCTCCTCGCCTCCACGGCCGGCCGGAGAAGCCACGAAGACACGGACGCCAGAGCAACCAGAAGCAAGCACGCCGCCCCAGCAGCTCCACCCCTCGCCACCACGGCCGGCCAGGGGAGCCCGAGGCACACGCCCTCAGCACCCACTCCAGAACCTCCCCCAGAAACAACACGGAGAGGCCGGAGCGCACCACAGCTCCTGGAACCAACCTCACACACCTCGCAGAGACGCCGGAGAGTTCGTCGCTGCGACGGGGAAGAGGCAGGAGGACAAAATCCCAGATCCTGGGCGCCGCCACCGACTCGACGTCCAGGCACGGGAACCAAACACTCGCCGGCCATAGCCGACGAGAACCAGCAGGCACCAGCTCGTCGAAGCCGCTCCACAGAACCTCCTCGACGTGGGGAGAGCCGGACCTCACTTATTTGCGCCAACACCGCTGTCACCACCCACCATGACAGCCGCGCGACGCCACCACCTACCCTACTATTCACACACCGGCGACACAGAACCGAGGTCCCCCCACTCTCCCGCCGCCGGAGCGGCCGGCGGACAGGGGAGGGACCAGCGATCTGGCCAGCGGCGGAACGGAGGATGCGGAGGAACTCCCTTTCGCCTCTGTCGGTACTGTAGCAGAGAGAAGGGGATAAGGTTTACCAAAATTGTACGCCAACTATTTGGGACAGAGGGAGTAGCTAATTCATCGAACTAGAGATAATGACTTAAACAAGAAAGCAACATGCATATGATGTTGTAGCCATGTCCAACTAATGAATGTCATGTTAATGGTTTCATCCTATAACTTACAAACCGGAAATCAAAGAGCGCCACCAAACAATAATGCTAAGCTTCCGCGCACATTGCTACGGAATTTTATTACATGCGCGTCCTGGAATTAAGTGAAGGAACGGGTGCGGTGCTCTTCACAAATCATATGACAACACTGTCACCCAAAGTAGTCCATTATATGTTCGTGCATGTCAACTATTTGTCCCCATCCCTTGTGTCTCCTCCAAAATTGGGGTCCATGGACATCTTTGGGTTGTGCGCGTGGCCCACCTAGCAGTGATCGGTTCACACCTCTCTCTATTGTTTTGCCTGACCCAAATCGTCTCTCGTCTCCCGAACAACCGTCGGTGTCTCCAGCGCCGCTCCAATCAGATCCATGTCGTCGGATCCACCTACTCTAGGGTCGCCCAGCCCCTATCCGGCGCCTTCCCGACACGATTCGGATGCTTCATTCCGCATCCGACAACACGTCTATCTCCCCCTGGCAGCCTATTAGCAAGCAGGATACCCACCAGCAGCCTCCAACACCGGTGAGGACGAGGGTTGCCCCGTCAAGTGGGGGAAAGTTCATAGACCCCCCATGTGTATGGTTTTGGTACGTAACGACAATCTCTATGAACTAATGGTTTTATTAAGTTGTATTTAAAGGGTTTTTTCATAGGCAATGCACGAAAAAACATATTGGATTCAAAGTTGTTTGTCGCGAAGATAATAGTGTGCATTCATTATTGACATCGACATAATTGAAGTAACGAGATGAATATGATATTATCAAGACGAAGCTCAATGAATATGGAGTTCATTCGTGGAACTCTAAGGAAGTCGTGATCTACCTTATGAGTTAAGCCATGGAGGATAAACATGTTGAGAATATGATTACACGATAAGAATTAAAGATATACATGGCTCCAAGTTATGGTCCTGATGGTCATATGTGTTGAGAAATTGTTGCTCAATACTTGAAGCATCCAATCAAGTGAAAAAATCATCATGTATCAAGTTAAAGGTGTAATCTTGAGAATGGTCATGAGGTAGTTGAGGCTTCGGTGAGCATCTCTAGAAGAAATGAAGATTAAGTCAAGAATACACTTTTCCCTTAAGACATCATCATAACGAAGAGTGAAGCAGAGATAAAAGATTGACCAAGACAAAGGTAAGAGATTATATCCAAGTTAGTCAACACATAAGGCATAAATGATGTACATGTAGGATCAAATGATCACATCGTATGGTAAGAAATTGTCAATGTGTATTACGAACTAACTCATGATCTAAGCATTTTGTATTTATATGTGGGTTAGGCACCTATCCACAGCCTTTCATCAAAAGGAAGATTGCATATAGCCCATGAGGGGATATCATCAAGTGGCGATTGACATCAAGGTTGAGACGTGAAAATTCAAGAGGGGCATCTTAAAGAGGTCATATGTTTAAAGCTTGTCATGTGTTTGGGGATAATGAAAATGTGAATATGTGCTTACATGAATATTTTCCATAGTGGAAGACAAGAGAGCAAACTTGAATCTTCACCAAGAAACCATCGGTCGGTGGCGGACAAGGGGAGGGAGCTCCTTCCCAAGTCGGCTTCCCCTCCCCTCTGTAGCATTATTATTGTTTGATATAATTAGGCTAAAGCCAGGGCAAACAGGGCGACCGCCCCGAGACCCAAGAAGAGGGACTCAAATACTAAAGTATGTATGTATCTCTTATATTATTATCTATTTATCACATACAAGAGACTATTGCCAATTTATAAATAGCAGAAAGTCAACCTTAGTTTACATTAACAATTGCACATGACGGAACAATATAATGTACCACATAAGAACTTAACCAATTAAATCATCGGTGATAAATTTAACTTGGATGCTAGTTTCCTCTGTGAATACCTTACACATGCTATATTAAAGTTTTGATTGATATATTTTCAATGTTTGATTTCATGCTTAACTTCTTATTTGGAAAACTAACATAAGCAATTGTATACATAAATACATTGCAATGAGGATATATAATAACAGAATTTTGTATGTGTAATAGTGTTTGTGCGTGATTACTATAAGCGATGCTAATGCAGTAACAAGTATAAATCATCAACATATTATCAACTTTATCTAAATACACGGTAAGATGTGAGACATATTTGACCGAGTAAAAACAGATCATGTCAACTGTTCAATTTATATTCAAAAATTTGTATATATTTGCTTACATAACGATACACTACACACCTCTATAGATATTTGGTAGGTTGTATGTATTAAAATCAATTGTACTAAAAATAGATAAGAACAATAATATACATATATGCTTTATAATTCATCGACTGTAAGAACATTGAGGAGTTGTGCATTTTTTTCATTTTGTTTGTTTCAAAATTTAAGATGGATTTGTATATTGTTAAGAATAATATATCACGAAGGAAAAAATTCATAACTCGGATATATTTTCAATGATACAATTACAAATGTATAATGGAAAATAAAATAAAATAAATTGTTCAGTTAACTATGCAAACTATTTATAAACCATATATTTGTTAAAACAATAATATGGTGAAAAACAACTAAGAAAGTATAAAATTTTAATGTAATTATATTTATTTAACTCGCACTTGGTCCGGAAATTAATTGGAAGGGCTCTAATCCCATGGGCCGAACTGGCCCCGGGGCAACTAGATTTTGTTCCCTTCTTACGCTCGAGTCGGCCATCTTACGCTCGCGTATCCTCACGACTGCATTGCTCAACCGGGACAGGAGCGTGCCGCCACGCCCTGAAAGTTCCCCAACTCGACGGCATTTCCTTCACACCGCGTTTCCCCGGGCGACTCTCCACCTTGGTCTCCGTGTCCCCACGATGGCCCGCCTCTCGTCCCTCCGTTTCAACTCCGGCGGGAGGAACAGGCGCAAGTCGCAGCTCCTCTCGTCGGCGTTCGACATCGATTGAGCGAGCGATGGTCACCCACCGCCACCGAATTGATACTGGCCTGCCTCCTATGGCTCTGCCTCTGCCTCCTCTCAAACCCTTGTCGGCTCCTCTGCTCCCAGTAGCTGCCAAAAAGTGAACTGGACAACAGGGACTTCTACTCGGCTCGGCCCTTACATCGGCTATGTAATGTTTCACCACTTCAATTGGATACTGGATTTATTTGTAAATTATATTAAACTGATAGTTGATTTCATTTGTTTGTAATCAATTCTAGGAACAACACAAAAAGAGATTTTTGCACCGATCAAAAATCAAACAAATCGAGAAATGAAAATCCACAAGCCGCAGAAACAACCCAAACTGAACTGAATCATATGTTCATATTTTGTATATCCTTACTATTGCGTGCTAGTTTTATAAGTTTTTTTCCATCTTTTTATGTACTTTTTTGGAGAATAAAAAATTGTAGTTAAAAACATATATTCATCTTTGTCACCACACAAAATTTATTTTCGATTTCAAGATTATTTTTTGGAAGTTTCTTTGAGCCAAGTTTTTAGCACGGGGCTTGCTCAAATCATGGCTCCGCTACAGCATGGGCCTATATTTCATAAACTTTTATATTTTTTCTTATAACCATACACTACACACGTCTGTAAATATTTGGTAGGTTGTATGCATAAAATATCTACTAAAATATTTAATAATACTAAAAATAGTGAAGAACATCCACATCACACAATAATATTTATTTACGCTGTATAATTCATCAATCGTAAGAACATCAAGGAGCTGTGGCATTTTCCATTTTTGTTTGTTTTCAAAATTTAAGATGAATTTATATATTGTTAAGAATAATATCTCACAAAGGAATTTTTTTTGCATAACTCAGATATAGTTTCAATGGTATACACTACAACTGTAGTGTTGGAAACAATTAGAATATACTGATGCTAACTAAGTATATACGCCATATATTTGTTAAAACCATAACATGGTGAAAAAAACTAAGGAAGTATAAAAGTTCAGTGTAATTAGGTTTACTTAACTCGCCACGGGTCCAAAAATTAATTGGAAAACGTCTGCGTGCCAAACTACTAGGTAAAAACAAAAAATCGCCTCGTTCACGCATATGTGCCACCGCCATTAACGAGAGACATTTTGGTGGCTAAAATACCTAAAGGCCATACACACGGGAATCAAAGGATCGAGTTTAAGGTCCGCAACCATTGTCCATTCAGCCATAGAAAGTCAATTTGCTTTCCCCGCAAAAAAATTCAATGGTTTGATCGAGATGTTAGTTTGCTAAACCCCGACACATGGCATGCCTCGGCGATGAAGAATACACCATCAACACAACCGAAATATAGATTCATATTTCGTCTATTACAAGACTTTTTATTATAATTAAATGATTTAATTTAATTAATAAGCAAACCAACAATCATACCGAGGAAAATAAAACACACAAATGAGAGATATATTTAATAAAACTAAAAGTTAGGCCAAATACCTTTGAAGTCGTCAACTCTAACTCGTCCTTTTGCATCTCGATGTTCTTTCAAAACTCCATTTAGAAAACAGGAGGAAAGCAAAATGACATAAGTGCGGCTAATCTCAAAGATTACGAATATCCACTTGATTTGCCCGCCCGAGTAGTTAACACATAAACCTAACATTGAAAGGGCTTATACTGCATTTGCAGACATAGATTCAGAATTCCATGCCCGCGGGTGCCAAATCGATCATATGAGGTTTTTGAAGAGAACTTCGATAGGCTAGAGGTGTAATCTGGGCTTCATGAAAATTGACAACAATAAGAAAACATCACAAAAGAAGCCGTCATAGGAATATTGAGCGTGAAAAAACACAAGAATAATGGGCGCTTCATCCAAGAACTTGGAAATGCAGCACCGAATGTGTGGAAAGTATTGAATCCCTAATTTCAGTTGTATTGATCTGGACCCTGGTGGGGGTTTATATAGGAGTACAAGGGGTAGGAGACTTGGAGTATAAGATGATCTAACCCTAATCAATCCTGACCGTACATATAATCTAACATCCCCACTCAGTCGTAGCGGGAGTGAAGCGGACGATTGCGACTGGAGAAGTCATGTGCGTCCGTCGCCTCCTCCACCTTGTCATCATCGCCGTCCCTTTCTGGTTCCTTCTCTTCCCTCCCGCAGTCACAGCGGGAGTGTCATGGACGCAAGGGATGACGCGGATGTTGTCGACTGGAATTCTTGAGTTGCTGTAGACGTGTGTATGATGTTGATGTCGTGGTAGCCAAGCGTGATGTAGCCATGGTCGAGGTTGTCGCGGTCGGTGTAGCCGATAGAGCCGAAGGCGCAAAAAAATTGCGCGGTTTTGGGTTTTGAGGCGGCGGCGGCGGGTTTTTGGGCGGCGGCGGCAGGTTTTCTGCGGCGGCGGCAGGGTTTTTACCAGACGGGCGAGACGATCGTGCGATCGCCCTAGCAGAGCGCCGGCGAAGTTTTTGGGCGGCGGCGGCAGAGTTTCTGCGGCGGCGGTGGGGTTTTGGTTTTTGGCTGCGTGCGGCAGCGACTCGCTTGGGAGCGGCTGCAGGCAGGCGGCAGGTTTGTGTGTCATTGTGCGGCGGCGGCAGTGGATCTGCGACGGCGGCGGATTTTGCGGCGTGTGGCTCGACTCGCGTGATGTAGACCTTGACGCTGATTTGTGTTGGCGGTGTAGAACTCGACGAAAATCTTGGTGTAGTCTCGGTGTTGTTTTTTCGGCTTGGTGTAGACCGACGATGTAGAATGCTCGATGTAGGCCTGGACGTGATGCAGTCGCGTCACGGTCGTCGGCCATGTCGTTGTAGTCCGGCGCGCTGGAGTTCTGTGCTCGTACGTAGCTGGTGCACGCACGCTGCATGGATTAATTAAGTACCTTGTGGATGCATAGATGTACACGGTCTTGGATTCCGCTGCATGTGGCTTCTCTGCATGCTGGTATGATGGATATGCATGCATCGATGTGGTGCTCGTCCCGTGGCCGTGGCCAGGTCTGATGGCTGTAGCCTCCATCCGCGGGAGTGTTGCTTGGAAGTGCTCCGACAGATCAGATCACCGCGCTCGTGATTAGGGATTTATTGTGGCTAATTCGGATCTAAACTAAACTATAGAATTGGAATTTCGGAATTGAATCTAATCTAATCTAAAGAACTGATCAGATCTTTGATCTAAACCGGGTGCCGCGCCCCCGAGGGGATAGATCTCCTCGGGGGCGGCGCGCTATGCGGAAGTGGTGGAAACTTAGGATCGGCGTCGTGAGACTAACCGCTCTGATACCATGTGGAAAGTATTGAATCCCTAATTTCAGTTGTATTGATCTGGACCCTGGTGGGGTTTATATAGGAGTACAAGGAGTAGGAGACTTGGAGTACAAGATAATCTAACCCTAATCAATCCTTACCGTACATATAATCTAAACAGAATGAACAACCTTTCCTGCCGTGGCAAGCAAGGGCGCGAGGAACTGGAAGCTTTTCTTGTTAAGCCGGCATCACGCAAAAGGACGCTAAGATCACTTTGTTGATGTACATCTTCGTCGTTGACTCGTTGTAGTGCAGTGTACTGTGTTTCACCACCTCCATGTAATGTTGATAGGACCCATTGCAGATTTAGCGCAAGGGCTTTCCACATTTAATCACTGGATCGATCAGAACAATTGATGGACCGATAGTGATTTGGCTGACAATTCGGAAAATGATCAATACCAGGACCAAATTAAGTTGTCGGTACGTGTCAGACACTCACGGGGATGACTAGTTGTACAGCCCGTGTGAGACCACATGGTAGACTAGAGCAATCGAGTTCCGATACGCCAGATCACCTTTTTCTTCCAGTGATTGTTAGGCAACTGGAGGACCTTTGAACTCGCTGGCAAGCTGCAGTAGAGACGATCGAGCCTTTTTGCCGCACGTGTCACGGGAGGCCAGTTCATTTGACTTGTTCGTTCGCTAAGCAAAGGTCACATGCGTTGATGCATGGACAGATAGTGGCCAGTTTGAGGGATTCATGTAATGTAGTCGAGCCAGTGCACGTCCCGTTTTCTTTTCTTAAAGAAAACAACATCACCGTTGACTCGTTAGTTCCGGTGTGTATATATGTGCTGTCCCAATCGCCCGCAGTTCCGAAGTTTTTCTTTTACATATATGACACCGCACAATGCAATATTCAAATATGCCCCCGCCAAACGGAATTGCCAAATATATTCTTATTTTGAAACGTGGCAAAAGATTTGGTATTTTTATTGATATTTTTTTTTTTGCAAATTTTCCACCACATATATTCAACACATACCACATACAACGTACACGGTAGGAAATACAAGTACAAAATACGTAGGGGAAATGGACCAAAGATCGAAGCACACGCCGTCGCCGGCGTCGGAGTCGAAGGCGGCCAGCCACCACCTCGCCGCTGTCAGGGAGAGCTTTTTCCCTATCGAAGACGCTGCCTTGACTCTCCGCCGCGCCGCGCCGGAGTTGTTGACGATGAACGGCCGGGGCAGCGCCCCCTTGACCCTTCCACACCGCTTACCGCAGCCGCCGTCGAATCCACCGCCGGAAGACGACGCAGAGCTCGATCCGTCCGCCGCCAGATCCACCACCACCTCGGATCTGACAGAGAGAAGAGGATCACGAGCGCCGCGCCGGGCCTCGAGATCCAGCCAGTCCAGCGCGCAGACGGGGAGCTCCGAAGACCTCCACCACCGGAGAAGAACGCGCCGGCTCCAAAACCACCCGCCCGCAGCACCACCTCCTCCAGAGCGCCGCCGGCGAGCCTCCCAACCTACCCTCCCGTATTTACATGCCGGAGCCGGGGATCCCCACCCTCCCGCCGCCGGAGCGGCCGGCGGAGGGGAGGAATCCCACGGCTCGCGGCGCGCACGGTGGATCGCCGGCTTGCTCCAAAAATCGCCTCTCTCCTCTTGCTACAGTGGTGGGGAGGGGATAAGGCCGCGTTCTCCACTTGGCCTTTTCTTACTTGTATGGCAAGTCTACTCCTTCCATGTATAGATTAGGGTAGATTGCCTCCTCCTGTACTATATATGTACGTGCTATGCACCCGATCAATACATCGTGAGTTGCAGTCCTTCTACATGGTATCAGATTCCTCTCGATCCTAACCTAGCCCTAGCGCGCCGCCGCCCTCTCCCATCGGCCGGCCGTCGCCTTCCCCTAGCCCAGCGCGCCGCCGTCCTCTCCAACCGGCAGGCCGTCGCCCTCCCCTAGCCTAGCGCGCCGCCACCTCCTCCAAACCGGCAGGCCGTCGCTCCCCTCTCCTCCCACCACGCGTCGCTCTCTCTTCCCAGCGCGCACCCACAACCCTAACCCTAAACCTCAGCCGCCGCCATCATGTCCGACATCTCCAACTCGAGCAACCCCTTCGCCTCCTCCGGCTCCACCTTCTCCACCCCCGACCCCGTCAAGCTCCGTGAGGTCTCCATCTCCGACCACGTCCCCGTCAAGCTCTCCCACTCCGCCGCCAATTTCTTTGCTTGGAAAACCTACTTCAACCTTCTCTTCCGCGAGTACAATCTCTCCGACCACATCGACGGCACCACCGACCTCCTCACCATGCGGCGCGACTCCGACTGGTTCGCCATCGACGCCACCATCATCCGCTGGATCTTCCTCACCGTCTCGCCGGACATCTTCCATACCGTCGTCCGCGACGGCGACGATGCTCACAAGGTGTGGACCAAGGTCATCGGGCTCTTCACCGACAACAAGCTCCAACGGGTGGTCTTCTTGCAGCAGGAGTTCTTCGGGTGTCAGCAGAACGACCTCTCCCTCGACGCGTACTGCCTGCGCCTCAAGACACTCTCCGACGAGCTCAACGACATCGGGTTCCAGCTTGGTGATCAGATCCTCCTCTCCACCCTCACCGCCGGTCTCGGCGAGGATCTCGGCAACGCCGCCTCCAACCTCTCCCTCATGGCTAACCCCACTTTCGAGAAGGCGGTGGACTACCTCCGCCTTGAGGAACGGCGCCTGAAGAACCTCCGCACCCGCGCCTCCCACACCGCGCTGGCCGCCGGCGTCGGCCGTGGCGCCCCTACTCCTGCTCCGCGCCCGCCCGTGCCCATGACGCCCGCGCCTCAGCCACAGCCTCCACCACAGCAGCAATGGCGTCGTCGCCGTGGCCGCGGCGGCGGTGGTGGTCCTCGCCCCGCCAACCCGCAGCCTACACCGCCCTGGAGTGGCGGCCACAACCCATGGACGGGAGTCGTCCACGCCTACACCATGCCGGTGCCCCGTCCGCCTGCCCCGAGTCTCCTTGGTCCGCGCCCGGCGGCCCATCACGCCTTCTACGCCGCCCCTCAGCCCGGCTACGGCAGAGCGCCCATGACCTACGGCGCAGCTCCCGGCTACCCTGGATATGCCGCTGCACCGCCACCCGCCCCGGCTCCTTTGGACCCGGCCCTCTTCACCGCCCTACAGCAGGCTCCCACCCCCGGCAACTACATCGGCGGCGACTGGTTCATGGACACCGGAGCGTCCGCTCACATGGCTGCTCACCCGGGTAATCTCTCACATTCATCTCCCGCCACCACCTCCTCTCATATCATCGTCGGTAATGGTGCTACTCTTCCTATCTCCCATGTTGGCTCCACTAATTTTCCATCCTCCTCTAAACCCTTGTCCCTCCATAATGTCATTGTCTCTCCCCAACTTATTCATAACTTAGTTTCTGTTCGTAGTCTCACTCGTGATAATTCTGTTACCGTTGAATTTGACTCCCTTGGTTTTTCTGTAAAGGATTCCCGTACCCGAATGGTGCTCCACCGATGTGAGAGTCCTGGCGAGCTATACCCGGTTCGGCCCCCATCTTCATCCTATGCTGGACCTCAGGCTCTCTCCGCCGGCGTCGACCTTTGGCATGCTCGTCTTGGCCATCCTAGCTCCACTACACTTCGTCAGATCCTACGGGGTTTTTCCTTTTCATGTAATAAAACGGATACTCACTCTTGTGAGGCATGCCGTCTAGGCAAACATGTTCGTCTTCCTTTTAGCAATTCTTCCACAGTAGCGTCTTTCCCGTTTCAGTTAATTCACAGCGATGTATGGACCTCTCCTATACCTAGTCATTCCGGCTTTACTTATTATCTTGTTATAATGGATGATTATTCTCATTTTGTGTGGACATTCCCTCTTCGTAAGAAATCCGACGTCCCTGCCACTCTCACCGCTTTCTACGCCTATGTCTCCACCCAATTCGGTCGTCCTATACATGCTCTCCAAACCGATAACGGAAAAGAATTTGACAATCTAACCGTACGCACTCTCCTTTCTAGTCACGGCACCATATTCGTCTCACGTGTCCCTATACATCCCAGCAAAACGGTCGCGCCGAACGTGTTCTCCGTACCCTCAACGACTGCGTCCGTACCCTCCTATTCCATGCCCACATACCACCTTCCTTCTGGCCCGACGCCTTAGCCACTGCCACACTCCTCATCAACCTTCGCCCATGCCGTACACGCTGGAACTATGCCCCTCACCACCTCCTGTTCGGCACCCCTCCTTCCTACGATGATCTCCGGATTTTTGGTTGCCGCTGCTACCCTAACACCACCGTTACCTCCCCCCACAAACTCGCTCCCCGATCCGTGCCATGCGTCTTTCTCGGCTATCCCGCTAACACCAAGGGCTACCGCTGCTACGATCCGGTCTCTCATCGGGTCATCACTTCCAGGCACGTGTACTTTGACGAGTTGTGTTTTCCGTTCTCACAGGGCAGTGCGGTGGCTCCTTCTCCCTCCCCCGAGGTCGAGACCCCATGGCGCTGTATTCCTCCGGCCCTTGCCGTGATGCCTGCTGCGGCTCCATCGCCGCCTCCCGCTGTGCCCTCGAGTTCTGTCTCGGGCGCCGCGTCGCCGCCTCCTGCTACGCCCTCGAGTTCTACCTCGGGCGTTGCGTCGCCACCTGCATCGCCCTCGAGCACCGCCACGGGCGTTGCACAGCCTGCCGGCCCGCCGCCGGCCGCCGCCTCTACGCCATCCTCGGCGTCCGGACCCGTCACCCGCGGACGGGCAGGCGTTTTCCGTCCGAGCATGCGGTATGCCTCGGACGCGTACACCCTGCCGCATCGACCTCTGCGCCGACCTCGAGCTCCGCACCTGCGCCGTCGACTCCGCCCGTTCCCTCGCCGATGCCGACCTCTGCCCGGGCAGCTCTCCGTGACCCCATGTGGCTCGCGGCCATGCAGGCGGAGTTTGACGCTCTCCAGCGCAACCAGACGTGGCAGCTGGTTCCTCCACCACGTCACGCCAACATCATCACCGGCAAATGGGTCTTCAAGCACAAGTTCCACCCGGACGGCACTCTAGACCGTCACAAGGCACGTTGGGTGGTCCGCGGCTTTCGACAGCGCGGGCGTCGACTTCACCGACACCTTCGCCCCGGTTGTTAAACCCGGGACGATTCGCACCGTTCTTCAGCTCGCGGTGTCCCGCTCATGGCCTGTCCACCAGATGGACGTGTCTAACGCCTTTCTCCATGGCCATCTTGAGGAGCAGGTGTTCTGCCAGCAGCCCACCGGGTTCGTGGACGCTTCCCACCCGGATCATGTTTGCCTGCTGTCCCGTTCTCTGTACGGACTCAAGCAGGCGCCCCGTGCTTGGTACCAGCGCATCGCAGCATTTCTTCACCAACTTGGCTTCCGCTCCACTCGCTCCGATGCCTCCTTGTTCGTGTACCACCAGGGTGCTCACACCGCCTACCTGCTGCTCTACGTCGACGACATCATCCTGACGGCGTCCACCGAGTCTCTTCTTCGACAACTCACCGACCGTCTCCGTGCTGAGTTCGCTCTCAAGGACTTGGGGCCCCTGCACTACTTCCTCGGCATTGAGGTGGTTCGCCGTGCGGATGGCTTCTTCCTGCATCAACGGAAGTACGCCCGCGAGTTGCTTGATCGCGCCGGGATGCTTAATTGCCACCCCGTGACCACGCCCGTCGACACGAAGAACAAGCTCTCCGCCACCACTGGGACTCTTGCCTCGGACGCCGCCTTCTACAGGTCCATCGTTGGTGCTCTTCAGTACCTCACTCTTACTCGACCGGAGCTCCAGTATGCTGTTCAGCAGGTGTGCCTTCACATGCATGCTCCCCGTGATGTACACTGGACTGCGGTTAAGCGGATTCTCCGCTATATCTGTGGCACCATGGACCTCGGCCTCTCGCTTCATGCCTCTACCGCCATGGACATCACCGCCTACTCGGATGCTGACTGGGCTGGCTGCCCCGACACTCGCCGTTCTACTTCGGGCTATTGTGTCTACCTTGGACCATCGCTCATCTCTTGGTCATCCAAGCGACAGCCGACGGTCTCCCGTTCCAGTGCAGAGGCAGAGTACCGCGCCGTGGCCAATGCGGTTGCCGAGTGCTCGTGGCTCCGTCAGCTTCTACAGGAGCTCTTGTGTCCTGTTACCAAGGCCACCGTCGTCTTCTGCGATAACGTCTCAGCGGTATACCTCTCCGCCAACCCGGTTCATCATCGACGCACCAAGCACATCGAGCTCGATATTCACTTTGTTCGTGAGCAGGTGGCTCTCGGTCATGTACGTGTTCTACACGTACCCACCACCCAGCAGTTCGCGGACATCATGACTAAGGGCCTGCCTACCGCGTCCTTCGAGGAGTTTCGATCCAGCCTTTGCGTCGGTCCTGGCGACGCTTCGACTGCGGGGGGGTGTTGAGATATATTGTGCATGTATTACTTGTATGGCAAGTCTACTCCTTCCATGTATAGATTAGGATAGATTGCCTCCTCCTGTACTATATATGTACGTGCTATGCACCCGATCAATACATCGTGAGTTGCAGTCCTTCTACAATATAGAAGAAAAGAGGTATCAGTTTGGCCGAAAATCGATACAACACAGAACACACCAAGTTAGTCCAGTGGCCTCATCCCCATACGAGTCGATGACCAAGTTGCCCTAGCGATCAAATCCGACACCCAAACACTTCAACGCGATGGCGGGGACGAACATCCGGAGCCGCAGGTCCAACATCCACGTTGGCCCCGAAACCACGTCCCACACAAGTCGACGATCAAGTCACCCTACCAACCACAACCGACACTCTAACACCTCAACGCAACTGAGGCTAAAGACCCGAGCCTCCACTCCGACATCCACGCTGGCCCCAGGGTCACGCACGGCCTATAGCGCATGACGAAAACTCGCCGCCGCCAACCACAATCTCACTCCACTGGTCCCTTTAGCCAGTGGAACATCCAAGGCGAGGCCCCAAGAGACAAACACCTTATGAGCGCGTTCCATGTCGATCCCGCGTGGGATTTGGGGTTTCCCTGGAGAATCCAGGGCAAAGGAGCGAGAACACCGCGATGACCACGCCTACAATAAGGACGCTGCGCCCGAGGACATCGCTGTCGCTGGTCCCGGCCGACGGCTAGGGAAAGGCTTTCGCCAAGTATGTACTCGCTCCGTTGATAATATACGAAAGAGAGAGTACGTCCCGTTTTCTTAAAGAAACAACGTGACCAACTGACCATTGACTCATTAATTCCGGTAAGTATTCCCTCCGTTGTTAATATATGATGTTTTAGCTTTTCCCAGTTTCTCAGGTTTGCATGTCTCTAGACGCGTTCTAGTATGTCTATTCAGTCATTTTACTCTGTATGTAGTCCATATTGCAATATCTAAAACATCTTATAATTAGGACCCAACACACGGCATTTTCTCTCCCGACCCCTCCCTAACCCCAGCGGCGCACCAACCCCCATCTACTCCCTCGCCGCCGTAGGAAGAAGCTGCTATCGGAGCCCTTCTCCACGGGTGGTGGCCCCTTCATCTGCGGCGGCGGGTGTGCAGGGGGTTATCGGCTGCGCGGTGTTGTGGATTTCCAGTGGCGATCTCTGCGCATACGGCGGTGGTGGGAGCTCCTCCGCCCAAGGGTGTCGTCCCATGTAGCTTCGGCCGGCGTCGGGCCTGTGGGTCCGGGTCGGGGGCTATAGGCGCGGGGCGGCTCATCCTGGCTATGATGGCTGCCTGGCCCCATGGTGGTGCCGGCATTTGACGAGCTAGGTGGCCATGGCTGTGGCGTGAAGACTACTTCTCTTCGGGCAGATCAAAAGCGGTAGGTGCGATGGCGGCCTCCCTCTCCCGTGCGCAAGGGTTGGAGGCGAGGCGGTTGGCCGGTGTGAGCCGGGCTCCGATGTGGTCGGAGCCGACGATGGCGGCGTCCTCGGACGTCGTTACCTTGTTGAAGACGTCGTTGCTGCAATCCCGCCTTATGTCTAAAGTTCCGGGGAAACCCTAGATCTGGGTTATTCCGGATCGGACGATGACGACACTTCCGGTGTCGATCACCCTCTTGAGGGCATCGTTTTGGAGCACGAGATGCCTAGAGGGGGTCTGCTGGTGGAGCGGTGTTTCATGTACCGCGTCGACGACGGCGGGTCTCGGCGGCGGTCGCATGCCCTTTGGCTCGCGTAGGGCGGGGGTGCTGTCTGGCATCGTCGGCAGGATCGGGGGCATAAGGCCTTGTTGGCATGATCTTTACCCATTATCGGGTCAGTAAATGTTGCGTGGTGGCTTCGAGTTTTTTGATTGATTATGTTTGTCCTTTTTTTTAATAAATTAATAAAAAAGCCGTATGCTACTGAATAAATTAATAGAAAAGCCGTATGCATATTTTTGATTCAGAGGCCGGGTCTCACAGTCCATTTCGAAAAAAAACGGACCGAGTATGTATGTACGCTGTGACAAAAGATCACCGGAAATAGGCACGATCTGACCGGTGTGGATGCCGGCGTCGAGGTGACGAGGAGATTCCACGGCGGCACCGACGGGCGCTCTGCTCCTGGTTTAGAGCAGAACGGGACGGCGGTTGGGCAGATGGGCCCAGGTCCTCTCGGCCGTTGGGGACGGAAGCAAACAGGCTGGTTCGTGATAGATGAGCTAGGTGCGCAGTGAGTGCAGACAAAGGGGATTTTGTCTCCTCTGACGTTGCCAATCTTGGAAGGACACGGGCCGTCCGGGAATGTATGATAGTCGACGGCGATGGATGATGGCGATCGGAGGTCGGCTGGTTATTACGGTGCCGCTCGGCTATAGCGGGGGCTGGTAGTCTAGATGCTACTACATGTTTTACCACGTCACCTATTTCGCCACTTGGCAGCATGTTTAGCGTCGTCGTGTCAGTATTTATTAGAGGAAGAAAAGCAATTTTTCATCCTAGCATGTTGGCAAAAGTTCAAAACAAATCGAATTCTAAGTCTATTTCGGTCCATAGACCCATTTGGCGCGCTAAGAATACTACAATCCCGGACGGGTTTACGAGCTACTGTCAATGACATGTGGTCCCTACTTGTAAGATAATTTTCTCTCATGCCTCCCCTTTGTTCAAACCCAAATTTCTCTCTCATATGGTATCCATCTCGTTGCCGCCGTTTTTTACCCGTCTAGGTCGAGCCGCGGTAACCATCGGGTGCGCCGAGTCTTGCAACTCTAAACCCGACCATGTGCGAGCAGATTCGTGCAAAGAACTGGATGAATTGGAACTATGTGACCGTCCCATCATCGCCGGCCATCATCGTGATTCCCGCTGCCACTATAGTCTCTTTGCCTGATAAGGTGCCCTACGTGGCGACACGGCCGCTCTCCCTCTCTCTGCTACGCTCCCCGCAAGCTCCCAATGTCGTCTTCCCCAACCGAACCGTCGACGTCTATTGCGCCTCACCCGGTCTTTCTGAGCACACTGCTAGACCCATGGTGAGATTGTGCATCTAGCAGATCCCTTATCTCTCTCTGGGCTCTGTCGCGTGCCTACACCAAGCGTCATCGTCGATGCTGCAATATCTCATCGTTGGTGTGGCTCTGGTCACCCCCTTGGGGATTTGTTCTTATACTAGGGGGTATAGAGTAGTATTACTTACCAACCCCATTTATTCTGCTGCACCCCATGTTGTCCCAGGAACATGTGGTTGCGATAGCTAATCGCGAGAGTTTGGTCGCAGCCAAGCGCCACTATCCGTCATCGCCGCGAGAGAAAAGGGGAGGGCTTGAGGTAGAAGACAAATATGACATGTGGCCAACTTAGTCTGTGAGAGTAGCGATTTGGTATTATTATTTTTCTAGCGTGGAAAACATGTTCATGGACAGAACAGGATTGACAAGTTCAGAACGGCAACTTTCGAAATTAAAAGCTTAGTGTTTGATTTTATCTTTCATCTACAAATACAAGATTTGTTTTGGACCTTTTCCTGGCATGTCCCATACTTCATCTTCTCTCCATGCTACCTCCGTCACACTAGGTATACACAAGCAAAATATGCTGTTGGAGCTGCCACATATTGGCGCCCAATGGATGGTGTATTGGTGTGGTCGACAGTTCCTCCAACACATCTTATTTGCACGTGATATATTCACACGTTGACGGGTATGATTGCCTGATAAGTCAGTACGGTACAAGGAAGCTCCGTCAAAGTAGCTACAGTCCGTCGGTGAGATGTCTATTTTCAACTGAGCACAAGTATACTGCAAAAAGTACGACGCCGGAAAGTTTGGTACTAGTACACTAAGGCCGGCAACATTGAAAAAGAGTTACTCCGGCATATCACTGAGAGATTCAAGATGTCCTTCAACGAACAGTGAGAAACGGCCCGCGAAAACAATTTCCCGCTAACTCTGCAGGGTGATTATACGCTGCTCATCCTGCATGGATCTGCTCAGCAAGCAAGGTACATAAAGTTCATCTTGGACGCCTTTGCTCGATTCAGTGGGTTGAGGATAAACTTTCAGAAAAGCACAATGGTCACTGTCAACGCTGACGCACAAACGAAAAAAAGAAGAAGAGATTTCAGCAATCCGTGGATGCCCATCGAGCTCGCTGCCTTGCACTTACTTACGATTGCCACTTCCGATGAACAAAATCTCCAGAAGCCTGCTGCAGCCGGGGCTACAAAAAATTGACCGCGGGTTGCCGGGATGGGTGCCACGTGCAGATGGTGTCATCTGTTGCAAGGGTGGCGCTCATCAACTCAGCCCGATCTGCGATAGTTAGCGATACCCAATTTTTACATGGCATGCATCCAATGGGACAAAGCTAGTCTGCAAACGATCGACAAGTTAAGAAGAACCTTCTTCTGAATTTTTTTTGGAGAGAAGTGCATGGGGGCCATTGCCTTATTGCTTGGGAGCTTCACACTACCAAGAGAGCAGGGAGGGCTGGGCTGCCACTGCCTCGCACTGATTGATACAGGAGAAGGGGTGAGAGGGAATTCGAGGTTGAAGAAGGGATGGAAGCACAGGATTCAGGACAGCAGAGAGAACTGGGGTTCAGGGTTCAGATAGCATTCCAATCTTTTTTTTTGAGCCCAGGAACCGTGCATTCATTATATAGCAGCAGAGTTACAGCAAGAACACACGGATCCAACCCTCCAACCCGGGAGAGAGATCATCTGCCCTAGTACAAGATCAACACAACCAGCAACACCACTCGGCGATGAAAACCAACGCCGCCACAGATCCAAAGCAGCACCAATACAAAGTTTGACGGGTCGCAAGAGCCGCCCGGCGCAAACGCCGGAACCGAAGCCGTTGATCGAGCATGACCGGGGGAGTCCCCATGCCACCAGGATCCAGAATCTGCCGCACCACGAAGGAGTACGCCAAATCCACCACCGACCACCCACAGACGAAGCACCCGGGCCAAAATGATTCTCTCAATCACAAAACCACCATCTGCAAAATACCAAGCCGGCGTCCGCATCTTGACGCCGTCGCCGCCATCGAAGAGCACGAACACCAGCACAAACACCTGCACATAGACTCCACCCCTGGCCAGACGAAGGAGGAGGACAGCAACCTCACCCGTATGGCCATAGATCACAGTGGCTCGCACAACCACCGCGTGTGGAGCTCCAATATGCAGCAAGAGCCACTCCGCCCAGCAGCAGCTCCAGATCCTCTCCTGGCCGCCACGGCCAGCCAGAGGAACCTGGCTCCGCTTCCGAAACGCGAAGCAGGAGATACGGCAGACGGATTTATAGAAACGGATTTGATCCTCCTCCAATCTGCAAGCTATCCACCTCGGATCTGACCTGCAGAGAAGAAAAGAATCGTCTCTGGCGCCGCTGCGATTCACCAGAGAGCATCCGAGCAAGAAGAGGAAAAACAAGAAACGGGCATCCACCACGATACGTACAAGATCTAACATCCAATCGATGTCTCTCTCGACGCAACCCTGCCTTATATCGACACCGGTCCGCAGCTCCATTACAAGGCCCACTGGGCCCACGTACGGGATACAGCCCAAGACTAGAGCACCTAGTTGACGACCTGCGCGGGAGCGAATCGCTCCCCGCCTGCAGTGTTTCCGTCATCGGCCGCCCCGAATACGGCCCAGTAGAGTACTGCTTGTTTTTTCCTCATTTTCTTCTACTTTTCTAGTAAAAAGAAGAAAAGAAAAATTGTTATAAAAAATAAATCACACGTCTAAAATTAATAATAAAAAAATATCTTATTTGGATGATTTTTTAAAAACAACATTTATGTTAGTGATTTTTTAAAAGAAAAATTTACGTTATTTGTACGATTTTTTAATATGAATTTTTATATTGTTTGAACGATTTCTAATATGAACATTTATGTTATTTGAACGATTTTCTAAAAAAGGAACATTTACTTTATTTGAATGATTTTTCAATATGAACATTTATATTGTTTGAACGATTTCAAATATGAACATTTATATGGTTTGCATTTTGCTACTGTAAATGTTCATGAACATATAGAGTTTACACAATGCTAGGACAGAGTATACTAATTTTACATGTCGTCAGACAAATCATGAACCAAGCTTCCCCAAACAAAGGCCAGCAAATTGAGAAACTACAATTTGCAACTAGTTGTTTACTTCCTTTCCTAGATAGTGCCAAGCGGCACAAGCAGAGCACTCAACACGGAAAGTAATCATTGGTCAACATTTCCGTGTGATAGTCATGCTATACGGTTAAATTATATCTCGGGTCCGAATTTCTGCCGTTGGTAAAATACATCTGTGCGACTGTGCCCTTATTTCCAAGATTAATTTCAATTTGATCCGCAATGTGAGCTTGGATTTTTACATACAACATTAAAAAATCATATGCCCAATTTGTGCCCATACATAATTCCGAGTATATTATATGTGCAAATATATGCATACACGTGGAATTTAGTATGGCCAATTCTAAAAAAACTGCAGTTTAAAATATTTGAGGTGTTTAGGTAAGAAAAATGCAATGGTTTTGTATAGTAGATTGTAGTATCCCTAAAACCGTGTTTTCAGTACAAAATCATCTGCCGACATTCTTTAGAACATCGAGAAAGCAACGCTATAGTACTATATATGAAAGTTGGTCAGATTCGCTCCCCATTTCGCTATCCACGTCGCCCTTTAAACGGTAGCCGTCCGATCGAGCTCACGGACGGTCCAGATCGTCCCAAACCCCCGCACGACACTGTAGCTTACTGTAGCTCGGGACTTTCTACCAATCAGAGCCCGCGCACGATTTTTGGCGCAACCAAGTTCGCAAAAACAAACTCACAACCCAAGTAATTACCCCGCAGTCCAAATTTTAACGCAGCGAGGCACCTAATTGTAATTCCAGGAAAAGCCACGAACTTTTCTGCAAAACCATCCGCAGAATCCCCCTCCCCTTTCTCTCTCCCGCGACGCCGGAATCGCCGTCGCCGCCGCCGTGTGCCCCCGCCGCTCCGCTCCTCCCCGTTCAGATCGGAGCACACGCCGTGCTCCGCCGTCGCCGCCTCTCCCTCCTTGCCCACAGCCGCGTGCCGGAACGCCGCGAGCGCGCCGGAATCGTCCGCGCCGCGCTCGGCGTCCGCCGCCGCGTTCCACGCCGCCAGAGACGCTCTAGTGACCTAAAAGCGGCGGTGCCGCCACCTGCGGGCAGCTCGCGTCCTGGCGCATCCCACACGCTCACCCTTGCGTCCCGAATCGCGGTGGCGCGACGCCGGCGTGGTCCGCGCCGCCGCGGCAGAGTCCGGCCACTTGTGACGTCACTCTGACGTCACAGTGGGCCTGGGCTGGGGGAGCTGGGCTTCTAGCTGGGCTGGGCCGCTTTCTGTGCGCCTGGCTCGGCCCCTTTTTTTTTCTTTCTGTTTTGTTTTCCTATTATTCAAAACTTTTGTAACTTTTCAAACACAACTACAAATCAATTCAGGCCAACTTTTTTTTTTTTTGAAAAAACCACAATAATCATTCCAAATAATTTGGAACCTTTTCCAAATTATTACAAATATAGAAAATTTAAATTATACATAAAGGCTCATTTGACACCTTTACGGCAATTTATAAAATATGGATTTCACAAATCTCTTTTGAACTCAAAAAAAAAAATCCACAAAAATAACATCAGTAAATGAATTAATAATATCAGTAAATGAATTTCAACAATTCGAATTACAACGGGTGCGGTTAATATCTAGACAAAATCCAAATTGACTTCCTCTAATTTCATGCATTTAATTTTATTAAATTTCCAGCAAATGGGTGTATCTCTAAAAAATCCCAATATAACAAAATGATCCGAAAAATTAAATATTAATTATTTATGTCAAAAAACAAATATGTTTCAATATTTCAAATTGGTGAATATTGAAGAAAATCCTAATGCACTTCCTCCTTACAACAATTTCTACAACATGAAAGTATTTCTATAAATACCCTCACAAAAATAAATGCTGATTATTTGTACCATACAATCAAAATTCAAATTTAAATCCTAGTGCACTTCCTCCTTAGAACAATTTGTACAACATGAAAGTATTTCTATAAATACCCTCACAAAAATAAATGCTGATTATTTGTGCCATACAATCAAAATTCAAATTTACATATTTCAAAATCTTAAACATCTTCGTAATCTACTCATTTTACAAAACGAAAAAAATGATTCGAATCTGAAAAACAACCCAACTTATACAATTTTCAAAATCTAAACGACAATCATATTTGAGCATTCCAACTCAAATTAGAAATTTGAATATTCCAAATTTTTATATGACTTCCACCCCTGATCATTTGGTAAACACTAAAAGAATTAAAATTTGAATAAATTCCAAATTGTACAATTTTAAAAACCTATTTGATCATTCCAACTCAAATTCCACATTTACATATTTCAGAATTTTAAATACCTTCCAAATCTGATCATTTTTTAACATTAAAATAATACAAATTTCAATACATTCCAATACGGACAATTTTCAAAATCTCAGCATTCTTTCAAGCGCAAACTTTTTCGAATTCAAATAATACTCATAATTCAACAATTAAAAAAAATATATTTGGAATTCATCGCGCGGTATTGCCACGCTAATATCCCTAGTATCCTATGTACGCTCTGTAATGATGTTGATCCATCGGCCTATCAACGTCGGATGAGATCAGCTACCTCATCTTTACTATTAAATACTATTAAATGGGAGGGAGTTCGTACCTACCTAGCTGGCAGAAATGCCTGCCCTCCTGGCCCGGACGCACAAATGGAGATATCCGCCGCCTTCTGCCCCCACGCCCTGATCTATTCGCCGCCGGCCGCATCCATCCGGACTGCCGGAGGTAGCCTGCCTCCTAGCCCGGCGTCCTCGGTGTTCCGGCAGTCGCCTCCACCTTACTCGCGCACTGCCCCGCCCTCCCGCCAGCTCCTCTTATCTTCTCCTCTCCCTAGCCCAGCATCTCCTCCACCTCGTCGTTGTTCAGCTGTCACCTGTACCGAATACTCCCCCTTTCTCCTCACACAGCTTCAGCTGCCTGCCGTGGGTGGAGCGCCAATGGCCGGATCTACGGCAGATAGGTAAGTGCTTCCTTCTTGCGTACTTTATTTCTACTACCTCGTAGCTAGGTGGGTTTGGGCTCCATGAGCACTTGTGATCAGGAGATGGATCCTGAGCTACTGTCCTTGCTTGTTTCAGTTCCTGATATATGGCTATGAGCGTTGGTTTGCATGAATGGATGCTCTGTTCGTCATTTTATTGTGACATTCGCAGCCAGAAATAACTCAGGCGAGAAAGAAGCTGCTTTCCTATGCTTTTTGGTTGTTCAGTGACCATGTCGATCCCTGCATATTTTGCAAGGCCTCAACACTAGGCCATGACCATACTACTTCAGTAAAAGCTTATAAGTGGTATACTACTGTGGAAAAACTGCCCAATAGCTCGCTGCTGCTAAATATTTGAATATGAACTTCTTCTAACAATGATCTCTTATGTGATTAGAATTATATGTGGAGAGTAGTTTCAGCAACTTGAACCTGTGCACTGCAATTTAAATCTGAACTTGATTTTTTCTACATTTTAGTTCTCAGTGCTATTACATTTCTTGCTTAGCCGAATTGTCGGAGGTTAAGGAGGTATGGAGTTTACTTCTTTCAATATCACAGAAATTAATTAAACCATACAACATCATCTCCTCATTGTCGAACTAGACCGAGGAAGATGTGGGAGCAGAGCTTGAGGTGCACAATCGACCTACGCATGTGTCTATGCCTTTCAGATTGAGCAGCGCACCAAGTTAGGCAAAACGTGAGTTTATTATCTTATAAACTTCATCTGTCATGAGAAAACTTTTTCATTGTTGTGTCCTGCATCCTCGTGTTCTTATTCTGCTAGCCGGCGACCCCTGCGCTCCTTTTCTATTCTCCCCCACCTTTTCCTTCGCTCCCGAGAGAGGGACGGCACCGAGGCGGCCGTGCTGCTCCGGTGACCGGCCGTGCTGGTGACCGGCGACCCGCACACGGCGGCGTTGCGCTCCGCTCGCCGGAGGAGCGTGCTGTGGACTTGGTCCAGCGCGCTGCCCCGTCGAGCGTGGCGTGTGCGCCGCCATCTGTGGCGGTGGTGCGAGATCGAGGTCTTTTCGGGCGACGACGGCGACGACCGGCGGCCGGCCGACGATGTCTTCTTCCCCTTTTTGTCCTTTTCCGGCGAGCCCGAGGGCCTTCTCCGGTGAGTACCACGGTCATGGATCTTTCTGTTATTGCTTTTTCTTTAATCGATCTAGAAAATAAAATTACATATCGATTTACCTTTCTTTTCAGTCTACCCGAGTAGGATCTAAATCCTAGCTCGCTCTGATACCAATGTTATTACCCTGGGAACAACTAGGATAGATCTAACCCGGTAGCCAAAAACTGTGATCGATCTGTCTCGTGTTCTAGAGAGGGAAACGGAGAGATGGGAAGAGTGTGGAGTACCTTCTCCTTGGCTCGATGAGCCCGTCGTGCCGTCCATGGTGGAGGATGGCGGTGGTGGCCCAGTGTGGTCGATGTGGTGGCGGCGGTTCTTCCCGTCACTACTGCGCAAACCCTAATCGGTGGGTGTGTCGGTGGGGTGTGCGGCACGCGACGAACCTCGTAGTGCGTGCCGTCGGCCCCCACCAGTCTTTATAGCATAGGTGGCAGGGGCCCGCCAGCCATAGTGGGCTGGGCGCCCCCGATCAGGGCGTAGGTCAAAAGGGGCCCGGTGGGCCGTTGGACCCACACGGTGGAGATCAATCTAACATTCTCCCCCTTGATCTCAACTTTTATTTTTTAACGATGTACTTTTTACTTTACTCGTTTCATCACATATCGATACATAGAGCATGTTTCATCGTCACAGCTCAATTGCCGATAGAATCAGGCAGCTACAATATACCTCTTTTTTTGAAACAAATTATGTTCCTTTTCGGGCCTCTCATGATCTAAGAATCATAGGCTTTCCATTAAACCCATACCGGCTACGTGTTCCATGAACACACTGGGTTGTAAGCCTTTCGTAAGCGGATCCGCAAGCATATTCTTTGTCTTTATATGCTCGAGACTTATAGTGTGATCCTGGATTTTATCTTTCACAACATAATACTTTATTTCTATTGGTTTTGTAGCATTACTCGACTTGTTGTTGTGAGCATAGAATACTGCGGGCTGGTTGTCACAGTACATCTTTAGTGGTTTGTCAATGCAATCTACCACTTTCAAGTCGGGTATAAATTTCTTTAACCATATCGCTTGCCCCGTGGCCTCATAACATGCTATAAATTCTGCGTACATCGTGGATTATACAACTATTGACTGTTTGCAGCTTCTCCACGATATAGCCCCTCCAGCGAGAGTGAACACGTATCCTGACGTGGATTTTCTATCATCTATGTCTCCCGCAAAATCTACGTCTGAATACCCTCTTATCTCTAGGGAATCAGATCTTATGTATGTTAGCATGAGGTCCTTTGTGCCTTGCACATAACGCAATGCTTTCTTTACCATCTTCCAGTGCTCCATGCCTGGATTCTCTTGATATCTACCGAGTACCCCGGTGATAAAAGCTAAGTCAGGGCGAGTGCACACTTGAGCATACTGTAAGCTTCCAACAGCCGAAGCATATGGTACTGCTTTCATTTGATCGATCTCGTACTGGTTCTTGGGACATTGGAATTTCCCAAAACTGTCGCCTTGACTATAGGAGCAGGTGTGGCACCAGTCTTATGCATATTATACTTTTTAAGAACTTTTTCTAAATATGCCTTCTGCGATAGTCCTAAGACTCCATTTTTCCTATCTCGCTGAATTTCTATGCCCAAAACATATGATGCTTCACCCAGATCTTTCATATGAAAATTTGAGGATAAGAACTTCTTTGTTTCATGTAGCAGACCAACATCACTGCTAGCAAGTAAGATATCATCCACATACAAGATTAGGAAAATGTATTTCCCATTTTTAAACTTTGCATAAATGCAGTTATCCTCAACATTCTCTTTAAATCCAAAACTTTTAATTATCTCATTAAACTTTAGATACCACTGTCTAGAGGCTTGCTTTAATCCATAAATGGATTTCTTCAGGCGGCATCCCATATCTTCCTTGCCTTCCATGATAAAACCCTTGGGTTGTTTCATGTAAACTTTTTCTTTTAAATCCCCGTTTAGAAATGCCGTATTTACATCCATTTGATGTAGCTCTAAATCAAAATGAGCAACTAGTGCCATTATGATTCTGAAGGAATCTTTACATGAGACTGGGGAAATGTCTCATTGTAATCTACCCCTTCTCTTTGTGTAAATCCTTTTGCCACAAGTCGTGCTTTATACTTTTCTACATTCCCTTTAGAGTCATACTTAGTTTTGTAGACCCATTTACAGCCAACTGTTTTGGCTCCTTTAGGAATATTTTCTAAGTCCCAAACATCGTTAGAACTCATCGATTTCATCTCGTCTTCCATTGCATCCACCCACTTCGATGAGTGAGGGCTTCTCATGGCTTCTTCATATGAAGTGGGATCACTTTCCATATGAGCTATTTCTGTGTTATAAACTTTATAATCAGAAGAAATAGTTGACCTTTTAGCTCCTTTAGACCTTCTAGGGGCCTCATTTTCTAAAAGTGGCTGCTGCACCTCCCTTTCATGCTCAACCATGGGTTCAGTCGGCTCCTAACGGACAGGTTCCGGATCTTCACCCACAGTTGTCACGGGTGGAGTTACAACAGATGCTTGCACCTCAACCTCAAGGATTGTCGGTGCAGGTACAACAGGTAGTGTAAAAAATGGCTCCTGAATCATCGGAAAAGATGCACACACCCTCTTCTCCTCAAGATCAATTTTCCGAGCTACCATGCTCCCCCTCATCATTTCGTCCTCTAAGAAGTGATGTAGGTTGGTCCCGATTTTTACGGATTTGGGCGGAGGGATCGATGAACACGAAGAACAAGGGATGAACTCAAGAACACAAAGAGGGGAAAACACCAAATCAAGGATAACTAGCAAGTAGCAACTCGGCAAGATTCAATTGGTAACAAATCCCCTAGGGCAGCCCCCAATTCTCCTCTCCCAAGCACACCTTACTCTTAGGATTGTTTGTCCAATTGGTCAATCCAAACCAACCCAATAAAGTCACCCTAAGATGAAAGATTGGCAAGTAATCGCAACTACAAGAGGAAGGCTTGGTATCCACGAAGGGATCTTCTCCACAAGGGGAGGCCTTGGTTCATCTCCACAAGGGAGGCCTTGATTCATCTCCATAGGAGGAAATGACCACTTTTAGAAGAAGGAGCCTAGCTCTACTCTAATCCCAAATCATAGTCTGCCCAGATCTAAGATGGGAAACTCCTATTTATAGTCTAGAGGCAAAAGGGAAAGGTAGGTGGGGTAGGTGGGGATTACAAGGCTTAAAAGCCTGGCTGGTTCCCGCAGCAGCGGTAGTACCGCTTGTACGGGCGGTAGTACCGCTGGTGCGGGCCGAAGGCGCGTTGACTTTGCGCGGGCGGCAGTACCGGCGGTAGTACCGTTCGTCAGAGCGGTAGTACCGCTTGGCCGGGCGGTAGTACCGCCGGCAGTGCCGCACATGGGCGCTGAGGATGGTTTCTGGTGGCACTTGGGGCGGTAGTACCACCGGCGCGGTAGTACCGCCTGGAGGGGCGGTAGTACCACTGTGGCAGTTTCTTCCTGCTCTTCTTCTTCTTCTTCGTCTTGTCGCTTTCTCCTCCTCTTCCACGCGTACGCCTTGGATGGTCTTGACTTTTTTGGCTCCCTCGGCATCTTCCCGGATGGCCGTGCTCATCATGTGATACCTAGCATAACAAAGGGGTAGATGCTCAAGTAGAATACCATCCAAAGGAGCACGAAATGGGTTCACATAGAGGAAGGAATTCACCTTTAAGCTCAATGTCGACTTGTCAGATGTTGGGATGCTTGACATGGTGATGGTCCTAGGTTGGGCTACATCATCTCCCCCTCCTTTAAAAAGAGTCGTCCTCGACTCTTGCTCATCATCATGGCAAGGAGGTAGATGTGTAGACCTTGTCGTGTGGTTCACCATGTAGTCGATGGAAATGACGTGGCACTTCTTCAATGTCCCTTCGCCTTTCAAGTAGCCTACAAAACTCACAAGGAAGACAAAACAACACTTAAAGAGTAGCCAATTCTTGAAGGTTGTCGCATTAGCGCTTATGTAGAAGGAAGTCACCTTAGCAAGATACCGATGTGCTCTTCTTGCAAGATCTTCGTCATAGGTATGCGTGGTTGAAACAACTCATGAGGCTCATCCAAAGGTACGACCTACACATCAAAGACCAAGCAAACCATGTGTGTGCAAGATAGAGGAGCATATCATCAATGACATGTCCATTCATGTTCATTACACCATTAGCACAACACAAATATGTGAAAGTCAAATCATATGCAAGGTCAATGTGCAAGCAATTTCTCGAAACATCTCAAAATGTGGGAACACAAAAACTCCATGAAAATTTGAGAAGTCTATGATAGCTATCTCATTTTTAACCATATGATCATTATTGCACACAAGGCATTGGAAAGAACAATTTGTCATCATCCTTGATGCAATAAGAGGAGAATTGGCAAAAACACACAATGAAAAATGTCCAAAGTATCAATATGGGTGCAAACAAATCAAAGGAAAGAGCAAGTTTTCGAAATATTTGTTGCAACACCAAATGTGTAGAAACCAAAACACTCATGACAAGACATGCAAAAATGTCATTATGGTTGCAACAAGCCATTTAAAAGAACAATTGTTCATCATATTTTGCAACACATAAATCATTCATATAAAAGATGGAAATTTGTCTTGCATAGGAGAAACCAACATCACAAGCATGTTTGCAAACAAACCAAAAGCAAGAGAAATTGTTCAACTTGTTTGATGCAAAACATGGTAAGGGTATTAGAGCCAGATTCATCCACGACTCAAGTGTATGCTCTCAAAGCTCTTTTTGTCAACTCATGTTCAATGAGGTTGACATTAGTATGAGGCTCAATGCACACGAAAATCCAAACAAAGAAGTTGTGTGCATGGTAAATGAACACATCACCCATCATGAAGTGTCTCTTCATTTGCATATCACCAACCACACGAAAATCAATTGGAAATGACCTATGTGGATGGTCACTATGCAAAGTGAAGGATGGACCAAGGTCCATAGGAGTAAACGAAAGATCTTCAAAATGTGAGAAAGCTATGGGGGCAATCTCATTATCAAGAATTTTATCATTATTGCAAACAACACATGTGAAAGAGAAATTATTCAACATGTTGCATGCATCAATAGAACAAAATTTCAAGCATTTGTTGCAAAGCATGCGGAAAGCGTGAACATTGTTGTCAACAAACATTGGAAAAGAGCAATTGTTTCATGTTTGAGTTGACAAAGGGAAAGAATTGGAAACACTCATAACTAGGCATGTCCATGGAAAAATCATCACAAATAGGTGATTCCACATGATCAACATTGGAAGTATCACATGGGAATAAAAATGTATCATATGATGGGGCAAGGAAATCATCCATAGCATGCAAGCAATCAAAATTCATCATGTCCACTAGTGGGATCATGGTCACATCAACACCCATACCTTTGTAGTCCCGCTCATTTGAGGTAGGTGTTGACGTAGAAGTCATTTCCATGTGACCGACTTGTTCATCATTATGTAGACATGTGGTGGCATCATCCATGGAACCTAGCACACAATGAGAGAACACACTAGAGGTAGAGGTTAAGTTGTTAGAAATCGAAATGGCCTCAAAAGACCTATCAACTACCTCTCTCAACTCAAGTGGTGTATCACTCATTCCCTCAAAGTGAAAGTACTCAAACTCACATATGGTGGAGGCACTCAACTCACTCTCACTCTCACTCAAGTGGGCTAAGTGGCACTCATTCTCACATGGGATTGGTACCATTTCATCATCAAGCACATGAGGGTAGGCTCGGTTTCCTCATCTCCACACGCCTCCAAGGTTGAAGGGAAACTCCCATGCTCAACCTTCTCGACCTCATCGCCTCCAAAGATGCATGCCATAGTTTGGCCATCCTCATTCAACGCATCCACCAATGTGATAGCATTGCTCATGCTCGCCTCCGTGGTCGAAGGGAAAATCCCATTCTCGACCATCCTCTCGTCGTCCTTATCTCCATTTGGGCACTCCCACATCATGTGACCATTGCCATCGCATATTGGACACGAGAGATTGGGACATTCTCGTGGATCATGGTCTTGGCCTTGGCAATTGTCACATATGCGTTCATCCTTGTGCCATATGGGTGCCCAAGTGTCTCGACGATCTCTAGGGTGAGGTGGTGGCGAAGGAGTGCGTTCATGGCGTCCACCATTTGAGCGATGAAGCTCTTGATGTTCATTCTTTTGGTACGCTCGAGGTGAGTGTGGACGGTGCACTTTATGGCGATGCCGATCATGAGCTCGCGATGGTTTGTAGGTGGGAAAGCACGTCCACGTCTCATTCCATTGAGGGTCACCATTATGTTGGCTCGACTCGCTCTCACTTGATTCGATGCGGTTGTGGTGGTGACGATCATTCGGAAGATTTTGGCGGTTTGGTGCTCATGGCGATGATGATGCTCTTGTTGAGGAGTAGGTTGTTCGTTATGGTTCGCATGCTCATGATTGTGATGGCGTGGTCTTGGAGGATGACGACGACGACGTCCTTGTTCATCAAAGTCATTCGCACCCGGTACGCCATGTGTCATGACGATCGCGTTGTTGCGGTGGTGGTGATGGTATGCGGTCATGACGTTCCCCATTTGGCGTTGACGCTCTTGATGCGCGTTGGCATTGTTCACGCGAGGAGAACGTGGGTGTTCCACGTGATGATGATGTCGTTCATGACCGTCGCGTGTTGGGTTATCTTGAAGATCTTGTTGTGGTTCACCTTGACTAGGACCATGACGCGCATGCCTTGATTGTGACGACCTTGTAGTGCGCCTTGTGTGGCGCGAGCTTGAAGAAGAGCGATGTTGCACAAGGTTGTTGAGAGCTTCGGTCACCCGCTCCATAGATGCTTCTTGCGCATGCATGCGGTCGTTGAAGTTGGCTTCTAGAGCTTGACGACGCGCTCATAGTGGCGTAAGCCATCACGAAGAATGTCCGACACCAACGAACTCTTCATGTGTGACATAGCCATGATCACCTCGAAGTCCACCGTGGATTTCATCGTCCGGGCTTGAGCTTCCGTTTGTACTTCCCCTAAACATTTTCTCAAGAACAAGTGAGATATGTGGCAAGGAAAACCAAGACAAACTATATCCCAAGTATAATGTGGCTTGAGAGGAGAGAATCCGGTTCTAACACCCACACACACACACTTATGAGGATAGGAAGGTATGAAGTGGCAAACGAAACAAGCAAACCCGGCGAAAAGTATATTGTCAAAGGTAGAGAAAATCCACAATGATCAAATTACCAAAGAAACTCCAACACAAATGATGAAGAAACACACACAAAAGCGAATGATGGGGTTGGGCGACCAAAGGGCGAGCACTCGAAGATAGACAACCTAACGAAGACTACGTGCTCAAATGTCACACCAACACAAGAGGGACGCTAGCTCAATTGCTTTTGGTGGGCAACGGATTTGCACAAGTGTTAAACACTCACACTCACTTTGGCGGTTAATCTTTGTCGCAACCTACAAGAGATGATACTTGGCACTACTCATGTCTTTTCTTTTTCTCTTTTTTTTTTGATTTTTGCTTTTTGACGATGATTCCTTCTCTTTTGCTAGTGCCAAGATCTCTAACGAAACACACTCGCCAATATTTAAGACAATCACTCGAACAAGTGCAATGCCCCGCAATATCAAAGAGCTAGTCCGATAGGTCAAGGTACACGAAAGGAAGAAGGGCTCACAACGGATTATGATGATGGGGAAATGTCGAGTCCTTGGTGGTGACGTTGCTTGGCGTTGATAATGCGTTGCTGCGGAAGCTTGTCGATGTCGTAGACGTAGGGCACACCAAGAAAGGACTCAAACTAAAGAGGAAATGCCAAAACGAACCGAGGAAAAGAAAAATTTCTGAAAAATCAGCCCTGGCGGTAGTACCGCTGATCTCGAGCGGTAGTACCGCTGCGCACGAATCTACGCGATTTTGACTCGATTTTGGCTGATTTGGGCTTCAAAACTTCCTCGAATCGTGGGAAATTGACAAAATTGAGGCTAGGTAACGCAAACAAAGGTGGAGGAGGTCCTAAAGTAACAATCCATGGACAAAAACTACCAAAAACGCAATGAATCGACAGATCGGCTCGAATCAAGGAAAGGCTATTTTTGGTGGAAATTTTCTAATTTCTCAAAAACAAAGAAAAATTTGGTGGATTTTGGTGGAAACACAAATCAAATCCATGGCAACCTAGAGCTCTGATACCATATGATGTAGGTTGGTCCCGATTTTCACGGATTTGGGCGGAGGGATCGATGAACACGAAGAACAAGGGATGAACTCAAGAACACAAAGAGGGGAAAACACCAAATCAAGGATAACTAGCAAGTAGCAACTCAGCAAGATTCAATTGGTAACAAATCCCCTAGGGCAGCCCCCAATTCTCCTCTCCCAAGCACACCTTACTCTTAGGATTGTTTGTCCAATTGGTCAATCCAAACCAACCCAATAAAGTCACCCTAAGATGAAAGATTGGCAAGTAATCGCAACCACAAGAGGAAGCCTTGGTATCCACGAAGGGATCTTCTCCACAAGGGGAGGCCTTGGTTCATCTCCACAAGGGAAGGCCTTGATTCATCTCCATAGGTGGAAAGGACCACTTTGAGAAGAAGGAGCCTAGCTCTACTCTAATCCCAAATCATAGTCTGCCTAGATCTAAGATGGGGAACTCCTATTTATAGTCTAGAGGCAAAAATGGGAAAGGTAGGTGGGGTAGGTGGGGATTACAAGGCTTAAAAGCCTGGCTGGTTCCCGCAGCAGTGGTAGTACCGCTCATACGGGCGGTAGTACCGCTGGTGCGGGCCGAAGGCGCGTTGACATTGCGCGGGCGGCAGTACCGGCGGTAGTACCGCTCGTCAGAGCGGTAGTACCGCTTGGCCGGGCGGTAGTACCACCGGCAGTGCCGCACATGGGCGCCGAGGATGGTTTCTGGTGGCACTTGGGGCGATAGTACCGCCGGCGCTGTAGTACCGCCTGGAGGGGCGGTAGTACCGCTGTGGCAGTTTCTTCCTGCTCTTCTTCTTCTTCTTCTTCTTCTTCGTCTTGTCACTTTCTCCTCCTCTTCCACGCGTACACCTTGGATGGTCTTGACTCTTTGGCTCCCTCGGCATCTTCTTGGATGGCCGTGCTCGTTATGTGATACCTAGCATAACAAAGGGGTAGATGCTCAAGTAGAATATCATCCAAAGGAGCATGAAATGGGTTCTCATAGAGGAAGGAATTCACCTTTAAGCTCAATGTCGACTTGTCAGATGTTGGGATGCTTGACATGGTGATGGTCCTAGGTTGGGCTACATCAAGAAGACTGCGTGTCTCGTTTCTACAAACTTTGTGTATCTGTCTGGACAGTAGAAACGAAAACCTTTTGATCTATCAGGATAGCCAATGAAGTGGCAACTGACTGTTTTGGGATCTAACTTTGCAATATTTGGATTAAATACTTTGACCTCAGCAGGGCTCCCCCACACTCAGAAGTGTTGTAGAGAGGGTACTCTTCCTGTCCACAACTCGTACGGTGTTTTGGGCACCGACTTGCTTGGTACTCTATTGAGAATGTGAATGGCGGTTTTAAGCGTCTCATCCATAATCCCAATGGCAAAGTGGAGTAACTCATCATACTGCGCACCATATCCATAAGTGTACGGTTACGCCTTTCAGCTACTCCATTTTGCTGAGGGTCGCCTGTCATTGTATACTGGGCCACTATGCTAGTCTCCTGTAAGAACCTCGCAAAAGGTCCAGGGACTTGGCCATATGGAGTGTGCCGATCGTAGTACTCCCCCCCACGGTCAGATCTCACTATCTTTATTCTTTTATCATGCTGATTTTCTACTTCAGCTTTGAATATCTTAAATTTATCCAACGCTTCAGACTTTTCTTTGATTGATAAATATAACCATATCGGGAGTAATCATCTGTGAATGTTATAAACGAGTCATAGCCATCCACACTTTTCACAGGAAATGGTCCACAAATGTCAGTGTGAATGATTTCTAGTCTTCATGTACTTCGGTTTGCACCCTTTTTGATTTGTTTTACATACTTTTCTTTAATGCAATCTATGCATTGTTCTAAGTCTGAGAACTCTAATGGAGGAAGAATTTCATTTTTAACTAGACTTTCTATCCTCCCCTCAAAATATGGCCCAAGCGACAGTGCCATAATTTTGATGAGTCATGAGTTCTCTTTCTTTTCTTTTGTTCTTTATCCGGCGCGGAAACATGCTCATTCATATTACACACAGAATACACCTTTTCATGTAGGGATAATAAATAAAGCTCATTGTGAAGTAAAGCAACACCCACATAAGCATTATTAAACCATATGGCACACTTGCCATGTCCAAAATAACATTCATAACAATCTTTGTCCAAACATGAAACACTAATCAAGTTTCTGTGTAATGAAGAAACATATAAAACATCTCTAAGCAGAATCGTGAATCCATCAGCTAACTCCAGGGAGATGTCGCCGGCAGCTTCAACGTCTGCTTGAACTCCATTTGCAACTTCAATGCATCTTTCGCCTCTTTGCGTAGTCCGCGTCGAATGGAATCCCTGTAATGAATTTGCAACATGAACAGTTGCACCTGAGTCAATCCACCAAGTAGATTTCAAAAACTGTGTATATAAGGATTCATTTACAAAGGAAACAATGTCGTTACCTCTCTTTGCCATTATGGACTTTAGCCAAACAGGGCAATCTTTCTTGTAATGCCCAGTCTTCTTGCAGTGAGACATGTATCTTTGTCCACTGGAAGAGACTTCTGCTGATGCTGATAATGCGTGGGAGCTTTTCCATGTGGCTTTGAAGGGGAACCGTTGCTACTTTGATTGTAGTTCTTTTTCTTATTATCCTTCACATAGTTCAGAGAACCACCATGTGAGGTTTTAACTCTTTCCTCTTCTTGCACACACATGGCTATTGTCTTTTCAATGTCCCATTTTTCAGGCGACATGTTGTAGTTGACAACAAAAGTGTCAAACTCTTTTGGCAGTGAAGCCATAACCAGGTGAACAAGGAGTGCAGGCTTGAGCTCCAAATCATCGTCCATGGGCTTAAGCTTAGCTGCCATGTGCTCATCCTGAGCATGTGCTCTCTTATGCCATGTCCACCTCCTGTGTACTTTTCTGTCACCAGCTGCTTAGCAGCTGGGTAGCATATATCTTTGAAGAACTAGTGAACTGGCTCTTTATCTTTTCAAGAAACTCCCTTACGGAAGCACACTCTACAATTGAGCCCACAATAGCGTGCTCAATTGTGTTCTTTATGAAAGCCATGCACTTTTTATTGGCAGTGAGCCACTTTTTGTTGTCGAGGGTGTATGACATCTCCAATGGAGCATAATTCCTCTTCTTTTTATCCCATGCATCATCATCATCTTTTGCATCTCTGACCGGCTCTGTAGGTTTGACCGGCTGTGGAGTGTCCACAACCCAGTCCACCTCAGCACAAACAAAAGCCAAGTCGACCTTCTTTCTCCATTCAGTGTAGTTATCACCTCTGAGGGTTGGAACATCCTTGATGCAGCTCATCAAGTAGTACCCTCCTGAAAACCACAATGAAGTGAGATCATAACAACAATTGCATGTAATAATCCAACGTTGGTCAAAATTAAAACATACAACCGTTTGTGCAATAAAAACTATATCACCATTGGGCAGAAAATAGAAATAAAAGCACATATAACAACAATAAATCATGATCATGTTACTAACAACGTTGGTCATAAAATAACAGAATCATAATTTTGAATCACTTTAACATGCTCTTAAAATTAATTCTTTTTTATTTCAATTTATCTTTTAAAAGAACTTTTATTTATTTTGCAGCGGAAAACATGAATAAAATTTCATGTACTTTATACTTTACAGAAGCATTTCTGTCACTTTTCTATTTTCTAAACAAAAATTTCGTTGGATGATTTTGAATAGAAAAACTGGATGAAATTTGCCCAAAAATTGGACAAAAAATAAAATAAGATATGCTTCTGGAAAAATTAACAGAGGAAAAAAACTGGCAGCGCAGACTTTCGACCCAACGGCCCGCTTTTATCTGCCGCCTGAGCGACGCGCGCCCTCGGCCTGTTGAACGGACTCGCGGTCCACGGCCTGTGGAGCGACGCGCCGCACGATCGTGGCCGTCGGATGAATCCGACGGTCCACCCCGCGTGTCGCTGGGTCAAAACCCGTCGCGTTGCCTCCTCCCGAAACCTAGCTCCATTCTTTCTCCTCTGTCCCGTGCAGTTAGGGTTAGGGTTCCCGCGGCGAGCGCCGCCGTCGAGCTGGTGACGGCCGCCGGCTAGCCGGCGACCCCTGCGCTCCTTTTCTATTCTCCCCCACCTTTTCCTTCGCTCCCAAGAGAGGGACGGCGCCGAGGCGGCCGTGCTGCTCCGGTGACCGGCCGTGCTGGTGACCGGCGACCGCACACGGCGGCGCTGCGCTCCGCTCACCGGAGGAGCGTGCTGTGGACTTGGTCCAGCGCGCTGCTCCGTCGAGCGTGGCGTGTGCGCCGCCATCCGTTGCGGTGGTGCGAGATCGAGGTCTTTTCGGGCGATGACGGCGATGACCGGCGGGTGGCCGACGACGTCTTCTTCCCCGTTTTCTCCTTTTCCGGCGAGCCCGAGGGCCTTCTCCGGTGAGTACCACGGTCGTGGATCTTTCTGTTATTGCTTTTTCTTTAATCGATCTAGAAAATAAAATTACATATCGATTTGCCTTTCGTTTCAGTCTACCCGAGTAGGATCTAAATCCTAGCTCGCTCTGATACCAATGTTATTACCCCAGGAACAACTAGGATAGATCTAACCCGGTAGCCAAAAACTGTGATCGATCTGTCTCGTGTTCTAGAGAGGGAAACGGAGAGATGGGAAGAGTCTGGAGTACCTTCTCCTTGGTTCGATGAGCCCGTTGTGCCGTCCATGGTGGAGGACGGCGGTGGTGACCCAGTGTGGTCGATGTGGTGGCGGCGGTGCTTCCCGTCACTACTGCGCAAACCTTAATCGGTGGGTGTGTCGGTGGGGTGTGCGGCACGCGACGAACCTCGTAGTGCGTGCCGTCGGCCCCCACCAGTCTTTATAGCGCAGGTGACAGGGGCCCGCCAACCATAGTGGGCTGGGCGCCCCCGATCAGGGCGTAGGTCAAAAGGGGCCCGGTGGGCCGTTGGGCCCACACGGTGGAGATCAATCTAACACCGCCCTCCGCCAGCTCCTCTTATCTTCTCCTATCACTAGCCCAGCATCTCCTCCGCCTCGTCGTTGTTCAGCTGTCACCTGTACCGAATACTCCCCCTTTCTCCTCACACAGCTTAAGCTGCCTGCCGCTGGTGGAGCGCCAATGGCCGGATCTACGGCAGATAGGTAAGCGCTTCCTTCTTGCGTACTTTATTTCTACTACCTCATAGCTAGGTGGGTTTGGGCTCCATGAGCACTTGCGATCAGGAGATGGATCCTGAGCTACTGTCCTTGCTTGTTTCAGTTTCTGATATATGGCTATGAGCGTTGGTTTGCATGAATGGATGCTCTGTTCGTCATTTTATTGTGACATTCGCAGCCAGAAATAACTCAGGCGAGAAAGAAGCTGCTTTCCTATGCTTTTTGGTTGTTCAGTGACCATGTCGATCCCTGCATATTTTGCAAGGCCTCAACACTAGGCCATGACCATACTACTTCAGTAAACGCTTATAAGTGGTATACTACTGTGGAAAAATTGTCCAATAGCTCGCTGCTGCTAAATATTTGAATCTGAACTTCTTCTAACAATGATCTCTTATGTGATTAGAATTATATGTGGAGAGTAGTTTCAGCAAACTTGAACTTGTGCACTGCAATTTAAATATGAACTTGATTTTTTCTGCATTTTAGTTCTCAGTTCTAATACATTTCTTGCTCAGCCGAATTGTCGGAGGTTAAGGAGGTATGGAGTTTACTTCTTTCAATATCACAGAAATTAATTAAACCATACAACATCATCTCCTCATTGTCGAACCAGACAGAGGAAGATGTGGGAGCAGAGCTTGAGGTGCACAATCGACCTACGCATGAGGTGCCTTTCAGATTGAGCAGCGCACGAAGTTAGGCAAAATGTGAGTTTATTATCTTATAAACTTCATCTGTCATGAGAAAACTTTTTCATTGTTGTGTCCTGCATCCTCATGTTCTTATTCTGTTAGTGGTGGTTCATTAGTTTATGAATCTATTTTAGTTTGACTTGTTTCTGTTCAAGTGCACTTTGTTCAACCATTCATGAGCTGAGACGCCAGGTTGCTGATAAAGAGGCTTTGATTTTTGATATGTGCTTCTGTTGATCAATTTTTTTGTCCTGGAAATCATGTTTTCTGAATGATCCTTGTCATTCAGGCAATTTCGTGATGCATGGACAAGTCAGTTGGCTCCTGGACAGGTTTGTAGTTTTGGACATTTCCGTAATGTTTAGTTCCTTTCTGTTTCTGCTTGGTTTTAACTTTAGTATTAAGCTTCCAACCGATATGCTCTAGCACTATACTTTGTAACAACTTAAATTTGTTAATTGGAATATCATGCTTCTGGTTGCTTTATCTGAAGCTTTTGTACATGGTTCTGGTAATTAGTTAATTACTAGTCGTCAACCCGTGCACTTGCACGGGCTAGCTTAAATAATTATTTGAGAAAGGCATTAAAAATATACCATTAAAATTGATTTCTTTTTTGATATTTTTTCCTTCATGTATTTTTTTTATTCAGTCATTGGTATTTTAAGAGTGGGATGGCAAATTTAATATGATAATTGTGGCTGCTAAGATCTAGTATTTTCATTAGTACAAACTTGGATATAGTAATGATATTTTGTCTTCTTATTCTTTAAAGTTAAAAAAGTTGTAGATTGGAGTTTTGAACCTGGATACAACAAAACTGTTTCTAACACTTACGAAAAGATTATGGTAAGTTTTAGAAAATTATGAATAATTATGTGTATAGGCATTGTGTAACAAACTTAGACATCTGAACTTTCATTAAAACGATCTCTATGATCTGGTGGAAGTTAAAAATGGGATTTCTATGAAATTTAATAAATGGTCATATTATATTTTTAAAGTATTTTCATTAGTATCTAGTAATAAATTGATACATCTAATTAGTATCTTATCCATTCACTGGTCCTAGTCTGCCTTGCCCCCAGTGTAATGGCTCTTGGTCTTCTAATCCCATCTCTTCTCTCTACTGATTTTTTTGTTTTTGTTTTTGTTTTGAAGAAGCCTTTCTCCGTTAGCACTCAGTTCTCCACATTTTTGTAGTTGTATCCCCACCGAGAGTGCTCTCGTTTCTGCACCTTATGGCTCCTCTGCTTGGATCTGTAAGCGATGTGTAGATAGTTGAGAATGCTGCTACGTAGGGATGGCTTGGAGAGGATACGGCAAGGAGATCAACTGAGCAGCAAGCGTGAGTCGCGGAGTAGCAGATCATGATGCAGAATCCGCACCTCCGGCAAGCGTGAGAATGACCTATGGGATTTCCACAATGAGTCCTAGTACCAGGTAGGTTAAGGCGTAAGAAGTCAAAGAGGTCTTACAAATATTACAAGTAGTCTGGTGAGTTAGTTAGGTCTGGCCAAAGCTGCAAATGTATAAAACAATAAGTCTATTCTTTCCGGCCATCACTACAAGAATATACGCTGGGAAAATGTATCTGCTGGTCGATTAACGGGCAAATTTCTTAATTCATGGGGAGATCATTTCTGAGACTATGGCTCAAATGTTTAAGAAAATATGAAGTGTGTTCCGCATACATTAAATTTTCCTGCAAAAGTAGGACTCGGTGGACATGGCAACCATTTAATTAGTTTAGTTTATTACCAATTCTATTTTTTGAATGGTTTTAATACCAATTCTTTATCTTGAAAGTGAAAGTCCTTTGTAGTTGGTCTAGGTCTTTGCAAATATTGTCCCTTTGGTTATTAGCAGTGTCATTATTAATAGATATGCAACTTCATGACCTCATCATATGATATATTTCAGCACCAGATTCTACTAGATTTAACTCATATTCTTTGCTGGTTGTTGTCGTGGTGGTGCTGGCACGTCCTACTTCGCACCAACCACCGCTTCCGAACATGGTTTTTTTTACTGCACTTTTGACTCATTAGTTAGTATGGAGCGTGTTAATCAAGCCAAAAGTATGAAGAAATTCTTTCGACCATTGGTGATTTTCTTTATTCATGTATATTTTCGTTGGTAATCTGCTTTTGGTGGCTCTAACTTGAAAGGAGCTAATGTGACATGAACTGAATGCTTATGCTTGCTCTAATCAAGTAGTTGTGAAGTCTTTGCTGGAGGCAGGGTGGAGCAAGAAATGAAGCCAACCATAGCTAACATTCCCAAGCAGGTGTTTCCATTTGGTAAATGCCGTCCGGGTTTCTAATTGCTGATGAGAGGTGGTTGATTGAAGGGAGGGCAGGAAGAGAGATGTCACTGGAGAAAGGTCTGACGGGTTGTTTATAGTGATGATATCGAAAATTCCACACAACCTGCACATGGGTATTTTTTGGAGGATAGGGACAACGAAGGAGAGAGGATGCACATGGTGGTCAAGGGGAGGGATCAAAGGAAATATGTTCTGATTTATAACATATGATACGCGTGATGCATTTGACAGAATAGAATAACTTTTTAAATATAAAAAATAATAGATGATGGTTCATATTAGAGATTTTGAAATGAGATACTACTCCCTCCGTTTTTTAATATAAGATGTTTTAGTTTTTGTCCACATGCACATGCACATAAATGTATGTAGACACATTTTTGTGTGCATGTTCACTCATTTAGTGTGCATATAGACAACATGTGTACGACCTAAAACATATTATATTAAAAAACGGAGGGATTATGATCAATTCTATCTTCTGATACTTATGGTAACGTATGCAGTTTACTCCCGAGGTTTGTATGTTGTTGGAAGAGGCTCACTTAAGCGCACATATTTTTATTGTCTTCATCTTTAGGACCAATTTGTATAGGAGGGAAATCGTCAATGCGTATTGTATACTATTGTAACTACTTGACTTAAATGTGATTCAATGCATCGGGTGACTTTACTCTCAAAATTGAAATGTGTTCTTCTGATATTTTGTTTAGAGGGAGATATGCGAAGATGCAAAAATGAGGAGTGAGATAAAAGCTAAATATAGATTTCTAAAATAAGATGCCAAATGATATACTTATACGTCTGTAGCAACGCACGGGCATTCAACTAGTCAGCGTTAATAATTTACTTTGACCAAGCGATGAATGACCAAGACGACCTAGGGCATATAAAAAAACAATCGTACCAATATAAGATCTATTTTAGTGCAGACTATTAAGAAGTTGACAAAACAATGTAAATTAGGACTTTACGTCCATACATGACAATTTTGTTGGCAGTTTTATCAAGGACAATAGCACGTACTAATACTCTACAAGATAGTCATATGTTTAACACCCCAGGTTTTCTAAATACTGCACAATGCACTAGCAATCGTGTAAATTGGGGTATTTGGTGACTAAAACCTTCAAAACTATTGAATTAGTAATAGGTTGCATCTAGTACTACATAAACGTACTATTGGAAGTATATGAATCATAGTATTGGAGTACAATGTAATTTGTGTTAGTTTAGGATTGTACAAAGTTATTTTGGCATGCTGATAAACGAAAGCTTTGTAGCAAGTTGATTACTTATACATATTGGTTTGTTAGTTAGATCTTAAATGGAATTCAGTAAATTCAAACGTTTCCTTTCCTTGGACCCCATAGCGTGCACTTCGAGAGGGCATATAACAATGTGAGCTGGTAGTTTTTGTTTGATTGTTGTCGTTACATAGCCTTTAGTAATAAGTGATTGACCTGGATCAGAAGTACAGTCACGCAGGGAACCTTGAGTGCGAAAGTAAAAGGTGAGGAGGGGCAATATTTTTACAGTTTTAAAGGAGTGATACAAAGTGATCCGTTTTCTCCTTTTCTGTTTAACACGACAGGGGAATGTCTTGCTAAAATGGTATATAATGCAAGGGTCAATAACTTATTTACTGGGTTGGTTGATCACTTGTTTGATAGAGGCATTTCAATCCTTCAATGTGCCGATGATACGATTTTGTTCATCATAGATGACATGGAAGGTGCCAGGAATCTAAAATTTCTCATGTATCTCTTTGAATCAATGTCTGTTTTGAAAATAAACTTCGAAAGGAGTAGGTTATCATGGTGTTGGATGATCATGATAAGATGCAAGAATATGCATAGCTCTTTAACCATCAGCATGGGAGATTGCTCATTAAATATTTGGGTATACCGGTTTGTGCCAGAAGATGTACTGTGATAGAGATGAGTTTCTTGGGTGAAAAGGTAAAGAATGGATGGATGGTTCAATGTCCCTTGGTGGTAGGGTTACCAAAACTACAACTTGTATGTCCATCATTGCAGTATATCCTATGTCTCTTACTTTGCTCCATAAGTTAACCTTGGAGCAAATTGATAAATCTATGTCTCTTACTTTGCTCCATAAATAAAAAATGATACCATTTGTTAAAGTGGAAAATTGGTGTACACCCATAAATAAATGGGGCCTTAGGACTAAAAACATTCCCAAGTTCAATATAAGTTTAATGTGCAAGTGGTGGTGGAAGCTGGAAGATGAGGATGGACCCTGGGAGATATTCATGAGGAAGAAATAGTTGGGAGATGGGGGCATTTTTCATGCTACTTCTAAACTCAGAGATTTTGTTTGGTGGGCTGATATGTTAAACATTAAACACTTGTACTTGTGAGGCATGATGATGGTGGTTGGGAATGGTCTAGGAATAGATTTTTAGGGAGATTTTTTATGTGGATTGAAGCCTTTGAAAGACATTATTCCAGCTATGTATGATATTTGCAATATCAACAGGTTTATGTGGCAGTGATGGCTGGGAGAATATGGTCGTTGAGTTTCAGGAGATGGCTAGGTGTTAATTTGCAAAATGAAATGAGGCACCTTCATAATTTGCTATAAAGTGTGGCCCTGAATAATGAAGTTGATCGACCGAAGTAGAAACATATTGCTAGTGGGAAATTCATGGTAAAATCAACGTATGATCGCCCATCGAGCAGTGATGTTGACAGATCTTTCAAACACTCGTGGAAAGCAAAATCCCACTGGAGATTAAGGTCTGGCTTTGGCTTATTTGGCATGACGAAATTGCTACGAAAGACAACATGACTAAACGTTAATGGGTGGGAACACAAAATGTCAACAACCATTCTGCATCTTTCTTTAGGTGCTTACTGCAAAGTATGTTTGGAATGTCGTGGGCAAAACCATTGGGGCCAACAATAGACTTGGTTCTTTTTAATCAGTTCTTCTGGTGGAGAATCAAATATTTGTCTGCGAGCAGGAATGGGCAGATCACGCACTACCTCACGTCCCAGAATTGTCGGCACTTTGTTTGAGGCACTATCCAAAACTGCCACTAATTAATTTTTTTGTAGGCACTTTTTTAAATAGTGCCTCAATTGGTTTTGAAATCACCGACACTTTTCTAAAACTGCCTTTAAATCACGTAATTTGAGGCACAAATCGAAAGTGCCTCAAATGGTTAACTTTCGGAGGGCAGTATTGGTCACTAGTAAGAAGGATAACATCACGTATTTCTTTCTAAAATCTAGTTATTCAGGCTATATATTGGTCACTAGTTTGTCTAGTCAAACAATCTGAAATCTTTTTTGTCTAATGTGGCCTGAACATCCTGCAGTATTGTACATGCGCATCTTCAAGTGCCACACTGTAAGCCCTTCCTTACTTAACGAAAATCTTCTGTACTATAGCTTATTTGTACTCTGGAAATATACTGTTCTATCCACATTTAGACTTATGCTCAATGTTTCATTGTAGGCTAAACAAAATGTTTTGATTGTTGTTTCGTAGCTCACTCTAAGTTAATAAACTGATTGGGAGAATTTCACAAGTGGTTGGCCTCATGCAAGCTCTTCCTGTTCTATGAGTAAACCACAACACTTCACTCCCTATAGTTGTTAGCTTATGTAATATTCGTACTTTTGCTGTTCTGGGAAACCCAAGTATTATGTTAGATGCATAGCCTTCACACTTTGAAGAAAATTTGTTGTGTGAAGTTAAATTATTTCCTGCTAAAATCTATTCTCCTAATAGACCATGGCTGAAGATTGCCTTGATTTATCTATCCAGATGGGAGAGATTAAGGGAAACATTGCTTTTCAAGTGGGTCTGGAAGCTGCTGTGCAATGAGAGTTTGGGGAAGATAATGAACAAGAGTAAAGTCAGAGAAATGGAGTAAGGTGAAGACCTGTTGAACGAGATGCCAGAGTGGGGAGAGATAATTCGGTCACTTTAGCTTAGCCTCTAATCAAAGTAGTTGCAGTTGTTGCATAGTAGCTGAATCTGTAATCAAGTAAACCGTGCATTGTTACTGCTGTGATTTTGAAAAATGAATTTGAATGTGCCACAATTGTCAGCATTTCGAATCATTTTGAAAACTGCCTCAAAGTTGTATTTAAGGCATTTCTCAAAAGTTCCTTAAAAACTTACATTTGAAGGCACTTTTCAAGTATGCTGGAAAAAGCAATCAAAGGCATTTCATGAAAATTGCCTCAAAACGAATATCGAGGCATTCCTGAAAGTGCCATAAACTGAAATCGGAGGCATTTTAAAGTAGTGCCAGTACAAGTATTTGAAGGCAGTATTTGAAGTGCCAATATATCTATTTGGAGGCAGTATTTGAAGTGCCAGTATATCTATTTGGAGGCAGTATGTGAAAAGTGCCTCTAATTACATTTGCCAACATGAATATATCTATCACTTTTTTTTGCCTCAAAATACTTTTGGTGGCACTTTTTCAATAATTGGAGGCAGTTTTGAGTGCCTCTTATCTCAGGACCTGACGTAGTGATGGGGCTTGCGGCCATCTGCTGGGCAATCTAGAAGCTTCGCAATAGAGCATGTTTTGAATAAATTCTCATGTTGGTATAATTCTTTATGTTTGTGTTTTCGTTAAATATTGGGCAGGTCTACATGGTCAATATCAACAAGGAGCTCTTCGTGCTGGAGCTGTTACTCTCCAAAGGAATGCGCTGGCTGATGCAACACCTACTAATACCCCTTATGTGCAATTATTTGGAGCCACGGATCAAGTGATGTATGATGCATGTGTGATGTTGATGGTGAGCAAAGGGGATGAATGGTGAAAAATGAATGGATAAACACTAGTGATCCTCATGCGGTTTGCGTTTGTTGCTCGGCCATCGTTTAGCTCTGCAGTTGCGATAGTTCTTTTGTGATGTACTATATATTAGGCTCGATGCAAAATTCTCCCAGAACACTAGCCTGGTGCGGTGTATGGTAGGAGTAGGTACTAGTCTTTTTGTTTCTGGTTTTAAACTTGATATTTTACTTGTTGTTCTGTTGCCGCAATAATAGTGGAATCCGGCCTTATTTTCAGGGGTCGTATGGAGAAAAAAATAGCGTGCACCCACCTTGTCAAGTCTGAGACAAGAAGAACAAAAAACAGCAAATGCATGTCTTAATTTATGAAATACATTGTCGTTTACACTAGCTAGTACTAGCTAGCAGGAATCTCTATGCACGGCAGGGTGGCGTTCTTGCAAAAAAAAACAAAAAAAAACAGAGGGGCAAATTAGTGCTGTGACCGCAACGGGGCTGCAATTTTCTCATTTCCCGGCCGGCAGATGTGTCCCCGGGGATCCGTCCGATGATCTTTCCCTGTAGATAGGTTGGCTTCTAGAAAATTTGCCGGCAGATAGATTATTCCTGACAGTTCCATTATATGTTCCACTTGTCAAATTAATTATTTCCGGCGGTTAGTAGCATCCTTTGTCATGGTGTAGCGGCTGCGTTCAGTTGGAGAATCAACCGAGGTGAGCATATAGCTCTCCTTGCTTCCAGTCGATTGGCATGCATGCATAACGGCTGCTATGAGCCTATGAGCCTTTTATGCATCCACTGTAGAAGCCCTTTTGTAGAACAGTGATTCACTTTATAATCTCTGTTAGTGCTAGCAACAAATTGCACCCAGCGACTATAACAACAAATCTCCTCACGAGCGCAAGAACAGCTGCCCATGCCGAGGCTGCACGCGATACCGTATTAAAACCTCCATCTAGTATTACAGTATATGAAATCCGGACACCTTAAAATTAACCGAGAACTAGGTTGTGGTAATAGGCTATTGCAGTAAAAAAATACAGTTGTCACACCGACTCTCCTCGAGATGACGGCATCGCACCGTCACACATCGCACCGTCGTCCTCTCATGGAAGCATCACACCGCCAGCGAGCTCCAGCGAGCGTCGCTGTCCTCCACCTCTCGTGGAGTCTGCCGTCGCCACTGTCGTCGGCTTCAGCGGCATCGCACCGCTGTCGCCGAAGGCTCCAAGATCTTCTTGCTCTGATACCAAATATGCAGCCCCTCTTCTTCTACCTCTCAGCTCTCTCTTGTTTCTCTCTCAAACACAAGAAAACACGCGCACTAGCCAAGAAAGAAGAACATGGAGGCTTTGTCCAAACTCATATTTCTCTCTCAAATACAATTCCTTTTATTTTATTTTTGTGACATATAGTTCATATTTTGTTTATCAAGTTTATAGTCAAACGCTTTTCTTGAACTACGTATTTGCCTAATTAACAACAATGGAGGGAGTAGAACAGCAGAAAGGAGGAGCATATACAGCTAGCTCTTGCGTCGAGCATCAATGAACATGGAATAGTGTAAAGTCGAAGGTGGAGATTTGGTGCACAGGGCAGCTGCGCTCCACCTTCTTAGAAAAATATTCAAAAATCATATTTGTGAGTTTTGGAAAAATCTGAAATATATTGGAGCATCAGTTGAAAATTATCTGTAGTCTGAGCTACACAAAAATAGAAAAACGGCATATCGGAGTATATTGACTTCAAATCTCACATAAAATTCAAAATAATAGATCTGAGTATATTGACTTCAATTCCCAAATGAAAGTCGACCTCAGGATATATAAATTAAGATTTTACACGCTTGTAGGATATACCATTATCTATTTTATAGATTTTGTTCCATACATTTTATAAACTTACAAATATAGTTTAAAAACTTTAATATGTACTACACTGGAACTCATGAGCACAAAGAACTTTCCGGTGAAGTTGACATCAACAAACAAGATGGCAGCCTACTGAAATTAATTGCTTAGGGCCCCGATGCTGGAAATCTGCATTCTTAATAAATAATAAGCCGCATCTTTCGGGCCAAGAGAGCTAGTGACGTGGACCAGCGTGCGTTTTTTTTTTTTTTGAACCAGGAAGAAGGACCCGAACGGTCCAGTGCTGCATTTAAGCAGTGGGATTACATCTTACAAAGAGGACCTCATAAGAAAAGCAAATTACAGCTAAGTCCTCAGCTTTTACAGAAAGGACCCTACAAAAAGTGAAGAAACAGCAATTCAGTCCTTCTCCACCACGGACGAAGAAGCGCTCAACATCACGGCCATCGGCGACGTCGCCGGGGACGAAACCACTTGGCGACGGGCTGACGAGGAGCGCCGTGACGGAGACGCAGAAGGGCCTCCCTGATGGCACACCGGCCTGGAGGTTGCAGAAGCTGAAGTGCATCAGGCACCACAGCGCGGAGTGGCCCCAAAAGCCATTGATAACCTCGGCAAAACTGGCCTCGGTTGATGAACTCCGAGAAGAACAACATCACCTTGCCATGCAGAACAAAGGGGAGCCTCGGACCTTCGATCTCCAACTCCATCACCTCGATGGCTGAGGAAGAATCGCCAGCCCGCCACCACCATCTCCTCCACACAGCAAATCTTCAGAAACATGGCGAGCTTATTGAAGAAATCGCCCTCAGAACCGGCCCTCCGCTGCTTCGTCCACCTCGGAAGAGCGCAGCAGCAGGCACGATTTGAAGCACTGTCGCCGCTCGCCAGCGACTGCATCAGGCGAAGGGGGAGAGGAGGAAGAGCCTTATTGATGGAGATGTCCCGCCGCCCGACCACCACCTGCTGCGACTCCTGCCACCGGAGAGGAGCAGCGATGAGGGGAAGGGCGAGAGCGCGCCGGATCTGGCTCAACTCCGGCGACCTACTCCCAGATGCCACGGAGGCAAGACGAGCATGACGCCCAAACAACCTAGATCTACACCTAATATGTACAGAACCTACTCCGGCGTCTCTCCTAGTCCATCTCCGGCCGGCTATTCCGGCGGGGAGGACGACGGGAGGACCCGGCCTGGAGGAGGCGACTCTCAACGGGGGCGGTGGGAGGTTTCCAGAGAAGGGGTGAAATGAGCCTACTCTGACCAGCGTGCGTTTGAACAGATCTTAGCTAGATGAACTATTGACTAGGACCAACTTGGTCCATATACAGGTAGCTTCTGCAAATCGAGCATCGATGAACGTGGGTAAGTGTAAGGTCGCCATCATGAACGAACACTAGTTCAATTCGGTGCGGCGACACGCCTCGCCCTTGATGAGAAATTCTGTTGACGGTAAGTAAGTTTGTTTCGTTCAAGCAAACGTCGGACTATTCGAAATAAAATTATGAAACTTGTATGCCAAATTGATCAGTGCAGAAAGTTGTATATAACAAAAAAAACTATACAGTCAAAGAATAAATAAGACTAAGGCTTCCATAGAATTTATCATGAAACACTATTCTGACCTTGACCTCAGAGCATCACTGTAGAAGCAAAGTATACCTGAGTTGTCTTTATATTATCCATTGAGCAGTAAACAAATAAATATACATATGCAATCTGGTAATCGACAATATGAATGGCCACTTGCAAATTACATGGCCTAGTTTTGGGGAGGTTCATCTACTTAAGTAAGCACGACACAACTCTGAATGGCCACTTGCAAATTACATGGCTATTTGCAATCTGGTAATCCACAATATGAATGGCCACTTGCAAACTTCTTATCATATTTTATAATCAGTAAGAAAGGAGAATCATGTTACAAAAAGTAGGTCAGATCGAGATGGTACATTTAACTAAGTATATTACAAAGCACCAAGACAGTATATGTGTATGGGCGGTTTCCTAAACCAGCAGAGAACAACCACCAGCAAGCAATGCTTGACGGCACTGCCAAGTGAAGAAAACGACAATACACTTACTGGATGTAAAGTACTGCATGTAGAGAATAAATTGAGAAGAAACTGAACCATTACTTATCAATTGGAACGTCTCCAGACTTGAGTACACATAATATGATCCCCCAAAACTTTCCTCAGAGTAAAGTAATCAAAATCATGTTCTTTGATGCAAGACAATGAGCTCATTTTAATATATACCGGCTGCAAGATAATGGTCCTGCCGATCGTTAATCAGAAGTTCTACAAATTTTCATTGAATTAAAAATAGTTTATATATTACTTGTGAATGTAACATACAAAATCTAAAATCATCAAATACCTTCAAGTCCATCCAAACAGTGACGCCATGGTCACCCTTACACGGTCTTCAGACAGCTATATAATCAAGTCTCCAAGTCTTGGAGGTGGCAAAACAGTGTAGACTCATGTCATAGAAGAATTCAAAAAGTAAAAGAAGAGAGCGTCAGACCTGGAAATTATAAACTATGTATTAACAGTAAGTTTTTCTGCATAAGAATACTTAAGCTGAACTGGTCCTCTAGATTGGGCAAAAAATGAAGAGCGTCTTATAACTGCTATCAATGTTAGTGCTAACCAAGCAGCACGGCTTACTTCTGTTGGCAATGCCTGGACGGGCAAGATTTTTTTCAAGATAAGCTAAAGAATCAAACGCACATTCAGTTTGTAGATACCCAGTTCAACTCCTTTTTTGTAAACATGCAGCCGGAGTCAGAATCAATCGACAGCCTTGAAGAAGCTTCCGACCTGATATGAAAGAGTGCTGCCAAATTGATCCAGGCAGCCGCAGTCCAAACTCTAGAAGGTGTCAGAATTGATGAAATAGATGCACCCAACAGATGAAATCCAGAGATAGCAACTAACATCAGCAACGTCGAGATTTTCTTTGCCATCCAATATCTTGTTGGAACACCAAGCAAGATATTTTTCATCCTCTTCACAAACCTGAAAGTAGAAAGAACATGTGATGTGATGTTTAGTGACACTTTCGGTGCAGCAGCGCAGCTTGTCGAGGTCGTCATCGCCGAGCACCCGCGCCCCGCAGGGAGATGAGAATACCGACGGACAGAAAGGATAAGGGCGCGGCGCGAGGGTTCGTCAACGGTTGTCGCCTGAACGGACAGGGTGTGCCGGCTCCGCAAACTCACGTGTAGAGGCAGGGGCAGCCCCGCGGTGCGAGGGGCATGGATGGATGCGGGCGGCGGCGGCGCGATGACTCCGATAGTAGACAGCGGCGGCATCGGAAGTGTGGTGAGATCGAGAGTTAAAGGAGGACCAGAAACTGTTCGTGAACAAATTACTATCGCACCCGAGTGATTAGGCCTAATAATTTTCTTAATGATTGGACGGCTGAAATAATTTAGGGGTATAGATAGAAATCAAACGGTTGAAATAATTTACAATGGGAGCTACCTGAAACTACTGGCGGTAGTTCTCCAAGCACCGTAAAAGAGCTCACTTTATAATTAATTAATTTAGAGTTTAATACAATAAAGTTTTGAAGATAAAATGAGAAAAAGAGCATTTGCGAAGTTGGGATCAACCTTGAGGATGTGTTGTTAAAGCCGACAGATCTTTGCAAAGCTTTCTTGATTAAAATTTTACCCTTAAACAACATAAAATAAAATAAAACGATTTTTCTTTTGTAGTATTCAATTTTTGAGTAAATGGTTATCCTAAAAAAATCAACTTCAACACATTTTTTTTGCTTCTTAGCAGTTTGTTTGCTGAAATATGCAGCATAGCTGTTAAGTGTGTGATTTTTAGTTTCCTCCATATCATGGAAAATATGACATTTTTACACAACATGCATCTATGTGTCTAGTATTATATTCATAATATTTTTAGGTTGTTTGGACAAGCAAAAGTTTAGTTAAAAATTGAGTTTCTACCATGCGTTGCTGAAACATAATTTAAATTGCTCTATCTTTGCTTCGTGGTTTATCGTTTTGCATGGTACAAAGATATGTTTTATGTGCATTCTATTATAGCACTTGAGAATCTTCTTTATAAATTCTTGTAAAAAATTAAAACTATAATTAATATCTTTTATGAGAACTAACAATTTTGCATGAAAAAAAGTTTATGGAGATAACAAGATTTTCTAGGTAGACGAAACATGAACATGATGAGGAAGGAGATAAGACGAGAGCTAGCATTCCTTTGTTTATTCCCACTTTGATTGTCTTGAAGGTATGTTTTAGTTTTACCACCATATTCAATCCTTAGTTTTTTTTTCCTTTACTGTTTTCTTGTTGTAGCAAGCAAGTTAAGGTTTTTTGTTTAGTATGCTTTTCAAAAATAAACTGCCAAATTTAGTTTTTGGGATTTATTTGATGCCCATTCTTTTGATTTTGTTGTTTCTATGCGCTTGCAATTCACTCACAAATTTCTGAAAACTCGTATAATCTTGAACTTTTAACCACATAGGCATCTTGTAGCCCTCTTCCTACCCCCAAATGTTTTCAGTTTTTTCAGACATGTCTAAAATTTCCCAAAAAATGTTCAATAAGTTGTTATTTTATAGAAAAAAATATCTGGCACTTTATCGTAAGAGTGGGTTTCGGACTTTTAATAACTTGATCCTTTTGGATATTAAACCAACTTTTGAATGTAACCCAATAACACAACACTTATGACTTCAAAGTATTTTTTTACGAATTATGTAGTATCGTTAAACTATTAGGGGGGCGAAGCCTGAAGCGCCCAACTGGGTGGGCTGCGTACGGTTTTTTCGTTTTTTACGTTCTCGTTTTTTTCTCCTTTCATTTCTTTTTTTTCTGTTTTTCCTTCCTTTCCTTTTTATTAGTCATTTTCCTTTTTACCTTATGTTATCTTTTCATTTTTTGGTTATTTTGTTCGTTTGTTTTCTTATGTTTTTTTCAGTTTTTCTTTTTATTTGTGTGCATGTTTTATTTTCCTTTTTTTCTTTTGAAATCATAAGATTTTTGTTGTGTAATAATACATGAACTTATTCGAACCTCGTGAACAATTAGATTGAACCGAGCGAATATTTTTGGTTTCCACATAAACATTCTTTTTGAATTATACAAACATCTTTAAACTTCGTGACCATTTGTTTAAACTTCTTAATTTTTTTACCTATATGGCAAAAAATGTAGGCCTCGTGAACATTTTGTTTTCGAACTATACTGAACAGTTTTTTAAGAGGCAACAACAGAGTAAATGGGCCAACATTACAAGTGGGCTAAACATACCTATTTTCTCTAGGGAATTCCTATTTTCCGCTAGGGCAACAACATAATCAACACCCCAACATACCGGTTCTGCTGGGATCGCCTATATAGCGCGTTACGCGACGCAAAGTCGTTTTGTCACCCGGACTAGATGTAGCCCGGTTTTTTGAAAATTTAAAATCTGCAAATTTAAGTTGTAAAAAATTCTGAAAAAAAATCCTAAACGTAGATAATGATGATTCCTGCATGTGTGCAAAAAAGAAATGTGAAACATTCTGTATTTCATCCTGTGTAAAAAAGACAAATTTCTAGATCTGGGTGGTGATTCAAATCCTCTCAAAATTGTAAGAATTTTGTCATTTTCGTGTAGGGCGCAATATAAACTATTTCGCGTTGAAACTTTTTAGAATCATAGATCAAGTCGTTGTCAATATCCAGTATTTTTTCCGGATTTTTTAGAAACTTAAAATGGCGACAAAATAAATAAATAAAATACCGGGCTACATATAGCCCGGGTGACAAATCGCCGCTCTCGTTACGCGTGCGCTAGCTTTCCCTTCGCGTACCCCCCCGCTCGCGTAGGTAGCTAAATGGGCTCCGGCCCAGTTTGCGCGTAACGCTTTCTCGTTCATTTTGGACTTTTTCCTAAAATGAACGTTTTTCAGAAATGATTTTTTTTTAAAAATGAACAATTTTTGAATCTCAACAAATTTCGAAATGTGAATAAATTTCGAAAATGAACAAATTTTGAATCTGAACAAATTTCAAAATTTGAACAAAAAATGTAAATGAACAATTTTTGAATTTGAACAAATTTCAAAAATGAACAAATTTCGGATATGAACAAATTTGAAAATTTGAACAAAAATTGTAAATGGACAATTTTCGAATTTGAAAAAATTTCGAAAATGAACAAATTTTGAAAATGAACAATTTTCGAATCTGAACAAATTTTGTATATGAACGAATTTCGAAAATGAATTTTTTTTAATCTGAACAAATTTTGTAAATGAACAAATTTCAAAAATAAACAATTTCCGAAATGAACAAATTTCAAATCTATTATTTTAAAAAAATGAATATAAAAAAGAAAGAAAATAAAAGAAAGAAAAAAGGAAAAAAACAGAGAAGAAAACAAAAAAACGAAATAGGAAAAACTAAACGATCCAGGCTAGAATGGGCCGGCCCATTTATCGCGCGGGGGGGGGGGGGGGGGGGGGGGGGGGTGTTTACGCGACGGTTTGTACCGTTCGCGGTACGCGGTGTATAGGAATTACCGGTTCTCCTAAGGCAATTCCTATTTTCCGCGTTGTTGGATGTATGCCCAAAAGGCAATAAAGTTTAACATCTGATTCATAATTATGCTTCATGATTCTATGCTATAACTGTGGTGACTCCTGAATATGTGATTCAGAGAAAAACTCACTCGCACGTGTAGAGACATGAACATAATAAAGTATAGCCTAGTCTTACCTTTTAGACTAATTCGTTGTTTGGTTGAGACACTAGTACAGAACGACACATCGGAAACGGGCCAAAAACCCCTTCGGCAACGGAGAAAGGGTCCGTGTCCCCGCCTCTGTCACTGATGTGAAGCCTCACAATGGCAACAGAGATTTTTATCGTTTGCAATAAGTTTAGCAACGGGCATAATATATAACTGTTGACTTTAGTCTTTACATTAGATACGGAGATTAGTTTTTAACCGTTTGTAATGAGGGCTAAAGGAAAAAAAAACGGTGACGCCTGCTGCACCGTCGACGGAGCCCTGTGGTTCCTGCTTGACGGCCGCCGGTTCTTCACCTTCCTCTTCGCCCAGCTTCATTGCGTGGTCTTCTTCTACCTATTTAGTACTGCACAAAAGTCTTGCTCCTGGAGGCGCCGGCTTCAGTGGACCGTGTGGACGGAGCCCCGCTCCTACGTCTTCACGGCCGCCGCATAGTCTCCAGGTTTCCTCCTCGCCCTAAAGGAGATGAAAAAAATCAAAATGTAAGCTCCTTCATCTCTATACACAAGACATATGCTTCTTCATCGGCATTACAGAAAATATAGAACTAATTACAACTAGAACATAGACTAAACAATGCCTCATATATAGGTAGATTAGACACACAAATTCCAGGGATGGAGCAAGCGAGCCAAGTAGGATGCACAAGATCGATGTGTATTTGTGCATATCACAAGGATCACTAGCGCCACCCCCGGATCACACGGTGTCACCTAATTTTAATCATCGGCATAACAGAAACAAAGCTAAAATCAGAGCAAATGCCTAGTAAAAACAGAGCATATTCATGGATAAACAATTAGCTACTTACAACTAGAAAACAGCTAAAATCTATGTGTAAACAATGCCTACTAAAAACAGAGCAAATCTACGGATAAACAATTAGCTACTTACAACTAGAAAACAACTAAAATCTATGTGTAAACAATGCCTACTAAAAACAGAGCAAATCTATGGATAAACAATTAGCTACTTACAACTAGAAAACATCTAAAATCTATGTGTAAACAATGCCTACTAAAAACAGAGCAAATATATGGATAAACAATTAGCTACTTACAACTAGAAAACAGCTAAAATCCATGTGTAAACAATGCCTACTAAAAACAGAGCAAATCTATGGATAAACAATTAGCTACTTACAACTAGAAAACAGATAAAATCTATGTGTAAACAATGCCTACTAAAAACAGAGCAAATCTATGAATAAACAATTAGCTACTTACAACTAGAAAACAGCTATCCTACTGAACTGGGGTCTTACATTAGGCGAGGCGGGCTCGCTTAGCGTCGCTGCCGGCGACGGAGCTAGCGCCGGCCCCCCTGGCGGCGCCTTGCCCTCGCCGTGGACCAAAGAGAGGGCTATGGCGGCCCGGAGGTCAGACTGGTAGACCGCCTCCTCGGCGCGTTTGACCTGGGTCGACGCCTCGGAGAGGAGGACCGCCGCCTCCAGATCGGCCTCGCCCTGACGACGCTTGGCGTCCTCGCGCTCAAAATCGGCGCGGGAGAGTTGGCAAGTGATCTCCAGATCACGATCCTCCTCCTCTTCCTCTTCCTCCTCGTCGGAGGACGAGGACGAGGAGGAGGAAGACGGATGGCGGCCGGGGTACATCGCCTGGCGGATCTCGCGGTAATGGTGGCCAAATGAGCGGGTGCGGCCGAAGCCTTCGCCGTGCGGACGAGCGCCAAGGCTGCAGGACCGGCCCGCGGGGGACGGATCGGCAGCGGCCTGTTCCGCAAGCTCGTCCCGCAACACCAGCTGACGCTGCTGCTACCTGAAGGCCCGGAGGGTGGGGCGGCCACGGCCGCGGCCGCGGTCACGGCTGCGATGGCCGGATCTACCAACGCCGACGGTGGAAGCCATGCGAGAGAGTGGAGAGAGAGGAGACTGTGCGGCGGCTAGGGTTGGAAGTGAGTGAGAGTGAGAGTGAAGGGCATAGTAGGTTCTTATAGGCCGGCTGTCGGGCTGCTTCTAATGGCAACGGAGATTACGAAACTGTCCGTGTGCGAGGAGCACACATCGGTAACGGAGGTAAACTAACCTCCGTTGCCAACATATATTCCACTATTCACCCGTTGCCGATGTTGTGGGCCTGCTTTACGGCCTAGTGCGGGCACGCGGGTGATGTCGCGATTTACCGTTGCCTAACTCCTGCCGTTGCCATAGAGGGGTATCCGATGTGTCGTTCTGTACTAGTGAGACCACGTTTTTCTGGTCTAGAACATTGTTTATGTCAGCATCAATGAGTGGCATATTGTTGGTGGAAACAATATGGCCGGGTAGACCCAAATCGTTGATATGCTAGGAAGATTCCAAAGTGTATTTTTGTGCTTAGTGCAATATCGCAGATGGTTATTACATGACATGTCCTTAGACCATGAGGTTATTAGGGTTGTGTATATTGGAAGAGTTACTTTGGTACTGTCAACCATCACGGCCGTAACTGGGTGATCATAACGGCAGTCACTGGGTGATTCCGAACGTGTGCATATATCCTAATGTTCCAAGATGGGAAATTACTCCTCTATCAAAATAGAGATACTTCCAGGGCCCACTCGGTATGTATGATATACAATATGTTCTGGAGACAATGCATGATGAACTTACATCGTGTGGGATATCGGATTACGGAACGAGAAAAGGAAACTTACCAGTAACGAGATAGACAAAGATATAATGAATCAGCGATTGATTCATGGAAATATCAGGAATACTTTATCTCGGGTAAGTTCAGTATCGTGAGTAATGGGAATGACGAATTAATAATCAGCAGGTTCAACAGAGTGTCATTCGCATAACGGTAGCAGTTATTCAGGTAGCCCATGTACCCGACCCTGGCCGGTGATTAGATGGAAACATCAAATTATAGCTACATGAACATGTAGGGTAACACGCTTAAGTCAGTTCTAATTTGTTGTGTATATGGTTCGTCTGGATAACGAGAGTGTATCACCGGAATGGTTTCTACGTGGTAGATAATATCTTTATCAGAGAGATTGGATTATGCAGACACTAGGTGTCTCAGAGTAATAGAAATAGTTTCTATTACTAGTCGGATTTATTCCAAGGGTTTATATAAGAAGGAAATATTTATCCGGAGTATTTTGTCTACGGACACTGGGTGTCCCAGATCATGTAAAAGTGTTTTATATGATAAGTAATTAATTCGGAGAATATTCTGTAAAAGGAAACATTCAAATAAGAATTAATTAGATAAAATATTAATGACTTATTAATTTATTTAATTAATAATTATTGGAAAATATTAAATAAAAATTAAAGGAGCCCACCTTGGGGCTGCCTAGTGGCCCACCAAGGCAGCCGCACCACCAAGTGGAGGTGGTGGGCCAAACCGCATAAAGTGGAAGTTTCCCCCTTGGCTAAACCCTAATGGGCCTAGGGCTCACGGGGGGAGGCGGTTTGCGAGGAGGAGTTGGAGGAGGACTCCTCCTCCTCCCTAGGGCCGGCGCACCACTTGGGGGAGGCTTTGCCTCCTCCCCCAAGTCTCCCTACCCCTTGGCCTCCTATATAAACCCCACCCACTGCTCTTTTGGAGACACGCAAGTTTAGATCTCTTCTAGTTGGATTAGAGTGTTCCTCTCTCCAATTAGATCTAGATCTAGATGTCTAATCTCTCTCTCCCTCCTTCTCATGTGTTGAGATCTCCACCTTCATATACACCAGCGGTGAGTGCTTCAAGTGTGGACGGCGAAGCCCTGCTGGATTAGATCTGATGTATGTGTGCGAAACTCAAAGGGGTGATCCGTTGAGAAACGGTTGACCCTATCTCGCTCTGTTGGATCAAGGCGAGACGCGAGGAGTCTACGATATTCTCTCGGCTAGGTTTAGCCCAGGGAGTTCTTGCACAAGCTTCATCAACGTCGTCATCGACATCTCTTCCGCTTCATGGTGTCAGTAACGATTTACAGTTAGATCAAATATGCATGTCTTGTTACTTGTATCTTCATAGTAGATCTTGAAGCTTGTTGCGTCGTTGTGGCGAATTTTTTTGTTTTCCATGCACGCAACCCAATATGCGTAACCCGGGCAGGTGCCGCGTACCCCTTTCCGTTCCTGGGTCTAGCCCATTTTATTTTCTCAGCTTATGTTTCATTGTTGTAGCTCGGGTGGCTGCTTTTCACAACACCACGAACTGAGAATGGATAGATAAGTAGACCCATGTACAGGTGCAGATCGAGATTTTTCCAACAGAAAAATAAATAACGATGGGGAGTTCAGAAGGGATTTCTTGACTTATTATGTTTTCTTTTTCTTTTTCCTCTTTTCATTTCTTGGTCTATCTTTTTCCGTAACATTCTTATTTTTTGTTTGTCATTTATTCCTCCTTTTTTGTTATTTTCAATTTTTTTCCTTTTCTACCACATGAACAATTACTAGCCTTTTATTTTCCTTTTCCACCAATACATATGAGAATTTAAAATTGCAGGATAGCATGAATTAGGCTAATGTTCACACAATGAGAAAAAAATTTGTATCAGAAAAGAAATGTTTGTACAGTTAGAAAATTTTGTTCATGAGGTCAAACATGTTCAACAAAAAAAAATCACAAAGGACGAAAAAAATTCTCAAGGGTTTCTAAAACACCTGTTCCCGAAGCTGAAAAAAAGTTTACATACTTCAAAAAATCGTTCACTTCATAAAAAGTTTATATGCGAGAAACAATGTTCACGCGGTACAGAATAATTGTTTATGAGGTTAAAAGAACGTTCTACGGTTAGGCCATTTTGAGAAATCGTTGTTTATTTTTCTTTGTTTCTTGTTTGTCCTTTTTTCGTTTTTCTATTTCTTATTATTACCCACTTTTCATTTTTTTCTACCTTCTCCTTTTAGCATTTTTTTTGTGGTTTTCACATTTTTCTCAGATATAATGGTTGTTTTGAAAAATGAACAAACAATTATTTTTCATATGTATGAGCATTTTTTCATGTACATGAAAAAACTATATTTTATGAGACATGAACATTTATTTTGTTGTACATGAACATTTTATTATTCCGGTTTCACTTAATTTTTAAAGAGTTTTTATAGTCATGTACATATATTTTCTACAATATGTAAACATTTATCAAAAATATATGGATATTTTTATTTTCATACCATGGACATTTATTTGCAAATACATGAACTTTTCGAAACAAGATCACGTAGTACGGAAAAATGTTCACGGGTTTAAAAAACTTATAGGTGTGTTCAAGAAAAATATGTTCATGTATTCGAAAATATTGTTCAAGGGGTTCAAAAAATGATTACAATGCTTTTGAAAAAATGTTCATGCTTTCGAAAATCTGTTTGTAGGGTTTCCAAAAATGTTAGGTGTGTTATTAAAAATGTTCATGGATCTGAAAATATTGTTCACGATGTTCGAAAAATGTTGACAGTGCTTTTGAAAAAACTTCATGCGTTTGAACAAATGTTTGCGGGGCTTTAAAAATGTTAGGTGTGTTCGAAAATATGTTCATGGATTCTAAAATATTGTGCACGAGGTTCAGACAATGTTGATGGTGCTTTTGAAAAAATGTTAAGTCTATTAAAAAAATATGTTGATGGATTCAAAAATATTGTGCATGAGGTTCGAAAAATGTTGCTAGTGCTTCTGAAAAAATGTTCATGCATTTGAACAAATGTTTGCGAGCATTAAAAATGTTAGGTGTGTTCCAAAAATCTGTACATGGATTCGAAAATAATGTGCACGAGGTTCAAACAATGTTGATGGTGTTTTGAAAAAAATTCATGCATTTGAACAAATATTTGCGGGGCTTTAAAAAATGTTAGGTCTGTTCAAAAAATATGTACATGGATTCAAAAATATTGTTCACGAGGTTCAAAAAATGTTGACTGTGCTTTTGAAAAAAATGCATTAGAAAATAACTTTGCAGGTGTTTAAAAATCTTAAGATTGTTCAAAACAATATTTTCATGGATTCAAAAATATTATCCCGGGTTTCGAAAAATTATGAAAGTGTTTTCAAAAAATGTTCACGTGTTCGAACAAATCTTTGTGGGGGTTTAAGAAAATATTAGCATGTTAAAAAAACATGTTCACCGTTTCCAAAAAGTTCTCAGGTCGAAACAATTTCACGGTGGTTCGTAAAAATTCATGTGTTCGGAACATCTTTATGGGGTTAAAAAATGGTTAACTGTTAAAAAATGTTCATGGATTCCGAAAAATCTTCACGGGGTTGAAAAAATATTCAATAAATGTTTGTGGGTTTGAAAAAGATTATTTGAAGGATTCGAGAAAAATGTTCAGGGACTCAAACAATATTCAAAAGATTGATGGACCCTCTCGTAGTATAGTACAATTTTTGTCTAGGGTATACTCAAGTGCAACTACATCATGTAGCTCTCTTAGCAAAGCTGCTATTTGCTTCTCTTTTCACGAGGAACAAAACTGCACATTGGGCACGTATCTTTTTTCATAGCAATTACTACCAGGTAGCTAGTGGAGTACTAGTTTTGTTAGGTCACCACGTAACTACTTTTCCCAGTTAGCCCGTTTCCGTAGACACTGCAAAACTGAAACTTTAGGGCCGTTGCATCCCCAAAGAGGTGATTTTTTGACTATTGCGGTGGCGCCGGCCGAATTTTAGCTCTTGGGGTGGATGATTCTCCAGCCGTGCCCCACCCAAGAAGAGGAGTGGTTCATCCAGCGGACGCGTGTCTCCACGGCAGCGAGCCTCCACGGCGCGCCCAGGCCTCCACGGCGATGACGAGGCGGGGCGTGGCCGGCGGCGAGGTTGTCGAGGAGCGCAGGCGGGGGCGCTGGCGAAGGGGCAGCCACGCGTGGGTCGTCGTCCTGGTCGTCCTCGACGTGGTCTCCGGCCGTGAGCTCTGCCCTGGCGTCGACCCGGCCGCGAGCCGCGAGTGCGAGGTGTCTCGGTGAGCGTGGACGGAGGGGAGGCGGAGCTGAGCTGGGCGGCAGCGGCGTGCTGCCCTCCCGTGTGTGGGTGGGGAAGAGAGAGGAAAGAGAGAGCACGTGGTGGGCCTAGAGGTGGATGAGAGGAGAGAGATGGTGAGAAGCTACAGGTGGGCCTTTGCATGCAAAAAGACTAGCGCCGGCGCCCCAACTGCCCCAGCACGCTGGGTGTGTCCTGGGTGCGTCGGTGCTATTTTCATCCAAAACGACGCTATTTAGCCTCCTGTGGAAGGTGACTGAGAAAATTTTGTCCATTGGACGAAAAAATTGCCCTGCAGAGGCTGTCGGGGGACGGCTGGAGATGTCCAGAAAGCCGTCGAAACAGCAAAGAAGGAGTCGAACCATCAGCAAACTGAAATGGGCCGAGCCCAGAATCCACATGGGGTACGCGGACGGAAATTCCCCCCGTGCGCCTTTCCGCTAGTTGTCTCCCTCTTCTCCTCCCCTCGTATATCCATCCACTGACTGCCGACTGCAAAACCCTAGCTCGTTCCCCTCTCCCTCTCGTCCTAAACCTCGCCTCCGTCTCCAGAAAAAGGGGAAACATCCAGGCGGCGGCGAGTTGCGACCATGGCGGAGCTGAAGCGTCTGTCGGAGAGCCGGGACCTGACCCGCATCGAGCGCATCGGAGCGCACTCCCACATCCGGGGGCTTGGTCTCGACTCCTCCCTCGAGGCCCGCGACGCCTCCGAGGGTATGGTCGGCCAGCTCCCCGCGCGCCGCGCCGCCGGGCTCATCCTCCAGCTCATCCGCCAGGGCAAGATTGCCGGCCGCGCCGTCCTGCTCGCGGGGCAGCCAGGCACCGGCAAGACGGCCCTGGCCATGGGCATCGCCAAGTCGCTCGGCGCCGAGACGCCCTTCGCGTCCGTCGCCGCCTCCGAGCTCTTCTCCCTCGACCTCTCCAAGACCGAGGCGCTCACGCAGGCCTTCCGCCGCGCCTTCGGCGTCCGCATCAAGGAGGAGGCGGAGATCATCGAGGGCGAGGTCGTCGAGATCTCCATCGACCGCCCTGTCTCCGCCGGTGGCTCGGGCGTCGCTTCGGGTGCTACTGCGGCCGGGAAGACTGGGAGGCTCACGCTCAAGACTACGGACATGGAGACCGTGTACGAGCTTGGTGGAAAGATGATTGAGGCCCTGGGGAAGGAGAAGGTGCAGAGCGGGGATGTGATTGCGCTCGACAAGGCATCCGGGAAGGTTACTAAGCTTGGCCGCTCCATTGGGAGGTCACGGGATTATGATGCCGTTGGTGCCCACACCAAGTTTGTCAAGTGCCCTGAAGGAGAGCTCCAGAAGCGCAAGGAGGTTGTGCACTGCGTTACCTTACATGAGATTGATGTCATCAATAGCAGGTAAGTCCACGTCCCCTTCCCCTTCCCAGGAATTTGTCCATTGTTAGAGAGTTAGAACCGAGAATATATATATTGTATTCACAAACAATTATGTAACTTTTCTTACCCTTTGTAATTCTGACAAAAGTATTTGCATTGAACTTGTATAATGTACAGTAGTAGATAGAAATAGCAAATGGCACTTAGTTTTGCTCACTATTGCCACAAGAAAAGACCCTAGAGAAGTTTATGTTCTGCAGTATTAGTAAGTAGGATAACTGTCGGCAGCTAAGAGCTACCCTGACTATCCATGCTGTGTTTTTTGTCACCATTGTGATAAGACTAGACACCATCCCACGAACTGTTTCTTGTATTACTACAAAATCTGCACAAAGGAACTTTTTTACTGTTTGCAAGAGCTTATTCGCTTAACCCAAGGATGGCCTGCAACCCTTTATTAATGACTGCCTTATACTTAACTTCCCCAGCCTGAACTGTGAAATTATCTGCTGTAGCTTGCCAATCTGTTGTTGTTCTAGACCTGACCTATACTGATACAAGCATAATTATCTTTGTGCTGGTGACGAGGATCACCTACATGGTAGTTACTCGACCTAGTTTTGTGCTCATTGCGAACAAATTTGAGCAGATGCTTCTGATTAATAATGTATTGATATTTTTTTGGCATATGACATGCAACGCATAATTTGATGCAGAAATTATAATATATTTTATCATCTTCATGTCATGACCAAATCAATGCTGTACTAGACCACCCTTTCATGTTTGCTTTGCCGCTTGTTTGAATGTTAAAAATTTGCTGCCTGGCTGACTGTTGAGGGCACCATGTTATCCCTTGGCAGAACTACCAGGTACCAAATGCTAATTGTTACTCCCTCCGTTCCATTTTAATTGACTCACATATATCTTGATATGGATGCATCTAGACACGTTTTAGTGCTAGGTACATACATATCTAGATATATGTGCATATCTAGATATATGTGAGTCAATTAAAATGGAGCGGAGGGAGTACCTGCAAAGCCATAGTTCTGATGTGCTATTTGGTTCAGCAAATCATTTCTGAGGTCAGAATCTAGGCAATCAAGATCCTGCAACCAATACCCACTGCCTTTGAAACCCCAATCTGGTCAAACAACTGTGGAATGTAAATAGAGTTAGGCAGATAATTCAAAGGCGCAATCGGGAGCACACACCAATTTAACCATCCCATAAGATTAGCTGATACCTTAGAAAAGATGGTCTCCTTGGATAGTTTATATGGTTTTGGATGCACAAACTGGGTTCTGGCCTTGTTTTTGGTTCACAGTGTTATCCATCAGAATCCTTTACTAAATGAACGATCTGCAGTCTCTTGCTTTGGCTCCCAGTTTGATACAGGGATACTCATGTGAAGAAACATGGTCCTGTGAACATATCAATCCTATTGGTACAAGTTAGGCGACGCATGTATAAGGAAAATAGAACCTGTGCTCAGAGATGAGTTAGACATATCTTGCATCGAGACATTCAGCAGATATCTTCAATTTTTGATATCTGTAACTGATGTTTATGCTGGCTTTACCTTTTAGCTGAAGTTCTTCTCAACCAAACTATCGACATTGTTCTATGCTTCTCTTAGATGATACTGCCAAGTTTGAATAGTTTTGACCTTCTCAATTACAACCTTCCTTATACCAGAAGGGTGATTTTCCCAACCCATCATTTATAACATCACACGATACAGAACAGTATTTTGTTTTATATGCAATTTTGAGTGTAGTTTACTGTGGAATTTAAGTGCCTCAGCCGAACTCACTGTTATTATAATATTATCTTTTTATTCCTGTTCAGGACACAAGGTTTTCTTGCACTTTTCACTGGTGACACTGGTGAGATTCGTGCAGAGGTCAGGGAGCAGATCGATACAAAAGTTGCCGAGTGGAGAGAAGAAGGAAAGGCTGAGATTGTCCCTGGTGTTCTGTTTATCGATGAAGTCCACATGCTAGATATTGAATGCTTCTCCTTCCTGAACCGTGCTTTGGAGAATGATATGGCTCCGATCCTAGTTATCGCGACAAATCGAGGTATTACAACCATACGTGGGACCAACTACCGATCACCACATGGTATACCATCCGATTTCCTGGATCGCCTCTTGATCATAACAACACAGCCATACAGCGAGGCTGAGATCCGGAAGATATTGGACATCAGGTGCGACGAAGAAGACGTTGACATGTCTGCTGATGCAAAGGTTTTGCTCACAAAGATTGGCACCGAGACCTCCCTCCGGTACGCGATCCACCTGATCACTGCCGCCGCTTTAGCTTGCCAGAAGCGCAAGGGCAAGGTGGTGGAGATGGAGGACATCAGCCGGGTGTACCAGCTCTTTATGGACGTCAAGAGATCAACGCAATACTTGATGGAGTACCAGGACCAGTACATGTTCAGTGAAGTGCCAGGGGAAGATGGGGATGATGCCATGCAGTCTTAGATGGATGATGTTACGATGTAACTGGGGTTGGTCTGTATGGTTCGTGTATCTTGGATGCTTGAGGATTGTTTAGGTTAGTGTTAAGCCTAAGATGTTGTTACCTGGGAAGCACGCTTGGTGGATGCGGTGAGCTATATTAGCTGCTGTAAGTTGGTGACTTAACAGTTCAATGTATCGTAGGAATTTTCGTCCCAGTTTGCAGTTGTGGGGTTCGTTTAAATTCTTTGGTACTATACTATGTCTACTGTCGACTCCCACGGCACCTGTGATTGTGTGATCAGCTTTCATAGCAATGTTAGTCCAGAGCGAAAAGAGAGCTCACTGGTCAGGTCAGACACTATTTTGCAAGTATATAAGATGTGAGAACCCAGTTTTTAACACTAGTAGTATACAAATGTAGGTCTGATTGTGCATCATGCATGGCATGCATTCCATACATTCATAAGAATTTAAACTCAAGTAACCTGAGAACAAATAAAAGCTGAAACAAATGAAAATGGCAGAATGCAAGTGAATAAATATCACTAGTTAAATTATCACTTCTTTTATTTGAGTGTTGAATGTTTGGAAGTATGCAACTTGGAGGGAAAATTACTCTAGATGTGGGCATCGAGCATGTATGCTCTGAGACCACGAGGTTCTGGAAATTCTTAACTTAGTGGGATGTTAGATTTGGGTTAAAACTGAGCATACTCTTGTTGCTGCTTAGCAAGTGCCGTACATGTCTATACCTCTGAAAATACAGTAGCTCATGTCCTGAAGGTCAAAACTGCTGTAGTTTGCTCTGTGTGTGCATGGCTTGCTAATCTTTCTCTACAAATAAATTATAAACTGAACCTTTTTAATTGAAAACCATCAGCAAGCATGCCTAGGCTTTGTAGTGCTCAGATTTCAGAATACTAGCTGTACCTTTGTACCATAATTTAGTTGCACTGGGCAACTAATATTCAGAGAACCCTGTAGCATATATTTGGTTTCTGACATCGGAATTCAGCTTCATAAAATCTTCAGGCACACTGCGATGAATACTTAGTTGGCACCCAAGCTAAATGAGTCATGTCCTGTACTGGTCATTCCAGGTTCACAAATTACATCAGTTTGCTGCAACCTGTAGTCCTCGAGAAGCCAACTAGTACCCACCATGAACCAAACATCATACATGCTTGGTTTATTTACATAAGTCGAACAGCATGTTATTTCTTTTATCTGGTAGTAGCATTTAGGTGACCAAGTAAGTAACCAAATGCCAGCCTTGTCATTCTAGTACATGTAGTAGATGAAATTGATTTAGTTGAACCAGTAGCATAGCTCATGCTATCTGTTCTTCAATTATTTTCTTTCACAGAGAGAGATAGGTAGAAGCCTGTAATTTACTTAGCCAATTATTTTGCTGAACCATGTGAACTAAAATTCATTCATGAGCTGAAATTTGAGTGAGGTAAATAAGAATAATCTGAGAGCATTAACATCTGAGATATGGGAATCAATTATTCTTCACTCTTTTAATATGTACTGCTACAGCTGGTTCAAGAATAGATCCGAGTGTATATCACCATCATCATTGCATTCATCTTAGATTTTCTCTGGAGTTGGTCCTTATTGGACTCATTTGAATTTTTCAGAAACCGCGATTCCGTAGGAAGCCAACCCATCGAATTAGACTTATTATCTTACTCCCTCCGTTCACAAAAGGATGTCTCAACCTATCTCAAATATGTATGTATCTACACACTAAATCGTGTCTACATACATAGAAATTTGAGAATGATTGAGACATCCTTTTGTGAACGGAGGGAGTACATTTTATCAAAGTATTTGCAATCTACTATCTGTGATATCACCTGCATCAAGGAAAAATATATGTTACGAATAATATGACATGGATCATGTTGACCGACTGATGGAGTAGTCGGTGAACTATTTATGGTTGGTAGTTCGAACTCTTTTGTGGAGGATGTCAAACCATTGGAAGCGGGTTCGACTACGGTGGATATCACCCTTAGGTTAATAACAATTGTCTTCTTGTGCTCAAGCGCCGTAGTGACCGTGTTGACCATACGACCTGTATGGGCGAGGCTGAGCTGGAGTAATACCATCTATACGGCATATCTCCCAGGGATGGAAGTTGGGAGTGGCCTATTTCGCGACCAACTGTGAGCGGTTTGGGAGTCAGCGGTTTGGGAGTGGCATATTTGGTGATCAACTGCAAGAGGCCTCTTCTGTAGGCATGTTATGGACGGGTAGCTCGTTTTCCCAGCTACGATGCGAGATATGTCAAACAAGGTGGGTGAAACAGCTATGTGATCCAAAATCCGGTAGTGGGTGCAAGGCACGATCACCCGGATTGCGGATCGTCTCTGGGTAAAGTAACACACCTCTGTAGAGTGTATCAAATTGTGACATTATCACTCCCTGTCAGGGACGGATCCAGGTTCTCGAGCTTGGGTGTTCAAAACTTTTTTTGGGCTATCCTATAAAGGATTCAAATAGCTAAATCAAAATGTTTTCCCATAGCTAGATGATGCTATTTTGTGTTGATCCAAATTCGTATATACTGATAAAGACCAACTTGTGACGAGGAGAGCTGGACTGCATCCGACTTAGGGTTTTATGCCACCATATATACCTCTTGTAAGCCGCCGGTTGGGATAAGTCGCACATTGTAAATCCCCGGCGTTTGTAACCTCACCCGATATAATGAAGTATTTCTGGCTGGCGCCCGTGATTTTTTCTCCTCCATTGTTGGAGGGGTTTTCCACGTTAAATCTCGTGTCCCCGTTGGTTGATCTTCCGTTTTCTTCGTCGTTTTCTTTGCTATTGTTTATAACAGATGAATGATCGATTCTTTTCCACAAAATTAGACAATAATTGCTACACAATCATAATATCTTAAGCTTAGTTTGATGTTAAGTAGTTATTTTGCTCAAAACTACAACACCATTGATACATACATATATTTTGCAATAAACATATGATTTTGTTTTCCAAATATTTGGGTGTGCAGCTGCACACCCATGGCCCTATATGGATCCGTCCCTGCTCCCTGTTCCTGTTCCTGTTCCGAGAAGGAGCTGCGAACGTGGCGAGAAAGGAATCCACAGGGGTTTCTAGTGGCTCGTGAGACAAGAGAATCATAAATTATAAATAAAACTTGACACTTTCTCAGAAAAGTTTTTGAAAATCACTGAACTTCTGAACCATTTCTCCTAGTAGTTAATAGTGCATTCAAACACCATTTTATTATGTAGACTTGTTGAGTACATCCGTGTACTCATCCCCGTAAACCCCTCCCTGCTTAGGTTGCTGAGAGCCGGTAGATGATGGAATGGAGTATCCGGATGTACATGATGAGGAGTTCGAGGAGGAGGTGGCAGGCCCGGCTCTAGCCCAGGCAAGAGGTGCGACCGCCTGGAGCCCAATTGAAATAGGGGCCCATATATGGTACACATTACCTACAGGGCAGAGGAAAAAAAAAACAGAAAAGACCCATTTTGGTCTATTGCACAGTCACCCCAGGCATTATTGGTCAAATTCGCCATGGGCCCATGAAATTATAGAGCCGGCCCTAGGAGGCGGCACCCACTGAAGACGAAGGAGTCGACTACTACTTGGACTTTAGCGGGTAACCCAACGTTGATCAGTAGTGTTGTTTATGTTACAATGGCAAGAGAGCAGTTCGGAGTCGGTCTTGTACTCTTATCGTTGTAGGATAAACCGGTTTACATTTCCTCATGCTTTTGGAGCTCTTGGTGTAACCTTTGTATTATGTCGCGGTTTGAAGCTTGTTTGAATCTTGTAATATAAGTTCCTACTATGGGGAACCTTCCTTGCAGGCTTGCAGCATAGAGGAAAGAAGATGCTAAATGATGGAAATATATTTTTTAAAATTTGAAAATATATTTAAAAGTGTTAAAAAAATCTGGAAAAAATTACGCATGGTGTCAATGATGTATACTAAGCGTGCAAATCATACTAGTACGGATTTTTAATGTTATGCGCTACACGGAAATGAAAAAAGTTGAAGATTTGCGGGAATCACAGAAATACTCGATTGCTCGTTTCTTCTAGAGGCAGAGTGGCGGACACACACCACGCCACCGCATAGCACAAGGCAATTTCGCGAGTCGCGGCAATCGATCGTTGAGAGGCTGCCACGGCCGGCGCGGGGCTCCTCGGGCCGCGTCCCCACCCGCGTGCGCCCCCCGCCCCGACGTGGTTCCGTTCCGTGGGGGCCTCGTCCTCCATCTCTCAGTCCCCATTCCCCTCATCCTCCGCTCCCACTCCCACTATCAACCCAGCAACCCACCACGCCCTCCTCGATCGATCGACTGCCGGCGCCATGGAATCCAACGACTCCAACTCCGCCGCAGGTACGCTGCCGCCCCCGCCTTTTCCCCCGTTTTCCTGATCGAAGTGGGTTTAGCTGCCCGGAAATAGCTCGATCGCGCCCTACCGGGGCGTCCAATCGAACGCTCCCGGATCCCCTCGCGAGTCGCGACCTTGCTTTTTATTGCTTCAGCCTCGCATAAACAGCTGCCGCTGAATGCTAGCGTTGCGGGCAGCTGTGGTGTTTGCGTGTCGGCGCCTGTGGCGAGCTCACGAGTTCGCGTTCTGCCGTGCAGTGTGTCGACTCTGTTCGCTGTTCCTCTCTGCATCTGCTGCTTATAGGAGGTTACTCCTCGAGCAGGATACTGAATTGTGAATGGAGCTTGCATAGGTCTCTCTCGCAACACTCTGAGAAGAGGCTTCGTGCTGACCGAGTGATCGATCACTTGAGCACAACTTGGATTGAGGTGTTCAGTTTAGTGGCATGATCACATTCTATCATCATATACAAGCTTAAGAGATCGCAGTTGTTCAGTTTAGTGGCCGTCTCGAAGCCAAATTACACATTAATAAGAAGATTTAGTTGCAAATTAAGAAATCAATTGAGACACACTGTGCAGGGCATCATAAGACTTAACTGAACTAATGCCTAAAAAGCCTGCTCGTTCTTCCTTTCTCTCATTTCGAGGCAACTTACTGATTTCTTAAGCACCACCCCTGCAAGCTGAAGGATGCTCACCTATATGTGTCTATCTTCGAAGCACTGAATTTGGACATGTTGTGCATAAAAATCAGTGATTAATATATATGTACACATTTATCAGGCACTCATGGGTTTAGGTTCAGATAATGTGAACAGATGATCTCCAGCAGCTCACATAACTGGTGCTTGGTGTTCATTTTCAGCACTTACATAGTACCATAAGTTTTGCCTAGTATCTTGTGCAAGGCATGTGCACTACGACCAATATGTTCTAGTTGTACCAGGAAAACAGGCACACCAGTTAAAGGTTAATATCGTGTATGCACAACTTGCACACTCACCAGTCTTCTCAGTCTGTTTGTTGTGAAATACAAGTATCTGGACCTCATATAACAACTGTTCGCATGATTTCACTGCATATCATGTCACAACTGAAAAATGACTTTTCATAGATGAACTGCTGGTAGATTATTATTTATTTTGTGCGTATTTGAGATTTTGACTTACATCTATCAGCATTGAAGGAATCTTGGAGCTTAAACTATGGTTATGTAGCCTGACCGCAAATATTTTGTATTCTTATCACAGGAGGTAAGACACAAGAAATTTCTGTACCTCCTGTGGAAGGTATAGCTGGAGGAGGGACTAGTTATGGCTGGGTGGATGGAGGCTTACAGGGGTCAAGTCTAGGTACTAGTGTGATTGACCCTACAAAGATACACTCAACAGATCTTTTGCATGTGTGGTCTATGCCCAGCACAGCAAATGTTAGCCAACAAGAGGCGCCTCGACCTCTGGAACATGTAAGTTGTATTTCATTTTATTAGCACTGCTGGAAGGATCATGAATCTCTTGATTCCACACTTCCGTTCCCTCAGTTTTTTTTTTACATTTACTTCGGACATGATGTTATTCGCCAGTTTTACTCATTTATGATCTTGTAATGCTCTGTCACGACCAGATTCCTCATATTTTTTTCTTGCTCCCAAAATCGCTTCAGGTTAACCTTTTGGCAGCAAGAAATGAAAGGGAAAGTTTTCAAATTGCTTTACGCCCAAAGGTTTCATGGGCCAGTTCAGATATTGCAGGGCCTGTTCAGATTCAGTGCACTGATCTATGCTCATCCTCTGGAGACAGGTATGTTTGTTTAATTTTTTTTGGGAGGGGATACCATCATTTGTGAATTCTACTTTGGATGATTACAACAGTGTTGTACCAGGTTAGTGGTTGGTCGATCTATAACATTGCGACGTGTGGTGCCTATGTTAGGTGTACCAGATGCTCTTGTGCCTATTGATCCGTCGAATCCGCAAATAAACCTACTTCCAGGGTACTGCTTCTGTGCTTTAGATAGCCATGACTGAAACACATCAACTTTATAATTGCTAGTTCACTTTTGTTTGTACAGGGAGACAACTGCAATATGGGTCTCATTAAATGTTCCTTGTGGGCAACAACCTGGACTATACGAGGGTGAAATATTTATTACTGCTGTGAGAACAGACGCAGAGTAAGCTTTATTTGCTGCTTTATATTTGGTTTGTACTTATGTTCCATGGTAGCATAATCTGCTCAGATTACTTTGGCACGGACATAAGCTCATATTCTAACCACTGATGCAAGTGCTCAAATGGCATACTGGAACGAGAGATATTAGTACACATTCTGTATATGAATATCTGATAGAGAAAACATATAAATGTCAGAAATAGTATGCATAACCATAAAGGTCATATTTTGTAAATATATATTATCGATGGACAATTTCAGCTACGAGATCTCGATATGATATCTTCAGTTGTTTCTTCTAAAAACCAAGACATTGTTTTATTTGTGCCCCAAGTTCTTGAACTTGTCATGCACTTGCGTCATCATCGTTTCATACGAAGTGCTCATTCGAAACCTTGTGTGAGTTCACGAGTCTGATTTTCTTATGTGCCTTCAATAATGTATGTAATCGATGGGGTTCAGTTCATGAAACGAACATCTTTAAAATAGTTTTTGTTCATCCTGAACCTAGAATTCCGAGTTTAAGTCTCAGATGCGGCTATTCTGGATGTGTTCTGTTCTGATGCTTGCAATTGGTCATGTGTGTTCAGACGACATTTAGCCTGGACTTGTATATATCTTTGTGCTGTCAGTGATCTGGTATTCGAGTTACTAAACACTATTTCTCCTGCGAATTTGACAGCAGTTCCAGGGCAGAATCTTTACCAAAATCTGAGAGATACCAGCTGTATAAAGAATTAAGGACCTGTCTTGACGTCACTGAATCCAGAGACTACTCATCATCAGAGGAATTGGTATGTTACTCTGTCAGTACTTAGCGACTAGCTATATAATTTCTTTTCTTACAGCGCTATAACATGTAGGTACAAAGACTATCGTCAACTTCAACCACATTGAGGAGCATGCTACTACTTCCAGCATTCCAGGACTGTCAAGAGAATAATGGATTAGGGGATATGATGGATGAAGATGTTATGAACAATGTTGCAGTTCGTGTGAAGTTAAGATTGACTGTTTGGGATTTCACTCTCCCACTGACACCTTCTTTACCTGCTGTTTTTGGTGTATCCTGGTAAAAAAGATATAGTATGTAGTAACTCTATAAGAAGAATCCACATGCCTTAGATGTTGTGTCATTCATTTTTCAGACCTGCAGTTCAGAATTTATGTTTGTTGTCTGTGGGTATTGTAGCTATCATGACTCCACATTTGAATTGTATCTGTATGCATTTGCCGTCCTTTAACTATATATTAGATATCTGAAACCGTCATTGAAGATCGGTTCTGTTTGGAGCATGGCACCAAAGGCTGGTATGATGCACTGGACCATCACTTCAGGTGGCTCCTCCAGTACAGAATTAGTCCATTTTTCTGCAGATGGGGCGATAGCATGCGTATACTTGCATACACATGTCCTTGGCCTGGTAATGCATCATTTTTTAAACAGTATGCTGCTTTATGTAAATTTATCCCCTGATGTGATTTCCTACTTTGTTTCTATTCCTTTAGCTGATCATCCAAAGGCTAATGAATATTACTCTGATCCAAGACTTGCAGCATATGCTGTACCCTACGCGCCTATCCTGTCAAGGTAGTGCTAGAATTCTACTAAATTTTAAATCAGCTTGCTTAATCATCTTTTGTTAATTTGGCTCCTTTCTTGATGCACAACAGTACTGATGCAGCAAAAAATTCTCTGCGAAGAGAGGTTGAAATCTTGAAAACAGAGGCTCATTGGTCAAAAGCTTACTTCTACTTGTGGGATGAGGTGCGTTATTTAGTTACTTCTCTGCTATATTGAGTGACATGGTTCTACACCACAGTCCACAAAGTGCAAGCCTTGCTATGCTTATATTGCGCCACGTGACGTCACATCAATTTCAGATCCAGTAGGGCCTGCCCAGCTCTATGCAGTTGGAACTATATTTTAGTTATGAGTAACAGAAATAAGAAAATTGTGTTCGGTTTAACCATCTTAGATATAAAAGATATACTGCCTCCATTTCAATAGTTGGTTTTCTTGTCAAAAAACTTCTCACCAGTGTATTTGATAATTCTCAAGTCCCTAGGCAACCTTCCAAAATTGCCCCTATCAAACCTATGAATTTCATCTACTTTATTACCCCATTTTACGTGCATGAGATATTTTAAATGTGCGTGCATTAGTCAAAAGTGCCAAGTATTGGGAAACTAAGAGTGTAGTTAGTTGTTAATGGAATTTAGGATTTTTTTCAAGTTTGGATGCAATTGTTGTTATTATATAATGGTGCCAATGCAACATGTCGAGAATATTAAATTTGCTATTAAACACATAGTGTGAGTCATCAAATCTGTGCAGTACTTTGTTAGATATGCAGATAACACCGTTAGCCAGGCAAGTAGAACTAATAGTGAAGCTTACTTGTATGTGCACTGCTGGCTGCTCAGCTAACCCTTCATTAATAGGTTCCATAAGTAGACCCCAACTTCAGTTAGCCACATAAGTTACTTCTATGCTCCTAGTATATCCTGATTCTTGAGGAAACTTTATAGTGAGAGTTTTGTTCTATGTGAGTTGTGAGTATAGATTCGAGATTCGACCTTATATCATATATGTGCTAGTATAGTAGGCGATGGTTGCATCTCAGCATATTGCATCTTGGGATATTATCTGGTGCAAACCACGAGGTACGTACAATCGCTCAAACCTTTTTGGTTTGAGCACCAGATTAACAGAAAAAGAAATTCGGAATAAACTTTTGAAGGTAGACCCCAGTTCAGCATCAGTTCATTCACTAGTATTTCAAGCTTGGATTCATTCTTTTTGCGGAAAAAATGCAATTTCTGACAATCTACTCCCTCTGTATCAAAATATAAGATGTTTTAGACATTTCAACATGGACCACATACGGATTGAAATGAATGAATCTACATACTAATACATGTCTAGGTACATCTGTATCTGAAAAATGCTCAATATGTAAAACATCTTATATTTTGATACGGAGGGAGTAGAAGTTAAAATGGAATATAATAAAACAAAAGATTATTCATGGCAAACTTCAATGCTTCATTTATCCTAACTCACTTAGTTCAAAAATGAAATTGCTAAGGGTTATGGAATAATCTATGGAGCATCTCGTTCTTTGTGGAAATTTTTCATGTTGATCTGGTGCTGAAACTAGAATGGTTTCTATTATCGCACCTACACATAGTTTGCACTGGATATGTCACACTTGCACGCTGGTGCTATGCATGCCCTGAAGTCCTTAAGTGCCAAACCAGTTGAATTAAGGTGATACGTGAAACCACGTAACTCATGTATATGGCGTACTCTGTTATTCTTATTAAAAAGGGATATATGGTCATCTTACATTTTTTCTTATTGTTTCAGCCACTGAACATGGACCAGTATGAAGTAATCCGTGATATCTCCAATGAATTACGGACATACACACCTGATGTGCGTATTTTAACAACTTACTATGCTGGTCAGTATACTTCCATACCTGTATCACATATGACCAAATATAAAGTTCTTTCTGTGACAAACACTTGTATAAGAACATACTTCCTTACTTGGACCTGAAATGAGTATATGTGCAGATTTTGTACTGTGAATTATTAAGAGATCATTATACTGACATAGATGTACAACTAAGTTACTTAATCAGAAATCTTAGCAGATACGCTAGAAACAGCTAGTAATTAAAGTTTATGCTGAATATGATTTATGATTTAGTGCGCAGTAGGATGGGGGACATGTAGAGAAGCAAAGAAGCATGGTGAAATTTAAGTTATGGCCAAATGAATCAACCACGGGTTGAATAATTACAGTTTACTGGGTGCTAGCATGCAGTTTGAGATGTTCGAAGTCCCAACTAGGTTTAGCTACTGCTATCGAGGTTTGATGTACTATAGGATTATTTATTTATTTTATTGCCAAGATATTTATTAGCTACTGTGCTTGCTTTCTATACATTTCCTGGAATGAACACATCTGATTACTTGCTTGTGAATCACGAGGTAAAAACCTTTTGTTGCCCTGCCTGGTATTAGGTTTTCTGGACATTTTAGATAACGATTGTATGGAAGTTGACCATGACTGGGAAGCTCTAAAATTTCTCTTAATCTATGTCATTTTTCTCTTATAATTTGAATGGCTCATGTAGGTCCAAGTGGTTCTGAACTGGCTCCTTCTACATTTGAGGCTTTTGCGAAAGTTCCAAATGTTTTACGTCCTCATACACAAATCTTCTGCACTAGGTATGCATTGCTCGGCACTTACGTGTTTGTTCTGGATTGCTGAAATTGTGTGGGTATTGCCAGTCATGTCCTAGGTTGCAAAAACATGCACCTGTGATGTTATTCTGGTCTGGCATGATATGTAAACGCTTTACCGGATTTATTGATATGAAAAAACATCTATTTCAATTTCCTATAGCATTTATACTTATGCTAAAAAAATTGATTCACAATGGTTGGTTCTAAACACGAAACATATAAGGTTCAGAAAATTGAAGTATTATTCTGTTATCTCTATCTTGAATTTTCTTTTCATATTAAAACCGTCCCTAGGCTATTCATCAAGTGCACAAGGTTTAAAAAATTAGTGGTAGTTCTGTTAAAAAAATAGCCAAATTATATGTCACCTCCTCCATTCCATAAAATAAGGCGTTTATTTTTAGTCAAAAGTCAACGTAGTACAATTTTGACCAATCCTATAGCCAAAAACATGATCATCTACAAGATTTAATAAACATAGTATGAAACTATATTCTGTGATAAGTCTATTTATATATTTTGTACTCTAAATGTTCGTATTTTTTGCTATAAGATTTGTCAAACTTAATATACATTGACTTTTGACTAAACTATATGCCTTATTTTGAGGAACGGAGGGAGTACTATCAACGCCCTGTTTGAGAGAAATTTTGTGCTGAAACTGACAGCCCTGGTACATGTTGGGGATGTGTTGGCACTATGTGGAAGTGAGGCTAGTAGGATATTGGTGACTTGGTGCAAAGTGCAACTAATGAAAGTGTCCTGCATTGTTCAATCTTGGACTCGTTAAAAAAATGTATATCTAAAAGGACTTGGATCCACTTCCATCACTTATATTTTGTTTTTATACAGCGAATGGGTTCTGGGCACAAGAGAGGACTTGGTGAAGGATATTATTGCTGAACTACGACCTGAGCTTGGTGAAGTAATTAAAATTCTGTCTCTGTAATTAGTTTTGATTACGTTCATTTTTTCTACATTCTTTTACTGAAGGGAGGAGTGATCCTTCCATAGTATTAAAAAACATTCTTTTACATTGATATTATGCTTCTAATTCTAGTAAACATGTTCATGAAGCTACGGCATTGTTTTCTAGTTTTCTGGATAATATCATTTATCATGTATTGGTATAAATTAAAATTCATCAGAACTAATTTCAGGTTGTTGGGTGATAATGCGCCAGCTTTCATAGATTTGTGAAAACATGGTATTACAAAAAAAATTATGATCCCAGTAAAACTGCATTGACACACATTCCTCGTGTACCATCCTTATGTACTATTCTCATTTATCCGATGCTCTAGACACTAGGTGTCTGTAAATATATTTTAGTTTGTGCCTGCACTGCTGGTACTCTGAGTTGGATTTTTTAAAATAGCTCTTCAGATCTCGTGGGCTTCTTTTTAGTGATGCAGTGAGAAATTTCATGCATGTTGCCGATGCAGTCAGAGGCTCAGAGCTGTGCATACAGTTTTACTTATATGGTTGCGTAGTGTTGTCATTGGCATAAAGCCTACGGCTTTAACTTAACTATAAACCACCTCAAGTGTTATGGTAAACTTCCTTAAAAACTATCCTGGTCAATGACATTTATATGGTTTTTCATTAAAAGTGGCTTCTATAATTTATGTTTTATCTCTCAGGTATGCTTGTGTTGATGTATATGCGCCTCTCTGTTTTTGTAAGTTCGTGGCTTATATCTTGATGAAATCATCTCAATCTTATCTAGGAGTGGTGGACATATGTTTGTATGGGGCCCTCTGATCCTCAACCAAATTGGCACCTTGGGATGCGTGGTACCCAGCATCGGGCAGTGATGTGGAGAGTGTGGAAGGAGGGCGGCACAGGATTCCTGTATTGGGGTACCAACTGCTACGAGAAGGCTATGATTCCAAGTGCTGAGGTATTGGAAAACATCTTATGTAATTAGCTTCATTACTCTATTTTCAAGAGCAAAATTACTTGCACATGGGTTGGATGTTGAACTTCTATGCTTATGCGTGCACACTTTGCTTGAAGATACATTCCATGCAGATCAAGCAGTATAGCACTGTAAGAAAGACATGCTTTAGGATGCCCTCTTACTCATGTAATTTTTATATTCAGATAATTTGATAAATGAAGCAAGAGAATATGAGCAATCTGTCTGTGTTGAATAACAAGTATAATTGTGTGGACCATGAAAAAATAGTTTTTTTTTTATTTACATTAAGACTAGAAATCTGGTAAAGACGCATCTAGTAACACTTATTTTAATGCACCAGTAGATAATTTTCTTAGGTTCGAAAAGTCTCACATGATTTCTCTGTTTAAGTTTAATGTGATTTTTCAACATTTATGTTGTTATACAATCTAATATTTAATACTCCCTCTGTTCCTTGATGTAAGGTGTATAGTTTTTTGAAGAAAAATCCATAATATAAGGTGTATTTGCTATTTATGGACAATTTGACCCATAAAAAATGAGACTTAGGCTCAAAAGAAGGATTAAACGGATTGTATTCATTTTGTGCATATTAAGAACTCATCTCTCGCGGTTTTTTCGAGAAAAAAATAAGTCCACCGTAGGCAAAATACCTATGTCTTAATATTCGTGCAGAAAACTATACACCCTACATTCAGAAACGGAGGGAGTATGTAATTTCCTATTAATCTGAATATGTAACACCTTTATTCAGGCTTGAAAGTTTGTTTTTGCATTTCGAAGTTAGACTATAGTTTTGTTCAACTTGGTATGTTGCCATGTACACCTCTACAGTGGACAGTGATATTTGTTCTTATTCTCAAACTGGTGGTTGCAGATCTGTTTCCGACGTGGCCTTCCTCCAGGTGATGGCGTTCTGTTTTACCCTGGCGAGGTGTTCTCTTCGTCACATGAACCAGTTGCATCGCTCAGGCTGGAACGCATTCTCAGTGGCATGCAGGTGATACTTATCTGAGAACGTGTGTCAGTGCCAGCCTTCAGAATTATGGCCATTCATATTTGTAGTTCAGGAGTACCTATTCTGAAGTAGGATTTGTTACTTAGCTAAGCTAGTTCATTTTAATCCTACTTCTGCTGACTCTTTTCCAAGTCTACATCTTCTTCTAACCAGAATGACTGTTTAGAAACATTACATAACCAAGAAAGAGCCTTCCAGTGTCACGTGCTAGGATTGGTATAGGTCCTAGGACTGATGAACGTGACACGGTTGGGGGTACACCTCCGAGGAGCGAAGGTTGGCTGGCCATGGTGCCGAGGATGAGAGGGAGAGAAGGTTGGGTACGGGGATTAGATCTTTACTAGTTTATTCTTATTCATCGAATAATCCATATGGAGTACATGGTGTCCTTTTAATAACTTGACTTGATGCCAAAATATAGAATCCTAGCAAACCATATCTCTGTCTTCCTAATTAAACCGATCTATTTCCTAACTCTATAGATATATCCACGCCTCTATCATCCAGACTTTGACTTGTTTAAGATGATTTTCAGTACACAGCTACCAGCTGTGGATACTGCAGTTCTGAAACTTATGCAGTGCTAGCTCATGCTCATTTCTCGATTTTGTAACGCAGGACATTGAATACTTGAACCTGTACTCTTCAAAGTATGGCAGGGAAGAAGCTCTGGCACTCCTCGAGAAGACTGGCGCGTACCTTGGCCCGGATCGCTATGCGCATGACCATGGACCCGTTGATGTGATGCGCGGCGAGGTATACCGCACTTGCCGCTCTTAAGGGCAGCACTCCTGCTCTTCCATTGCAGCATATCAGTTGGCATATCAAATGTATTAGCCAACTGAAGTTTCAGTAAGACACTCTTGACCAAACTCAGTAAACGCTGGATGCAGATACAGTCCTGTAGTAGATAGAATGGAGTGTGCCCTTCTGGCCCTTGCATATACTGTACGATATTTCCAGTGTGTGTACGGTTTTCTTGCCGCGAGTTTTGGATTAGCAGTCCAGTACCTGGTGACAGAACCCAAAATTTGAGAAAAGTTTTGGTCAAAGGCGCCGTATCAAGGCCCATGAAAGGCCTAGTCAAATAAGGAATCGACTGGCCGACAATGCCAGGCTGCCCGTTCAGCAACTTGTACGAACAAAAATCTATCTCAACGAGCATATCTCGGCTGTCAGTCTTTTTCACTGGCAGCGACGCAAGCTTGGCCATTCTGCGACACCGACAGGTGGGTCCCGTCCATCTTATCCGGGCCCTCCCTTCAGTTTGTACGGCCATAATGCCCGCTGCCTCCACGCAGCGGCATCACAGGCCACACACACAAACACACGCTCCCTCCCTCTCGAAGTGCATTTTATTTGCAGCATCGGTTCTCTTCTTCTGGAGAAGCGACACCAATGGTGCCCTGTCCCTCTCCAGCCCGGTAGATCCATCGCTCACCAGATGTGGACGGGGCCCCAGAGGCCAGAGCCATTTCAGGATCCGGCCAATAGCATACGTTATTTGTGCCTTGTTGCAAATGAAATTACTAGCACCGGAGATTAGGGGGGTCCGCACAAGTTGACGGTCATTATCACAGATCCATGATAATTCCGAAAGATCTCCGACATCTCCATTGGCGATGAGCTCTCGCCTTGATCCACAAAGCTGGCACTGCACACACCAATGCTTGCTTCTCTGCTCGCCACTTGGCCCATCGATCGATCTATGTGCATCACTCATCAGTGTATGTGACGCTTGCTTTGCTTGCGAGGTCTTCTTTTCGGGTTAAGAGTCGTAAGCTCATCCTGCCTTATTGCAGCAGACTGTAGGCGCTGTTGCCGTTGGCCAGGTGCATCAGCATCAGCGGCACCAGACAGCTGGACACCGCTAATTAGCAGCAGCGCAAGTACGAGTGACTGCACATTAGCAGTCCACCCAGCTAACCCAGCACTGTCATCCTCCCGGTTTCGTCTTATCACTTGGAACATTCTAGAAAAAAGAAAGAGAGAGAACCGAGAGACACACGGCCCCTCGCCGATCCTGGAGATCAAGGTCGAGGTAGGCGATTGACGGGGACTGCACCTGCACGGCCGTTCTCCGATACTCTGATCTCACCGAGCAACGACCGTTCTCCGATACTCGGATCACAAGAATGCTTGCACCGCGGCCGTTCTGGTTTGCTGTTTCTGTTGGGAGTCTGTCAGAGTCGGTTGTCCATGTCCGGCCAACCTGACGTCAAGACTAATCGTTGTTTAGCAGTGACTTCCCCATTCATGCATGCTCAGCTCGCCTGCATATATCTCCGGGTCGCACGACGGATCTTGATGAATGGTCACATCCATAAAATCTGAACCGAAAGAACTACTCCTTTCACCCAGTGCTTCTCTTAAACGGAGAAGCACAAGGAATTTTACCCAGTGCTTGAGGTGTGTCTTGGTGAATAGGTTGCTTGGGGTTTCCCTTACGTGAAAACGACTTCCTCTTTCACCCAAGGGGCAGCACGATGATTGGTTCCACCGAATGATTTATTTCTTTGCTTCCCAAGAACAGCTTCCCGTGAATAAATGATTGAATTGTTGCATATGCCCCCATTTGTCTCCAGCTGCTTGGCTGTAGTGACCAGCCTTTCCTTTTCGTCCGGGAGCTGATTATTGTTTCCTGTAAAGTGTGTGATCTTCAATGTATATAGTATTTCAACTTTACAGCCACGCGAAATTGTTTTGGCTTGGCGATTGATATGCAAACAGCTTTACAACACACCGTCCAACAGCGAAAATAGACCATGGACCGAAATGGGAGAGTAACCATGGCCCATTTACTGCTGCCTCCTTTCATTTTTGTGCTTGGAGAAGCAAAATCATTTCCGTTAGTGGCGGGTTGAACCAAAAATTAACAATTAAGGGCAAGAAAGAAAATAGAGTAAACTCATTTAGAAACTTTTTGACACAAGAGTGACCAAAAACGGTTAGGCCCGTGCCGCCGTTGGTTGGTCTCACGTGCCCACCAACTACTTCTGAGTTGTCGCGATTTTTATGCACATTCTTCGTTTCACGATATTTGTTCTTCGTCCCTGCGAAATTTGTTTCATGAAATTCAAGCTTGATGTCGCAAAAAAAAAAAAAAAACGACACATGTTGTCGTTTCAGACGTGGCGAACCGTGAGGCGGATGGTACCCTAGCCCAGGCCCTCCTCCATCTAAACCACCCCGCCGCGACCAGCGTCTTCTGTGGGTGAGGCATGGTCGTTTCTAAAGAAACGAGCGGCTCTTGGGTGCGAGCCGTGTCGTGTGGAAAACTAAAGGCATCGGGAAATTGATGGCTGGGCACGGGGTGGCGTGGGTTGAGCGTCTAGTGATGGTGTTGTCGCCTATGTATTGATCGTTAATCTTACGATCGAAGAAAATAGAGATGGGGATAGGAGTCTGACATACCTCGCCAGAGACGACCAAGACAATGCGTTTACCTAAATTCATGATCGAGATGGGTAATATTCATGACGATCTCCGAGACCCTCATACTATGACAAATTCTGAAAGATAATCATAGATATAGGACCCGATCCATCATCGATGTGAAGTGGGTAATGGATGGTCACTGATACGTCAATTTTTATATATTAAAAGGATACTTACATGTTGAAAAGGGGAGCAGGGGAGATTACAAAAGGGTTTTAAAAATATCAAAATTATCTAGGTTGTACTTGCAGCCGGGATTTGAACTTTTGAGCATACTTAGCTCTGATTCTAAACTTCAACAAGTTTAGCTCACTTTTATAGATAAATTTCCATTCCTCAAAGCATGGACTATGGTCTTTGAAAATTTTGTTATTCCTGACAAGCCATATCCTCAGGCAATTAGGATGATTAATTCCATAAAGAAAGGTTGCTGGATTTTTCCTTCATATCCTCAAAGCTTCCATTAAGGAGAGGTTTCTGATCCTTTGGGGGGCACACAAAGTCCCAACATTGGGCAGCAAAAGGACATGACCAAAATATATGAACAAGAGTGTCCTGGTGATTACACTTCATAGTAGCACAGTCATAAGACTGAAGATGAAAGTCTTCCTTGCCAAGAGGTTTTTGGTGTTCAATCTATCATGTAATAAGAGCCAAATGATACGTCTCAAACATATCTATAATTTTTGATGTTCCATACTGTTATTACACCAATTGCTACATGTTTTATTTACACTTCATAGCATTTTTATGCATTTTCTGAGACTAACCTATTAACAAGATGCCGAAGTGTCAGTTCCTGTTTTCTGCTGTTTTTCTCTTTCAGAAAAGCTAGTCGCAACATATTCTCGGAATTGGACGAAAATCAACGTGTGCAAATATCTCATCGGAAGACTCCAGAAGCCAGAAGGGGAGAAGAAGTGGGGCCACGAGGCAGTGATGTCTACGCACGCTTCTATTCTTATAGACAGTGTTGGGCCTCCAAGTGCAGAGGTTTGTAGAACAGCAGCAAGTTTCCCTTAAGTGAATCACCCAAGATTTATCGAACTCAGGGAGGTAGAGGTCAAAGATATCCCTCTCAAGCAACCCTGCAATTAAGATACAAGAAGTCTCTTGTGTCCCCAACATACCTAATACACTTGTCAGATGTATAGGTGCACTAGTTCGGCGAAGAGATATTAAAATACAAGTAATATGGATGATTATAAGTGGTAATTGCAATCTGAAATAAAAATGACAGCAAGCAAACATGTAGCAGAACTGGTTGTAAACGGTGTTTCTGTAGTGACCCAGCACACCACTGCATGTTGTAGTGTACAAGTCGTTGACATAATACTCACGGAAGGACCATTCCGTAAATATTACATCCTTCAGAGTAGTACAACAGAAACATAGTCGGTCCAAGGTAACACTATAGGATTACAACACTATTCAATACAAAATCCCGAGAACCTCCTTTACAAACAGAAGTAGGTCTCGTGCAAAAGAAACTCCCAAAAGACTCAAATCGAAGCACTAAGCTAGATACCAGCTCTACTTCTAACCCCTAATCCACTACTGTTGTGGTCACAGCCCTAATCTATCCATCTGGAATATCTTTGCCTGGAGTTGTGCTCCTCCTTCCAAATAATCATTGTCTTTTCCATAGACATTATTGGCGTCGTGTCCAGCATTGCACTGATGTCGCCACTCCTCCTTTGGCAAAGTAGAGGTTAACTTCTTCAGGCTCCACCAGGTTGATTTGACTCCTTGTTGAAGACCTTCTTGACGTCGTCATGGATTCCTGTCAACTCCTTTGATGTCTCCAAAAATCTAAGCAGGGGTCAACGGAGGAAAGAGTGAGCAACACGAGCGTTACTCAGCAAGTTCATATAATAGGAGTAAGGTGTTTTATGCACTAGCTACCATCCATACCAAAAGGTCATGGATGAACATGCATAACTTTGTAAAACATTTTTAGGAAAACATTTATTTTATCTTCAGAAAACTATGCCCGTCATCGATTCACAGGTGCTAGGGCCTTGAGGAGCCTCCTTTCCTGCAGCGTTCGCCGTTCCTTCCTGGAACGTGGAGTAACATGTCACATTTTTACACTCTGCAGAGGTGCGTTACTTTACCCATAAGAGACCAACGCCTTGTTGCACAACCGGGCGAGTCTTTCCCGTCCACACTTCCTTTGGTGTGGGGCCCAGTCGTTGATCCAAGCCATTCGCCGTGCTTTTCCAACAACCCCGCATGCCCACCCAATTCATGCATAGCAGAATCACCCCTGGCTCTACCCCTTACGGTAGATACCTAGGCATCCCCTTGCAGACCATCATAGACACCAGAGTCCGTGGGCATTAAGGGGTCCCACCCATGTGCATGTAGTCGCACTAGATCTACAGCGTACGGCTCTGGCTGCCCGTTGACATGCGAAAGGGAAAAGATCACAGATGACTTTCCCGTCCCATTCCAAGTCTCATGGTTAACGCTTCATTTTCGGCGCAAGAACGCTGACGGCATTGGTTCTTAAGTCCTAGGTAATACTTTCCCGTGCAAATGGAACCTCCACCAACCACATCATTCCATGGTTCCATCTGCCAGCCAATAATATATATATAGCAATTCACATCATTCGAAGATAGGTTTTTCTTTTTCATGCAATGATAAACCATAGTATTTTTCATTTACTTTGATAAACATAATCAAGTAGGACATGAGCAAGAGTGAACTTGCCTTTTTGACTGCAAGATTATGCAGCCAAGGTCTTCGATATAACATAAACTCCAAAATCTGGAAAGAATGACATTGGTCCGGTAAGGACTAATGTTTGAAGAAGCAATATGCTATTATGCATAATATATGTAATGCACTTTATAAAACCCCGAAGTAATTCCCGATATTGTGTGTGGTTAAGTTTAGATGATTTATCAAAGATTTCGTTTATCTTCAAGTTTACTTCACAAGAAGTATGAGTTTTTTAACTTTAACTTAAAGTACCATATTAAACATAAGAGTAAAGTAAAACAACATCATGATACTAAATGTTTGCCTTTAGGTTATGGATATGAATAAGGTTCTAACACAAAACAATCCAATCACTAAAGGGTATTAATCATGATGGTCATATTTTATTAAGTAAAGAATTCACTCATATGAATTAAGAACTATATGGGATATCATGGAATAATAACAAGGTGACTTAGCAATTTGTTTTTTTTTTAATTTCTTGAATAATAATTATTTTCTTTATAGAAAATACCATTTAAATAACCACTTAAAAATATTAGTGAAACATGTTCACAAATGGAATTCTAAAAATGGTCATAATGTTGTGATGGAAATATATTTCCATATATGTAGTTAAACATGTGGAGCAATTTGAATGGAATTCAAATGCATTCAAAATAGCGTTTTAAATAAATTCCATATTTAAATTAATAAGTAAATTGTTGTTTCAATTTTAAAGTGATTCAATTTTAGTCAAACAAGTGTTTGATTTATTCAAATAGATAGATTTATTTTTCTGTTCATTTTGGTACATTATTTGTATTTTTCTGATTTTATATGAAATAGTTATAAATTTCCAAAGTTTATTCAATTTAAAATATTTCTGGAATTATTTTCTTATTAATTTTTTGATTTATGAAATGACCAAAATGCCCTTGGTCAAAACTGGGTTGAACCCGACCAAGGACTGGCTCGGGTCGTGGTCAACTCGACCGAGCCACACTCTCTCACCCGTTCCCCTCCTTCTCTCCTTCTTCCTCAAGCCCGTGCTCGCCCCTGCCGTCGCCGGCCATCCCCGGCGTGCTCCGGCCAGCTCCGCCGTCGTGCTGGGGCGGAATCGACGCGCCCCGCCGTCCTCTCCAATACTACCCCGGCGATTTACTCCTCCTTGCCTGATGCGACCGTGCGCAACACAAACCCTAGAGTTAGGGTTCGGTGACGGCGCCGCTCCGCCGTGCTCTCCCTCGCCTTCTAGCCTCCTCGTGCTCCCATGGTAGGTGCAGAGCACCACTCTCTTTGCCGCCTTGGTGGTGTAGGTGAAGAACACGTCCCCGTGGCCCCTTCTCCTCTGGCCACACGGGCACTGCCCCGTCGCCGTGGAGCTTGTGTCCATGGGCGCTGGTAAGCCTTCTTTCCTCTCCTCACTTCTTCTCCTTCCTTCTCCTGGCCTATGGCCCTGCTCTGTGATGTGTAGCATGTAGTGATTTTAGGTTTTCCATTGCCAGGTGTTGTGCTGCCTTGTGGCTCCTGTTGTGTTCACTGGATGATGCTATAATGCTTCTGTAATTTTTTTACTGAAGATGATTTAGCTGGTTGCTTTGGCGGTGTGATGAACTGCTGGTTCTGTCCTTCGACAGGTTCAGTTAACTATTTTTGATAGTGCAATTTGAGTGTGCTACTCTGAACCATGTGGTCAGAGATGTGCCTCTGCTGAAATCTTTGGATGTATAGCTCTAATTGGTTCTGTGCATGTGTAACAAGCTCTATTTGTGCCCTGTGTTAGTTAATCTAGTTTCTTGAGCTAAATGATGTTGCTTTGCTTGCTGTGATGTCTCATTTGAGTTACACAGAAGCAATTTCATGTGTTTAGCTTAGGCAAAGTAAATTATACTAAGCAGTGGTGCATTTGGTGCATGTGTGTGTGTTGTGGTGCTCCTCCCCTATGTGGGTTTTGTGCCCAGCAACCAAGTACTGGCCTTGTGCTGCCTTTATGTGTAAACCATGCTATTAGCATGTTGTGCCTTTGCTAAATATTGGATAACTTGCCCCTGCCTATGATGCACAGGCTGAGGCCTTTTGTAAATAAGAACAGATGTTATGCTTGCTTCTTATTTTTAATTCTCTGTGAAGATTTTGCATAGCACTTCTATGCCTAGCTGAGGGAAAAATACACCACCCTACTCCATGTGTAACTAGTAGTTCATTTTGCTAGAGAAATAGAGCATCAACCTCTTATCAGGTGTGGTGGTGGTGTTGCTGTGTTGCTTGTGGCTTTTCTTGATTCCTTGATCAACAGATCTTGTGGTCTCCTTCTTGTTCACCTTGTTGGCCTGCTCCTCCTACTTGGTCAGCTTCCCTCTAGCTCTTGGCCTTCCCTCCTGGCCCTTGCTTGATCTTGTCCTTCCTATCCCATCTTGTTTTGCTCCCAGCAGAGATTTAATGGTGTGGTATGGATGGATCTGAGTGATTTGTGGTGAACTGTTGTGTGCTGTGAGGCTGTGAGCTATGGAGCTCGAGTTGGTTATGGCGGTGGATGAAGTGATGTTGGCTGCTGGCTGCTCCGACCCCTTGCTCTTATCTCTACAAGGTTGCTGTGGTGGTGACAGCACGGTATAATGCATGTGTGTGTGAGCTGTGTGCTTGCTTCTACTCAGCTCCATGCCTCGGATGGTTGATCTTATCCCACTTTGGTTCTTTATTTTGACCTGCCAAGTGGATTTCTTGTGGCCCAGCCAATGATGTCGTTCTGAGGCTAATTTTACTGGTTTAGAACTGATACTACACTTTGACACTAACTTGCATCCAGTGATGTGTTTAGCAGTGCATCACACTGCCTAACTGAGGATATTCCTAACCCTAATCCCCTCTTGTCTATTTCTGTCTTTCTTTTTATTTGTTTTGCAGGAACAAGTTGAAGCTGAGATTAAATTTGAAAAGAGGATAATACAAGACTTCTAGTTTAGGAACAGATGTAATTATCATTTTGTAATTTTGTGTATTGTAAACCATTTGTAAAGACCATGTATTATTGTAATTATTCAATAAAGTTATTTGTTTTTGTCATTCAATAATTTTATAAATTGTAATATGTGTTGTGAAGATTTAAAATATTCAAACAACTATAAATTCATTTACTTAATTATTATTTCTATAATTTTATTGTTCCAATTTGAATTACTTTACAAATTCAATTATTTGAATATTTAATTTGAATTCAAATTCTTTCTACAAGCTAATTCCTAAAGGTCATGTCAAAAATTATCAAATTTACCTAAGATGATCTAAAGCTTAAATCATAATCATGATCAAACTTTGATCACTCCAGGGTTTTAATTTGCGAAAAATTTATTCAGGATTTTCAAATGCATGCATGCAGATACACAAATTTCTATTTCTGCCCTCCGATAACTCCTAAATGCTGGGGTATTACAGTCTTTCCCCCTTAACAAGAACTTCGTCCCGAAGTTATGGCGTGTGTACCTGAATGTGAGAGTTACTCAGGTGATACCTAGATAAGGTGATTATTATGTGGGCTTTATGAATTGGCTTTACTACCTCCTTGGAACTCATATCCTTGGAGAAACACCATAAATCTCCATGTAGCATGCTTACTTAGAAACTTGAATATGTTGCCTAAGTTGTAATGTGGTTTATTATTTCCTCTCGCTATTCTTTCTCTTGTATGGATCAAGTTGGATCTTATCATATTTTCCTACTTGAATTTAGGTGATCCAAATGATAAGTTATTAAAATTCTGTATCTAGTATCCAACATCACTTGGTGAAGCCATCCAGTTAAATCTAGCAAAGCTTTAATTAAGTTGGTTATAGAAGAATGTATGTGTATTTTATGACATCCAATTGCCTTATGCATATAAGAATAATTTGTTAACAAGGTAGCTAGTCTTGTTACCAAACTACTTTTATATAACACCTGCAATGGAATATCACACTGTTACTAGAGAAGTTAATAAGAATATATTTTGATATTGGAGTTTCAAAATACTTAGTGATGGACTAGCATAGTGCTTCTATGCATATCTATGAAATCCTTCTATATAATCTTCTTGTTGATCTTCCTCCTTTCTTATGTTGCCTTCTCTTGTAAATGATTTTGAGAAGATTGGAGATAAGAAGATAAGATAATCTTGGTAGGATAAGTAGATCTAGATTAAGATTTAGTTTAGTCTTTTATCCTCCTTCCAAATATTCTTTCTTTTATTTTCTTTAAGATATGTACTTATTCGATTAATGATGTAAGTAATACCATCATTTGGTTTATAGTTTCTTGTATTATTCGCTTGTAACCCAATGTTTGAGAATTTAGATAGGACAAGATTTTGAAGTTTGTAATACTCATGTTGATGACTAAGTCTAATCTACCAACATCAGCGAAACCTCGATGTAAGTTTCACAAGTTGAATTTCAAGCTTTTAGTTACTCGTCAAACTAACGACATTCTCAACTAGCCTTTCGAGTGGTGGTTGAACACTCTATGACTTCGTTGAAAAAGTTTTAAATTTTCCCATATTTTCAGATGCATGCTATGCCAATGCACAAATCTAATTTAGCCCCATTCTACTCTCTGAACTACGGGTATAACATACTCTTCCCCTTAGAAGTTGCTAGGGCGCTTCCTTTCGTCTGACCTTTTGTTAGTCGATCTTAATCTAGTTGTATCCATTCAGTCTTAAGTAACAACTAGATCTTTTCTGCTGAATAGAGCTGCTCTCTCTATGCCCTTTGTGCTCCAACTTCCAACCTGTACACCTATGGTCTCTGAAGAACACCGGGTACTATCACCAGGTTGTGATTCCCAAGGCATTCTCCGGTTCAGAGATATCATTCCTACACCAATAGCTTCCCGAAGAACATTGGTAAGTCCACCACTGTGAACAACCAATAAGATCTCCCGGTAAATTGAATATTCACTCGGACTAGCATTCCAGTTGTCTCACCTAGGGTCTTAAGAAAAGACTATTGCAAAACTAGTTGCAATAGGTGATAACTTAACTCTAATTTAGAACGGGTTGTTGGTCATCTAGTCCAAATTTGTCTGATATACAACTCTTTCATCTGTCTGTTGCTAGAACTGGTTCCTTTCTTTTGGGTGATCAAACGACGTGACTCTTCAATCTTATATTGGTTCAACCTCCATCCGAGTTCTTGGATCTTGGATGTCAATCCTATGGCAATTCATCCTTCTCGATAGTTACCCCGTATAGACGGTGACTTCATTATATCTCGACAACACATGTCTCTGTTGGCGACATACCAAATAACTAACTCCTTGGGCTCTCGACAATCCAGGAACTCATCTCCCATAGTTCTGATGTGTGTCCTTTGGAACATTGAACTCTGAACTCTTGTTGCCTTGTTCTCGATGATACTACTATCTTGCCTTGCTTGAAATATCAGACTTTGTTGTTGTCTGCTAAGTATTGGATTGTTGCTTCATACTCCTCTACCTTCAACTTCATGACTCTTTTAGGCATACCAGTCCTATACCTCTTCTCCTCAAACTTTCTCCAAATATCAATGGTGTCTTATGTTTCTCCCAACACCATCTTCTTCCGCCAAGTTGCGACAACTACCAACAATATATTACTACCTATTGTGGCTTCTTAATCCACGTCTTTCAGTTCCTGCTCGATGTCCTTCGCTTTATAATCGCCATCCATGGGTAAAACGTTAAATTTGACTGTCCAACTCAAATATTTGTCATGACAAGACCTGGTGTTTAAGTCTTCCAACTTCATAATTTCCCTACTTCAGTAGAGTTTCTCATGTAGCTTTCCTGTCTTCATCGTTAGTTAACCTTCCTTCATCTTGTGATGATACTCTTCTTTGAACTTATGTAGTCCTCCATCCCTCCATGATCTGATGTTGTTGACCTCCGAATCCAAATATGATATGGGTTGTGGTCCATCCCCACGTGTAGCTTCGTTTACTTCGATCATCCTGACGTTCTTCTCTTCATGAGCCTTCATTGTTGTTTGAATTTCTGAGAACACGTCACTCCCTTACACGAGTCCTATCTACCTCTGGATCAGTAACATCAAGAAAAGAACTCAATGTGACAATCATGCCATTATACATCGAATTCCATCTTCATGTACCAACCTAGCCAATCAAAAATCCAATAAGATCCAATAAATCGCAAATGCAGTTATATCAACCATGCAACATAAGCCTGTACAATAAGTAGTACTTTGAGTAAAACATCCTAAGTACACAGGCCTAGATGCTATACACTACGAGATAGGTATATATTACCTTATAGTCCTATTCTAAAACAACTTTTTACCTCAGTATTTACACCAGTTGCCCATTTGCAACGGAGTAATCCTAGGACAAAGTACTCTAACAGTAGTTGTGGTATGGCTTGGTTTCTTATGGAACTAAACTCCATGTAGCTTGGATCTTACGTCTGGCTAGAACATCTATTTGCGAACATATTCAGATCCTTCATGTAGTTACTCATGGTTCATCAGAAGTAGTAGTGTAGTTTCCGTCATTGTTTAAGCGATCTCCTAATTTCCTTAACACTTTATACTATACTCAGGTGAATCCCCTTTGAACTTCATCCTTAAGGTATTGGCATACTTCTCATAATTGAGTGTCAATGATTTTCCACTATCATCAAACATCTTCTCACTTCCTCCATCACAACTGATGATAGGTTCTACTTTATAGGGTAGGATTATCAATGATACCATGTAGGTAACACTGACTTGGATGTAATCTATTTGGTGTATCAACTGGTACAAGACAGTCTTAACTGGTCATACCAAGTTGAAAATAAATAAGGTAGATAAACAATATTCCTATAGAATAGTAAATAAGAATATCTACTCCAGTTGGGTAAGGAAATGTGTATACAAGTATAACAGTATTATTCTCAAGTGAATAACCATCATAGTTGTAGAAATATAAAGTTTAGATAATTATGATAACTCTCTATAGTCTTACCAACCTACAAGTCTCTTAAAAGGGTTTTAATCCTAAGGTCGTTGGCTCTGATACCACCTGTAGTGACCCAGCACACCACTGCATGTTGTAGTGTACAAGTCGTTGACATAATACTCACGGAAGGACCATTCCGTAAATATTACATCCTTCAGAGTAGTACAACAGAAACATAGTCGGTCCAAGGTAACACTATAGGATTACAACACTATTCAATACAAAATCCCGAGAACCTCCTTTACAAACAGAAGTAGGTCTCGTGCAAAAGAAACTCCCAAAAGACTCAAATCGAAGCACTAAGCTAGATACCAGCTCTACTTCTAACCCCTAATCCACTACTATTGTGGTCACAGCCCTAATCTATCCATCTGGAATATCTTTGCCTGGAGTTGTGCTCCTCCTTCCAAATAATCATTGTCTTTTCCATAGACATTATTGGCGTCGTGTCCAGCATTGCACTGATGTCGCCACTCCTCCTTTGGCAAAGTAGAGGTTAACTTCTTCAGGCTCCACCAGGTTGATTTGACTCCTTGTTGAAGACCTTCTTGACGTCGTCATGGAGTCCTGTCAACTCCTTTGATGTCTCCAAAAATCTAAGCAGGGGTCAACGGAGGAAAGAGTGGGCAACACAAGCGTTACTCAGCAAGTTCATATAATAGGAGTAAGGTGTTTTATGCACTAGCTACCATCCATACCAAAAGGTCATAGATGAACATGCATAACTTTGTAAAACATTTTTAGGAAAACATTTATTTTATCTTCAGAAAACTATGCCCGTCATCGATTCACGGGTGCTAGGGCCTTGAGGAGCCTCCTTTCCTGCAGCGTTCGCCGTTCCTTCCTGGAACGTGGAGTAACATGTCACATTTTTACACTCTGCAGAGGTGCGTTACTTTACCCATAAGAGACCAACGCCTTGTTGCACAACCGGGCGAGTCTTTCCCGTCCACACTTCCTTTGGTGTGGGGCCCAGTCGTTGATCCAAGCCATTCGCCGTGCTTTTCCAACAACCCCGCATGCCCACCCAATTCATGCATAGCAGAATCACCCCTGGCTCTACCCCTTACGGTAGATACCTAGGCATCCCCTTGCAGACCATCATAGACACCAGAGTCCGTGGGCATTAAGGGGTCCCACCCATGTGCATGTAGTCGCACTAGATCTACAGCGTACGGCTCTGGCTGCCCGTTGACATGCGAAAGGGAAAAGATCACAGATGACTTTCCCGTCCCATTCCAAGTCTCATGGTTAACGCTTCATTTTCGGCGCAAGAACGCTGACGGCATTGGTTCTTAAGTCCTAGGTAATACTTTCCCGTGCAAATGGAACCTCCACCAACCACATCATTCCATGGTTCCATCTGCCAGCCAACAATATATATATATAGCAATTCACATCATTCGAAGATAGGTTTTTCTTTTTCATGCAATGATAAACCATAGTATTTTTCATTTACTTTGATAAACATAATCAAGTAGGACATGAGCAAGAGTGAACTTGCCTTTTTGACTGCAAGATTATGCAGCCAAGGTCTTCGATATAACATAAACTCCAAAATCTGGAAAGAATGACATTGGCCGGTAAGGACTAATGTTTGAAGAAGCAATATGCTATTATGCATAATATATGTAATGCACTTTATAAAACCCCGAAGTAATTCCCGATATTGTGTGTGGTTAAGTTTAGATGATTTATCAAAGATTTCGTTTATCTTCAAGTTTACTTCACAAGAAGTATGAGTTTTTTAACTTTAACTTAAAGTACCATATTAAACATAAGAGTAAAGTAAAACAACATCATGATACTAAATGTTTGCCTTTAGGTTATGGATATGAATAAGGTTCTAACACAAAATAATCCAATCACTAAAGGGTATTAATCATGATGGTCATATTTTATTAAGTAAAGAATTCACTCATATGAATTAAGAACTATATGGGATATCATGGAATAATAACAAGGTGACTTAGCAATTTGTTTTTTTTTTAAATTTCTTGAATAATAATCATTTTCTTTATAGAAAATACCATTTAAATAACCACTTAAAAATATTAGTGAAACATGTTCACAAATGGAATTCTAAAAATGGTCATAATGTTGTGATGGAAATATATTTCCATATATGTAGTTAAACATGTGGAGCAATTTGAATGGAATTCAAATGCATTCAAAATAGCGTTTTAAATAAATTCCATATTTAAATTAATAAGTAAATTGTTGTTTCAATTTTAAAGTGATTCAATTTTAGTCAAACAAGTGTTTGATTTATTCAAATAGATAGATTTATTTTTCTGTTCATTTTGGTACATTATTTGTATTTTTCTGATTTTATATGAAATAGTTATAAATTTCCAAAGTTTATTCAATTTAAAATATTTCTGGAATTATTTTCTTATTAATTTTTTGATTTATGAAATGACCAAAATGCCCTTGGTCAAAACTGGGTTGAACCCGACCAAGGACTGGCTCGGGTCGTGGTTAACTCGACCGAGCCACACTCTCTCACCCGTTCCCCTCCTTCTCTCCTTCTTCCTCAAGCACGTGCTCGCCCCTGCCATCGCCGGCCATCCCCGGCGTGCTCCGGCCAGCTCCGCCGTCGTGCTGGGGCGGAATCGACGCGCCCCGCCGTCCTCTCCAATACTACCCCGGCGATTTACTCCTCCTTGCCTGATGCGACCGTGCGCAACACAAACCCTAGAGTTAGGGTTCGGTGACGGCGCCGCTCCGCCGTGCTCTCCCTCGCCTTCTAGCCTCCTCGTCCTCCCATGGTAGGTGCAGAGCACCACTCTCTTTGCCGCCTTGGTGGTGTAGGTGAAGAACACGTCCCCGTGGCCCCTTCTCCTCTGGCCACACGGGCACTGCCCCGTCGCCGTGGAGCTTGTGTCCATGGGCGCTGGTAAGCCTTCTTTCCTCCCTCACTTCTTCTCCTTCCTTCTCCTGGCCTATGGCCCTGCTCTGTGATGTGTAGCATGTAGTGATTTTAGGTTTTCCATTGCCAGGTGTTGTGCTGCCTTGTGGCTCCTGTTGTGTTCACTGGATGATGCTATAATGCTTCTGTAATTTTTTTACTGAAGATGATTTAGCTGGTTGCTTTGGCGGTGTGATGAACTGCTGGTTCTGTCCTTCGACAGGTTCAGTTACTGTTTTTGATAGTGCAATTTGAGTGTGCTACTCTGAACCATGTGGTCAGAGATGTGCCTCTGCTGAAATCTTTGGATGTATAGCTCTAATTGGTTCTGTGCATGTGTAACAAGCTCTATTTGTGCCATGTGTTAGTTAATCTAGTTTCTTGAGCTAAATGATGTTGCTTTGCTTGCTGTGATGTCTCATTTGAGTTACACAGAAGAAATTTCATGTGTTTAGCTTAGGCAAAGTAAATCATACTAAGCAGTGGTGCATTTGGTGCATGTGTGTGTGTTGTGGTGCTCCTCCCCTATGTGGGTTTTGTGCCCAGCAACCAAGTACTGGCCTTGTGCTGCCTTTATGTGTAAACCATGCTATTAGCATGTTGTGCCTTTGCTAAATATTGGATAACTTGCCCCTGCCTATGATGCACAGGCTGAGGCCTTTTGTAAATAAGAACAGATGTTATGCTTGCTTCTTATTTTTAATTCTCTGTGAAGATTTTGCATAGCACTTCTATGCCTAGCTGAGGGAAAAATACACCACCCTACTCCATGTGTAACTAGCAGTTCATTTTGCTAGAGAAATAGAGCATCAACCTCTTATCAGGTGTGGTGGTGGTGTTGCTGTGTTGCTTGTGGCTTTTCTTGATTCCTTGATCAACAGATCTTGTGGTCTCCTTCTTGTTCACCTTGTTGGCCTGCTCCTCCTACTTCGGTCAGCTTCCCTCTAGCTCTTGGCCTTCCCTCCTGGCCCTTGCTTGATCTTGTCCTTCCTATCCCATCTTGTTTTGCTCCCAGCAGAGATTTAATGGTGTGGTATGGATGTATCTGAGTGATTTGTGGTGAACTGTTGTGTGCTGTGAGGCTGTGAGCTATGGAGCTCGAGTTGGTTATGGCGGTGGATGAAGTGATGTTGGCTGCTGGCTGCTCCGACCCCTTGCTCTTATCTCTACAAGGTTGCTGTGGTGGTGACAGCACGGTATAATGCATGTGTGTGTGAGCTGTGTGCTTGCTTCTACTCAGCTCCATGCCTCGGATGGTTGATCTTATCCCACTTTGGTTCTTTATTTTGACCTGCCAAGTGGATTTCTTGTGGCCCAGCCAATGATGTCGTTCTGAGGCTAATTTTACTGGTTTAGAACAGATACTACACTTTGACACTAACTTGCATCCAGTGATGTGTTTAGCAGTGCATCACACTGCCTAACTGAGGATATTCCTAACCCTAATTCCCTCTTGTCTATTTCTGTCTTTCTTTTTATTTGTTTTGCAGGAACAAGTTGAAGCTGAGATTAAATTTGAAAAGAGGATAATACAAGACTTCTAGTTTAGGAACAGATGTAATTATCATTTTGTAATTTTGTGTATTGTAAACCATTTGTAAAGACCATGTATTATTGTAATTATTCAATAAAGTTATTTGTTTTTGTCATTCAATAATTTTATAAATTGTAATATGTGTTGTGAAGATTTAATATATTCAAACAACTATAAATTCATTTACTTAATTATTATTTCTATAATTTTATTGTTCCAATTTGAATTACTTTACAAATTCAATTATTTGAATATTTAATTTGAATTCAAATTCTTTCTACAAGCTAATTCCTAAAGGTCATGTCAAAAATTATCAAATTTACCTAAGATGATCTAAAGCTTAAATCATAATCATGATCAAACTTTGATCACTCCAGGGTTTTAATTTGCGAAAAATTTATTCAGGATTTTCAAATGCATTAATGCAGATACACAAATTTCTATTTCTGCCCTCCGATAACTCCTAAATGCTGGGGTATTACAGTTTCAATGCTTAGAAACAAGGCCTAGGGATCATACTTTCATTAGTGGACACTCTCAACAATAATAATATAATTGAATACATAGATATTTCCTCTTCACTATGCTACTCTGAGTTATTCTCTAATTGGATAACGAACACCAATCCACTGCGTAGGGCTATAACAGCACACCTTAAAGTCGCATTCCACATCTAGGGAACCCCACACTGTCAACTTGAGCGCCCTAAATAGTACTAGACAAACACCGCAATTTCATAGCGACATCCAACGCAAATAATAACTCATGATAAGTATTCATGTTATCTTTAGCCTAAGAGCCACACACGGGGCGCACACTGTCAACTTCGCACCGTGGGACAAAGGTGACTCCGGAGATTACATTAATAAAACCACTTGAGTAGCATATAAGATAATGAAGAGTAACATCTATAGATTCAACTAGATTACAAAGCTCATGATCACATAAAGATCACACCATGGGAGAGAGAGATAAACCACATAGCTACCGGTAGAGCCCTCAGCCCTAAGGGAGAACTACTCCCTCCTCATCATGGGAGGTAGCAACGACGATGATTGAGGCGGTGGCGTCGATGGAGATGGCTCCGGGGGCAATTCCCTGTCCCCCGAATTAGGGTTTTTGGTGGCGGCGGAGCTCTGGAACTCTTCTGGAGAAATCGTCCAGGCACTTAGGGTTTTCGCGTCGAGGGAAATAAGTAGGCGAAAAGGGCGGCGGCTGGAGAGCCCCGAGGAGACGACACCACCCCTGGGGGCGGCCAAGGCCCAACCGCGCCCAGGGTGCGTGTGGTGGCTGTGGGCCTCCCCTGGACTTGTCCTTCTGGCTCCCGGAGTCTTCTGGCGAAATAGAATTTCTGTAATTTTTTCAGATTTTTCTGAGCACTTTCATTTTTGGACCTTTTCTGCAATGCACAGGCATAATAAACAGAAACTGACGCAGTGGCATCTTGTTAATAGGTTAGTCCAATAAATGTCATAATATGATATAAAGTGCTTATAAAACATTTGGCAATTGATATAAAACATGCATGGAATATCAAAAATTATAGATACGTTTGAGACGTATCAGCATCCCCAAGCTTAGTTCCTGCTCGTCCTCGAGTAGGTAAACGATAAAAACAAAATAATTTTTGAGGTGACATGCTACCATCATAATCTTGATCAATAATATTGTAAGGCACATGTAAATGAATGAAGTGATCCAAGTCAATGGTCTATAGTTTGCTACCAAATAGATAATGAGTAAACAATGAATCACACAAGCTAAACGTTTTCATGAATAGTACTTTCGAGACAAGCATCAAACAGTTTTGCATAAGTGTTAACTCATAAAGCAATAGTCTCTAATAAAAGGTATTTAATCAACACAAAGGAAGAATTAAGTTTCAGCATTTGCTTCAACTTTCAACATATTTATCTCATGGATATCGTCAACACAAAGTAGTATAACAAGTCCAATACGTAGCATATAACGCATGTTGTAACAAAGTTGACACTAGTGTTTGCTTGTGGAAGACAGAAAGAATAGGAAAACTGACTCAACATAAAAGTAAAAGAAAGGCCCTTCGCAGAGGGAAGCAGGGATTAAGTCATGTGCTAGAGCTTTTAGGTTTTTGAAAGCATATAGAGATTGCATAAAATATTTGATACTCCTCCCAACCTTGCTAACACAAGCCATGGCTAACCGAATCCTCGGGTGCCTTCCATCAATCACATACCATGGAGGAGTATCTATTTTTGAGAGGTGTTTGTTAATTGTCAACGAATGGTAGCGGGTGAGAACAGTATTCTACCTGTCAAACGGACTTTTAAGAGCGGCTCCCATGAAGGACGTTATTTCTACCAGCAAGGCAGATCATCCCTCTTTCTCTTTGGTTTACACACATGCAGGTATTTCACTGTTTGTCATTGCTTACTGATGAATCAGGGCAAAAGTGTGAAGAGAATTAATGGTTAAAGTTGTAATTAATTGGGACTGGGCACCCCGTTGCCAGCTCTTTTTGCAAAATTGGATAAGCGGATGTATATGCCACTAGTCCAGGTGTAAAAGTCCATTTGACAAATAGAATAAAGAATAACCACACTAATTCCTCATGAGCTAGTAAACATTGACACAAAAAGGGAATAATAACATTTTGAATAATTTAAAGGTAGCACATGAAAAATTTACTTGGAGTGGCAAGGAAATACCACATATAGGTAGTTATGGTGGACACAAATGGCATGGATTTTGGCTCAAGGATTTGGATGCACGAGAAGCATTCCCTCTCAGTACAGAGTTTAGGCTAGCAAGGTTTATGTAAGCAAACAAGAATATCAACCCGTACACCAAGTTTTATATGACAAACATATTGCAAACGTTATAAGACTTCATACCGTCTTCCTTGTTAACCAAACCCTGTTATTAGAAAATATCTAGACCTTAGAGATACCACCGATGCAAACCAAATTTTCAACAAGCTTTACGGTAGTTCTTCACTAATAGGCTTAACTCATGTGATGCACAAATTTAATCATGATCTACTTGTTAACTCAAAACAATTGACAAGCATCAAGTTATCCAATTAGTGATCTACAAGATTATGCAAGTTTTTCCTTATACCAATTACCACATGCAACATTTTCTGAACCAACCAAACACCAATCAATTTATTTAACAACTCTCCAAACAATATAAGTGAAGCAAGAGAGTACTTTCTAAAAGAAAGCTAATAGCTCTGACAAGAGATACATGAAAACAAGAGCTAAAAGCTGAACAGCGCTAGATATGAATACTCAACAAATATAAGTGAAGAATAGGAGTATTCTCATGAAAAAGCGGAGCGTGTCTCTCTCCCAATCAAGAATGCTAGGGTCCAGTCAAGCTTTATTGAAAATAAAAGTACTGAAAATAAAAGCACACAGACGCTCCAAGAAAAGCACATATGATGTGAAAGAATTAAAATATAGTTTCACTAGAGATGACCTGATAATTTTGCCGATGAAGAAGGGGATGCCTTGGGCATCCCCAAGCTTAGACGCTTGAGTCTTCTTGAAATATGCTGGGGAGATCCATGGGAGCCTCCCCAAGCTTGAGCTCTTCACTCTTCTCCATCCTATTATATCATCCTTCTCTCTTGACCCTTGAAAACTTCCGTCACACCAAACTCAAAGCAAATCTCATTAGAGGGTTAGTGCACAATCAAAAACTCACATGTTCTATAAAGACGCAATATGACTTGTTACTTTAAACATTAGCTACTGCCACTGATGTTATGTGAAGCTCTTCCACCCAAAAAAGAATTTCACTCAACACTAGTAAAAGAGAGAATGCAAAATAAAAAGGCATAATCTGTCTAAAACAGAACAGTCCGCAAAGACGAATTTTTTCGAGGCACTTACGACGCTCAGATCGAAAAACTTTGAACTAACGAAAGATGCATACATATCTGAGGATCACGCACAAAAATTTTCAGATTTAAATAATTTTTCTGTGATTTTACAGAAGCAAAACGGTGAACAGCAGAAATCTGTTCCTGCGCAGAAATCCAAATCTAGCATCATCTTCCTATTAGAGGCCTTACTTGGCACAACAATGCAAGAAAATAAAGATACAAAGGCATTGATACATAAGTAAACAGCACCTTGACTCAAATAAAATAAAAATAGCAGAAAATAAAAATAATGGGTTGTCTCCCACAAGCGCTTTTCTTTAAAGCCTTTTAGCTAGGCATGATAATTTTGATGATGCTCTCATATGTATAAGAGTTGAATATGAAAGAGCATAAGAAGCAAATATCAAACACATTTAAGTCTAACCCACTTCCTATGCAAAGGAATCTTGTAAGAAAATAAATCAATAAAGCACAAAGTGACTAGCATAGGAAGGCAAAACAAGTGCAACTTCAAAATTTCAACATAAAGAGAGAGACTTAATATTATTGAGATATATGAAACCGTGTCTCCCTCTCTCATAAGGACCAGTAGGTTTAAAGTACCCAGCAAATAAAAGCAAATCAAGAGAAAGCTCAAAACCTTCATCATAAAGAGAGTTTAGTAACATGAAGATTTCTATAACCATACTTTCCTCTCTCAAAATTTTTCAGTGGCATGAAAAACTCAACAATATAGCTATCACATAAAGCATTCTTATCATGATCCACATGCATAAAAGTATCATTACTCTCCACATAAGCATAATAATTTATTAGTAATAGTGGGAGTAAAACTATCACAACCATCATTGTAATCATCATAAATTGCAGGCATAGTATAATCATAATAAACTTTATCCTCCATAGTAGGTGGCACCAAAATACCACTATCATTATAATCATCATAAATTGGAGGCAAAGTATCATCAAAGAAAATTTTCTCCTCAAAACTTGGGGGACTAAAAATATCATATTCATCAAAACCAGCTTCCCCAAGCTTAGACTTTTCCATAGCATTAGCAATAATGGTGTTCAAAGCATTTATAGTAATAACATTGCTACCATCATGCAAATAATTTTCCATAGGTTTTTTAATTTTCTCTTCAAAAGCATCATGTCCTAACTCAAGATAAATTTCATAAGCTCTCTAATTTTTTGTTGTTTTCCATTAAGCCTAACTAGTGAAATAAAAACAAGAAACAAAAAGATATAATTGCAGAATCTAAAGGAAATACCTTCGAGCACTCACACACGGCAACAGTGCTAGAAAATAGCTAAGTAGCTGGAGGATGTGAGTACCTTTTACCTTACCTCCCCGGCAACGGCGCCAGAAAATAGCTTGATGTCTACGCACGCTTCTATTCTTGTAGACAGTGTTGGGCCTCCAAGTGCAGAGGTTTGTAGAACAGCAGCAAGTTTCCCTTAAGTGAATCACCCAAGGTTTATCGAACTCAGGGAGGTAGAGGTCAAAGATATCCCTCTCAAGCAACCCTGCAATTAAGATACAAGAAGTCTCTTGTGTCCCCAACACACCAATACACTTGTCAGATGTATAGGTGCACTAGTTCGGCGAAGAGATATTAAAATACAAGTAATATGGATGATTATAAGTGGTAATTGCAATCTGAAATAAAAATGGCAGCAAGCAAACATGTAGCAGAACTGGTTGTAAACGGTGTTTCAATGCTTAGAAACAAGGCCTAGGGATCATACTTTCACTAGTGGACACTCTCAACAATAATAATATAATTGAATACATAGATATTTCCTCTTCACTATGCTACTCTGAGTTATTCTCTCGTTGGATAACGAACACCAATCCACTGCGTAGGGCTATAAAAGCACACCTTAAAGTCGCATTCCACATCTAGGGAACCCCACACTGTCAACTTGAGCGCCCTAAATAGTACTAGACAAACACCGCAATTTCATAGAGACATCCAACGCAAATAATAACTCATGATAAGTATTCCTGTTATCTTTAGCCTAAGAGCCACACACGGGGCGCACACTGTCAACTTCGCACCGTGGGACAAAGGTGACTCCGGAGATTACATTAATAAAACCACTTGAGTAGCATATAAGATAATGAAGAGTAACATCTATGGATTCAACTAGATTACAAAGCTCATGATCACATAAAGATCACACCATGGGAGAGAGAGATAAACCACATAGCTACCGGTAGAGCCCTCAGCCCCGAGGGAGAACTACTCCCTCCTCATCATGGGAGGCAGCAACGACGATGATGGAGGCTGTGGCGTCGATGGAGATGGCTCCGGGGGCAATTCCCCGTCCCGGCAAGGTGCCGAAACAGAGACTTCTGTCCCCCGAATTAGGGTTTTTGGTGGCGGCGGAGCTCTGGAACTCTTCTGGAGAAATCGTCCAGGCACTTAGGGTTTTCGCGTCAGGGGAAATAAGTAGGCGAAAGGGCGGCGGCTGGAGAGCCCCGAGGAGACGACACCACCCCTGGGGGCGGCCAAGGCCCAACCGCCCCAGGGTGCGTGTGGTGGCTGTGGGACTCCCCTGGACTTGTCCTTCTGGCTCCCGGAGTCTTCTGGCGAAATAGAATTTCTGTAATATTTTCAGATTTTTCTGAGCACTTTCATTTTTGGACCTTTTCTGCAATGCACATACATAATAAACAGAAACTGGCACTGTGGCATTTTGTTAATAGGTTAGTCCAATAAATGTCATAATATGATATAAAGTGCTTATAAAACATTTGGCAATTGATATAAAACATGCATGGAACATCAAAAATTATAGATACGTTTGAGACGTATCAGGCAGCCACGCCACCCTAGGGCGCGGTAGGGGGTGGGCCCGCGCCCAGTCCTGGCGTGGCCACCTCGGGTGCCCTCCGATGCCGCCCTTTCGCCTATATATTCCCGATGTCCCGAAAACCCTAAAAACACCGATCATATTCCATGAAAAGTTCCGTCGCCGCCGCCGTCGTCAACCCTAGATCGGGAGGGTTCTGAAGCTCTTCCCGGCACCCTGCCGGAGGGGAGATCCTCACCGGAGGCTTCTACACCGCCATGCCTGTCTCCGAAGTGATGCGTGAGTAGTTCATCCTTGGACTATGGGTCCATAGCAGTAGCTAGATGGTTGTCTCTCCACCTTGTACCTCCATGTTTAGATCTTGTGAGCTGCCTAACATGATCAAGATCATTTTATTGTAATGCTACATGTTGTGTTTGCTGAGATCCGATGAATATTGATACTATGAGCAAGTTGTTTATCAATCTATCTATTTATGTTGTTTATGATCTTGCATGCTCTCCGTTGCTAGTAGATGCTTTGGCCAAGTAGATGCTTGTAACTCCAAGAGGGAGTATTTATGCTAGATAGTGGGTTCATGCCTCCAGTAATTTGGGCTCGAGATGACATAAACGACTAAGGTTGTGGATGTGCTGTTGCCACTAGGGATAAAACAATGATGCATTATCTACGTGTCATTTGCATTGTTTACATTACACACTTTACTTCATGCAATAATGTGTTGTTTGCAACTCAATACCGGAAGGGGTGCGGATGCTAACCGGAAGGTGGATTATTTAGGCATAGATGCGTTGGATAGCAAGTCTATGTACTTTGTTGTAATGCCCAATTAAATCTCATAATAATCATCTTGTCATATGTTAGAGTATATTAGGTTTAGCTATAGTCGGTAGGTTTAAAGAGTTGTAATCCTAGTCTATCTCTTCTAGGTTTCCTTAGCCCCCAGGTATTTTCTACTATATAAACAGCCACGGTTGGCTCATTGTAATCACCCAATATCAATCAATAATATTCCGCAATACATCTTCTATCATGGTATCAGAGCGTTTCGCTCCTCGGCTTAGGGTTTAGCCACCGCTTCCCCGCGCCGCCCCGGCGAGATCGACTCCATGATCTCCGCCGGAGGCACCGCATCTCGTAGCTAGCTTTACGTATTCTTAGCAATTTTCGTTTTTCTATTTAGATCTTTTCTTTAGCTACCAAACTCCTATCTAGTCTCGCCAGCGTTGTTCAGCAGATCCATCCAAGATCCGATCGTTGCTTGCATGCATGCGTGCTGTGCATATGGAGCAAGGATCGACAGCTCTACTCCAACCATCAAGGCTGATCGATCAGCTAGCTCTACACCAAGCAATCAAGGATGCATCTGCCTCGAGCTGCACCGTACGTCTACGTCGTTAAAGTCATCATGAAGCCAATCTCCTCCGATCAACTGTTCGTGGTCATCATCGCCGACAAGCTCTACGCCAACAATCTTCGCCAACAATGTCTCGGCAACAACTACATCTACACCAACAAACGTCTTCAACAACCACCACGTCGTCTTTGTCCACCACAAACCGAGCCGCCAGAGTTGCAGTCTATTTTTATTTTTTGCTCAATTTACTTTTTGCAACTTTTTCGTCTACTCCGACAACAAAACGGCGGAAAATCTGCGCTACGCGCCGCCGACCACGGAGATTTCCTCTGCTTCTTCATCCGACTCTGGCTCGCAAGGTTCATGGTGGTCCCTGTCTTCGCATGTCCGGTATTGGCAACACCGGCGCGTGCCTTCGTCCCCGACACTCTCCCGAGTTTGGCAAGCTCGGCAAGGCGTGCCGCCTACCTCGTCTACACCAACACCCGCAACGTCTACCTCAACTACCCCAACCACGGCAACATCGATCACGACTACAATGCCCATAACTCGGCTACATCTACATCGACATCGGCATCAAGGGCTATCACCTCGGCTTCCTCTCCAATTCGCGACTTCGGATTGTGCTCCAGTCAGACCGTCCGCGACGCTCCAGCTATCCGCGTCACTACTGATCCGACTGCGGGGGGGGGGGGGGGTGTTAGAGTATATTAGGTTTAGCTATAGTCGGTAGGTTTAAAGAGTTGTAATCCTAGTCTATCTCTTCTAGGTTTCCTTAGCCCCCAAGTATTTTCTACTATATAAACAGCCACGGTTGGCTCATTGTAATCACCCAATATCAATCAATAATATTCCGCAATACATCTTCTATCATCATATATTGCATTGTCATGCGCTCATTATTTGTCAATTGCCCAGCTGTAATTTGTTTACCCAACATGTTAGTTATCTTTTATGGAGAGACACCACTAGTGAACTGTGGACCCCGGTCCATTTCCTCATACTGATAAAACCACCAACTGCAATCATTTGTTCTCTGTTACTTCTGCACTCATTACTGTTTTCCACACAATACGTTTAATTTTTGTTTTCAGCAAGCCGGAGAGATTGACAACCTCTCTGTTTCGTTGGGGCAAATTAGTTTGCTTGTGTTGTGTGCAGGTTCCACGTCAGTTGCGCCGCCGACAACCTTCTGAAGAACCTCCGTGTCCTCCTGGTTCGATAAACCTTGGTCATATTTCAAGGGAAAACTACTGCTGCACTACATCATACCTTCCTCTTGGGGTCTCCCAATGAACGTGTGTTATCACGGTCAACAAGCAGATCTTCTGGTGCTATTGCTGGGAAGTAATAAAACACTCTACCGTTAACACGCCATCACCAAACAAAAACTTTGTGCTTTGCTTGGCAAGAGATTCTCCAAATCGAGGAAGGAACATTGGGGGGGGGGGGGAGCATGGTGGGTTCCAGTCAGTACCTTGTATGCTTTTTGGGAGGAGAATTTGTCAGTACCCCAAATGTAGCTCCAAGTATCAGCATTAACCCAAATACTAGAATTTTACTTGTTGCTTCCCGTTAGTTTGTATCTTCTGAATTTCGGCAGCATGATGTTGATTTTGTTGATTGTCCGACCAGCAAAGTGATTCAGTTGTTTGTGTCTCATCTTAGCTGATAAGAAGAAGATACCTATTAAAGGGCTTGTACAGTAGTTTAGATTGGGTTTGAGATTTGTCACGAAGTTTCGTGTTCCAATCACCCCGCATGTTAAACTAGCAACTTGAAACTTTCATGCTCATTGTTAACCGAGGTTGTTGACAGTTGTATAGAATCCTACAAGCCACGTTAAAACTTGCAACAAAATGTGTAGAGGCGTCTAACTCGTTTTTGAAGGATGAGCATGTGATAGACGTCGTGATTATAATGAGATTGTATGTTATTCATTTTTATATTTACTCATGATCTATGAATCATGGTACGACATGATGGTTGTAGCTAGCTAGGTGATTGTTTTTTATATGACCCACGTGCCAAACTCCATGTTGTAATTTTATTTGCTAGAAATAGTTAAGTTGGACACGGAGGAGAAAATCACGCCAAGAAAGAGTTCATCGTAGAAAAGAAAAGAAGGCAGTCACAGAAGAGTTTTCCTGCCACGACAAGAAAACCAGAAAAATCTCTTCCGCCGCAGGCTGCCACGACAGAGAAAACAGAGAATTCTCTGCAGCGGCAGAGTTCACGGCTGAACTTCATCAAGTTTGTCTACCACAACAGAAGTTCGAGAAGATGGTTTTTTTCGATAATGAAGTGCCTTTCTTCAACTACAAGGGCTATACCCGATCACATGATAATTATGAATTGATTGTGATGTTTATCCTTTGTTGTTTGCACTGTGTTTTCGTAGTATTCGTTTTAATAGGATGAACCCTCACTAAAAATATCAAGAGTATAGTGTTCTCCCTAGTGTAGCACTGTCTTTAATATGTGTCATTTCGAGGTGCATCATGTCACATGGGTACGGCAGAATTGTCGCGTATGAGGCTAGTGTGAACCGTTCGCACGGCAAGTACACTAGGTTGGCATGATGGTCATGAGCTCAGAACAGACCCATCATTAGATGAACCCGGCTCTCTTTCCTCTTGCTACAGTACAAGGAGAGGCGAAAAGAGGGCGACTCCGTTTCCGCCGGCGATTCCGGCGCCCTCCTCTCTTTCGTCGGCCTCGGTGCCGTCGGAGATGGGAGTGGGGTTGAATCACCGGCGGGATCTATATACTACTAGTCTAGGTGTAGCTAGTTGGTTAGGTTTTCGGGGCGGTGTGCGGCTGATGCCGGCGCCGCCGCTACGAATAAATTTCTCGGGCCTCCGTTCCGACGTCGCCGTGCTGCGTCGTCTGGGTGCTGCGGAGCTTGTGTGTCCAGGCAAGTTCGTCGGCGCGGCGGGGATCTCGCTAGGGACTTTTGGTCCTCCTCTTCATCCGCGTCATGGTGGCGTCTCCTCCAGCACCGTCGGGAAGATGGAGGTATGTGTGCAGGAGCTGCGGCCGTTGGCCTGCTGAGGCTAGCGGTGGTCTGGACGGTGACGTGGTTCGTGCTGGGTTTGTGGTCTGCGGCAGGCGGATCTGGTGCGGCTCCTCGACGTCGTCGACGGGAGCGGCCGGATCTGGAGGTTGAAGGTGAGCTTGGGGATCGTCCCCGACCCGCGTGCCACAGCGATATGTGGGCACCTCTGGTGCTTCTTCTCGGGGTTCACAACGCCGATCTGGCTATGGAGCTTCTTCAATCTGGGGTGTGCTTGGACTCCGCCTCTCTCTCTCGCCGAGCTTGCCGGCGCCGGAGTCGAGTGGCGGTTGGTTCCTGGTGGTGCAGAATTCTCCAAGGACTTCGATCTAATTTTGTCTTTTTGAGGGGTCTTTCTGCAATGTGTACGGGTCTGCGTGTCCTTCTGGACCGTTCTCTTATGTGTGTATGTGTTCTGTACTCCTATTTGTTTTTGACTTAATATATACGTATACTTATCCAAAAAAAAGACCCATCATTAGATGAACAACAGTACGAGGACTGCACTGCCCCGACGTGCTTCATCGAGTTCTACAATCGCACATTGAGTGGTAAGCTCCATGGCTAGCTCTAGGGTTGGATCATGATGTGGCTGCGCTAGGAAAGTTTTTGTGTGCAATCTTTACACCCAGCGCAACCTAGCATGTGTGTATTAGATGGAGTGGATCTTGTGGTGTGCTATTTCAATGACATAAGAGTAAAAGCAGTTGTCCTAGTTGGTAACTTATCAACCACCTCGCTAGGGAAAAAGGGTAGGTATTGTCGTAGGCCATATCATAAAATGCAAGGCAATACATTGTACTTAGTACTTAATCTACGTTTTTTTGTGGGTGCGCTCACTTAGGAGTGTTATCTTCATTCCTTATGTGGGTGGGTGTCATATCTACCACGGTTAAAAACCGTGGTAGAATACATGGTGATGTGACATTGAATGCATCTGCCGTGACAATTTAGTCTGTGGTTGATGCAGATACATTTCCCACGGATCAAGGGGTTGGTCTCCCTAGTGAACCGTGGTCGATAGATCTAACACACCTTCAACCATGGTTCACGTTTTGTTGTAAAACCCGTTTGACGGGAAAAAGTCATCCTGCCACGAAAAAGAGTCATGGTAGAAGGTGACTTTTCTTCTGACGTGATATGATGAGGATGGTTATGGATATGTTGCTCCTCACGTCAAGGAGGCGTTGATAAATCAACAAAGGCAACGTGGCAACATAAATTTCCTATTTCCAAAGAAGGAGAATACTTTATTTTCGGATGTCGCCTCCAAAAAATCCATGAAATTAGCGCTTCCCTTTTTTGCTAGACAACGAGATGCTTAAAAAGGCGACCTAAGAGTCCTCCCCGGGGGGGCCCATGCCCCCTATGTGTGCCCAAGGTGCTAGCCACGATGTATGGGGCATCGGACCCTCGTGGGTATGCTATCGACGCCTCTCTGCCACCTGATCGTCAAAATTTTCTAGTATTATTTTCCGTGTTCACAAAAATACGTCAATTCCTTTTCTGGCCAGAATCGCCCCATCACACTGGTGCGACAACTATGATAAGAACAAAAAAAACCAGCTGAAAGTTGCATAATAAAGGTAAAGTAAAATAAGAACGATAAATTTACCTACAAAATGCATGTATCAACAACTCATGGGGTTGGTCGTAATTTTTACTTCTTTTTTCCTTCGGTACCAAGGACCTATATCCGCAAGGTTATTATCAACTATGTATGAGGTGAACTTTTGCCATAAGATGGGACCCACAAGATTTATGGAAATAGCTACAATGTATAAGGTTAACTTTTTCATAAGCTGGGACCCACATGTATGTTAAAAGTATACACATGCAAGAGACGAGAAATAGTAAAATGATTTTTTATTGCTTATGGGTCACCCGTAAGAAGATTCCCTTATGGACAAGCTCCACTATGCATATGGTCATCCATAAGGGCTTGTTTTTTTTTTTTTTTGCTTATGGATAGCCTTATGAACTACATAGTGGATGCCCCGGGCATGTCTTCTTAATGAATCGGTGGGAGCTTCCCACTCTCTTGACGAGGTTTCACTAAAAAAATCACGCTAGACCCATGCGAACAAGAGATGCCCTTGAGGAGGTTAGACATGTGAACATAAGTGGGCAGAAAGGTAGATACATCAAATGGGCAATTTAGTTGTATGTAATGCACCACACGGCCCACGGCCCATATCCGTGATTTACAGGTAAATCTCGCACTATATAACCCCCACTCACCCTCTTGTCCTCCCCCCTCCCCCGCCGCCATCCTTGAACCCTATTTCCCCTCATAACACATTGTCGTCCTAGATCCTATTGTCACCATTGCAAAGACCTTCTCCTTTTCTAAACTAGACTTTGCCCCTTTCCTACACCCACTCCTCTCAAGATGCTCTACCTTGAACCTTGTGTGCTCCTACTGTCACTACTAGCACCATCTTTGAACTAGACCACATAACTACTAGATTTGGACCGATGGTCTCTTTCCAAATTAGTTTTGGTTATCCATGGAGTCGGAGAAGTTGGGGTTGCATGCGACGAGCCGGATCTAGGCGTCGCTCCAGCCGACTGATAGTCAAAACTTTTACAGGTTTGAAATAGGACATTCAGATGTTTGATCTACTTATCTCTTGGCATAGATCTATTAGTACTTTAAGTTGAAATCAAGAATCGTGGTAACTTTATTTCTTTCTAAATCATGGTGGTATTGAAAAATGCAACTTGGTTTTGGAAAATAAAAGTTGGAATTGGTTATTCCCCATTTCTGTCTATGGTAACAATATACTTTTTCTGTAGTACACCATCCAATTTATTGTACAAGGAAATATTCAAAAAAGAAGAGTAAAACATAATTTCACGAAAAGCTTATTCATATGCTTGCAAAGAATCGCCCACGAAAAAAACCCGGGGGAAGCACCATGGACTTGTCCCTACGAAAAGAAGAACTATGAAAGCATGATATATTGGAGCATGCAACTGGGTTTTGAAATTGAAAACATGGAAATGGTTAATCCTTAAATGGTTATCCCGTAGCCGTAATATGCCGATACCATCCAATTTTCCTTACACGCCAAGTTTTATAGTTCTAGGAAAGAATATATAACAATTTAAATGTGGAAAAATATTTTTCTCCTTTTATCAAAAAAGGTTATTTATCAGTATGCTTGAGAAGGAAGGAGCCACTAGGGAAACCCCCGCACTTTCCCCTAGGAAAACAACCAGAACCACACCCATTTATATACATGCTCTTCTATCAAGTGGCATCGTTTCTTGCCTTCCATGCTCCCGTACGCGGTGATAGATCCAGCACTTTCCTTATTATACATGCGTAATCAGAAAATCTTGCATTATAGTCAGTTTGTGATAATTAAGTTGTGCTTCAATGGCAAGTATTGGTTTTGGGACAAAGATATATCTTCGCAATGCCGATCCAGACATTCATTAATGGTGGCCTCGGCCACCTACATCCTCATGTGAGGAGTTGGACTTCACTGGATTTCATTTGCTTATTAGATCATGCGTCATTATATGCTATCTATGAAAAAAACACTTAAATTTGGACTTTATATTTGCATCTTGCAAATTTGAGTGCATAGTTCATATTATCCCAGTTTCAGAGTTCTAAACCCATGCCCATTATTATCTCACAAAAACATGATTTTCTATCTTACACACATGTCCAAATTTTCATATCGTGAAGATCTCGCTGCGGTAGGCTGAAACTTCTAGTGTCCGAAAGTTTGATGGTATTTCAGGTCAAAAGTTTCGGTCCTATATTTGGAATTGCGCCCGAGTGGTGCAACTCTCTATATAGGGTCCGAAAATTTGTCCAGAAATATGAGCGGAACTTCTAGCCACCGAAAATTCCTTAGATTGACACCGGAACTTCCGGTTGTCCGGAAATTTGGTCCTATTTCCAAATTTTCCGGTCCAAGTCTCTGGGCAAACGAAAGATCTTGTGGGGTGGAAGTTCTTCTCAAAACCTCCCCACCCCGTGGTACGCTCTCTCTTCTGCCCTCGAACCGCCGCCGACCTTCACCAAGGCCCTCTAGACTTGGCATGCCTTCAATAATTATGGATTGTCACATTTTATGTCATTTTCCATCGTCCACGAAAGTTTGTCGGTTGATGGTGCCTTTTTGGGACAGAATCGGCCCCCAACACTATGGTGCGATAACTATCATAATAACACAAAACTAGATATAAAATGATAAATTTGCTAATAGAATACTTGTTATAAAATGCATGTATCAACGACTCACGGGTTTGATCGAAAAATTTACTTCTTTTTGGCCTTTGGTACTAGGGATCTATATTCTCGAAATTATTTTTTCCACTTTAGGGTGAATGAATGTGAAAATTATGCCAAAAAAATCTACGTTTCGTGAAGTTGCCGTCCCTATAAACCGGGCAAGTCTTCTTAATGAATGAGTGTGATTTCTCGCTCTCTTAACGAGCTATCACTAAAAATAAATTCACGCTAGACATGGTCAACATAAGCGGGCAGGATGGTAGATCTATCAAAGAGCAATTTAGTAGTAAGTAATGCACCGCACAGCCCACGGCCCATATTCGTGGTTTCCACTACATCTTCTACTATTTAACCCCCACCCTCTTGTCCTCCCCCTCCACCGCCGCCATCCTTGAAACCTATTTCCTCTCCTAACACATTGTCGGACTCGACCCTACTGTCACCATTGCTAGAACTTTTCCTCTCCAGAACTAGACTTTACCCAGTAACCTACACCCACTTGTTCCCCTCCTATCAAGATGCCCTGCCCGGAACCTTGTGTCCTCATACTGTCACCACTAGCACCATTGTTGAACTAGGCTTTAGAACTACTAATTTTGAACTGATGGTACCTTTCCACATCAGGTTTAGTTATCCATGGAGTCGAAAGAGGTCGAGGTTGCATGCCGGTGAGTCAGATCTAGACGTCGCTCCAGCCGACTGATAGTCGAAACTTTTTATAGGTTTGTAATCTACCATTCAAATGTTTGATTTACTTACCCGTCGGTGTAGATCCGTGAGTACGCTCATTTGAAGTCAAGAATCGTGACAATGTTTTTTTCTAAATCATGATGATATTGGAACATGTAACTTGGTTTTGAAAAATAAAACTTGGAAATGGTTATTTCTGACATTTTTCCATGGAAGCAATATAATCTTGTGTACTACACCATCCAATTTATTTTACAAGGATAGATTCAAAAAAGGAAAAATCTAATTTCACGAAAAGCTTATGACTATGCTTGAAAAGAATCTACCACGAAAAAAATCATTTTATTAGGGGAAACACCTGCACTTGTCCCCACGAGGCCACGAAAACTAGAACTACGAAAACTTGTCTTGAAAAGCATGGTATATAGGAGCATGTTATTGGACTTTGAAATTGAAATCGTGGAAACGGTTAATGCTGAAATTGCCACCCCGTAGCAATAGTACACCGACACCATCCAATATTTCTTACACGGCAAAGGTTTAATATAGGAAAAAAAAACATGTAGCAATTTCAAAAAGTGAAAACATATTGTCTCCTTTCATCAGAAAAAGTTATTTATCAATATGCATGAGAAGGAAGGGGCCATTAGGGAAACCCCCGCACTTTGCCCTACGAGAACAAATAAAGGGCGGCTTAAATGTGCACCCGTTCACATACACGCGCTTGTGTCAAGTGGCATGGTTGCTTGCCTGCCATGCTTCCGTACGCGGTGATAGATCCAGCACACACACAACACACACGCACGCGAGGTGGGTCTACCGCGACTGCACCCAAAATATCCTCCTCCATCCACACGAAACCTAGGCAAGAAAGAAAAAAAGTAACAACACCAGCTGCATGAATGGACCATGTAAAAAAGTGAAGTTGTTTATTGGTCGCCCACCTTCTGCAAGAAAGAAACAAGCCCAGCCAGTTCACGAGCTCACTATCTACACAAAGGGCAGCAAAGGGAGGCCGGCCCTACGTGTTTGCCGCGTCACGTCCTACGCCGACTAGCCGGCCTTTAGCTGAGCGGCGCCGTCGCGCGTAACGTATTTTATCCTTGTCCGGCGGGAGCTGCCGTGGCCGGAGGCGGAGGCGCCGCGGGGGACGACAAGCCCCACCGCCATGTGTGGTGTGGATAACGGCGAGCGATCTCTCGGCAGCTAGTTGGGCCAGCATCGTTTTCAGCCCTTATCGGCTCCGGGGAGATCCAACCGCTGCCCACCGCGTGGTTCCCTCCTCTACCTTCGCTGGACCTGGACTGGACGCCTCCCTCTCGATCTCCCCGTTTTCTGCACCTGCAGACAACAACACCACCTCCGAGTTTCTTCGCTCATCCAACATTCCTCTTCCTCTCCCCGTCACTGTTGAAGAGAGGCGGAGGCGATTTTTGGACGAACCCCGTCGATCCACTGCGTCCGCGCCGTCGAGGCGTGGGATTCCTCTCCTCCGCCGGCTGCTTCGGCAGCGGGAGGGTAGGGGATCCCCGTCTCCGGCCTGTACATATGGTAGGGTAGGGTGGGGATCTCGCCGGCGGCTTCTCGGAGGAGGTGGAGCTGGTGGCGGATGGTTTGGTGTCGGGGCGGCCTTCTCTGGCGGTGGTGCTCCTCGGAGCTCGTCGTCGTCGTCCCCGACTTGCGGAGGCTCGAGGCCCGGCGTGGTGCTCGAGATCTCTGGTGTCCGGTCAGATCTGTGGCGGATCTGGCGGCTGGACTTCAGGGCGGAGCAAGCTCGGTGGCCCCTGTCTGCATCGGCGTCGAAGGTGGCTGCGGCAAGGCGGAGAAGCTAGAGCGGGAGGGCTCTTGCCTGGCGCGTTCATCGACATCAGTTCTGCCGCTGTGCGGCGGACGGCTCTAGTGGCGACCAAAACCTAAGATGCTCTCGGGCTGAGGTGTGCTGGAGGAAGGCGGCCTTCGTCGTCGACGCCGGTAGAGTTGCTGTGGTTTGCTCTGTTTCTGTAGCCTCTATGTATTTTGTGCTGTATTTTGTTTCTGTACTGTGTACTGTGTACGTGGTATCTTGTTGAATATACATGGATGTTCTCAAAAAAAAAAAGTTTCTTCGCTCATAGCATCTCCACCGGGGCAACCCGGAATTTTGTACGTCATCGCTCAAATTGTGTCCGCTTTGGGTGCACAACACTTGTCCGACCCATTTCATGGTGTTGCCGACATCGGCACCCCAAATGGCCGGCCCAAACTTTATTCAACGAAAATTAGCAAAATAGGCAAATTTCATTCAAATTCGACTTCTTTTTACACAAAATTGAAAGAAATGTGTCTAAACTAAACCCAAGCCTACTCTAGTAGTCGCCGGAGATGCAGATGACGTCGTCGGAGGGCTTCGGCTACTGCGGCGGCCTTGCCTCCTGCTCCACGATGCCGTCGGTGGGCTCCGGCTTCTCTGAGGTCGCCGCCGTCGGCGGCGCGCCAGGTAGAAATCGAGGCAGTCCTCTGGGTCGAGCGGGTGGCGCGGCGACGGTGGTGGGTCGTTGGCGGAGCAGAGGAGCCCCGCGGTGAAGTCGGGCGTGTCCTCGTCGTTCACTGGGTTCCGGAGAGGCGACAGGATGCGCCAATCCAGGGGGAGGTCGTCGTCCTGCTGGGGTTGTGGCTCATGCTTGACGACATCGATGCTGGGACGCTTGCTCCCTGGCTCCTCCTTGACGACGTGCAGCGGAGCAGCGTGCCACCTTGCGTTTTGGCACATTGGCTCAGGTAGGACAACAACTCCGGCGGCTCGCTGACGTGCCCAAGCAAGCACGCCGTCCATCGTGCGGCCACGCGACTAGTTTCTCCGTCAACCACCGCTTCGTGTCGTCCCAACGCTCGAGGGCGTCATCCCTCTCCTGCCAAAACCGCTTGAACTAGATGCCGTAGTTGTTGGCGGCGTTGTCGGGGTGGCACAGGGGTCATGGCATCCCGCCGTTACAGGATGCGGAGGTTGAGCTCCCTGCCGCTGGGCAGTGGCGACACGGCACGGCCCACCAGCCTCAGCCGCCAATTCTTCGAGACTCGGTAGCCGGTAGTACGAATGTACGTATAGATCGTACCGCTTGAACAACCAAGCCTCCTCGAGCACCAGGCTGCGGCCCCGGTAGGTGTCGATGCTTGAGATGCCGGCCTCGTCGTTCTTCGCCATCTGGGGAAAAGCCGCAACTGAAGCGGGGTGATATTTGATCTGTGGGAGAAGAATGGCCGGAGCTAAGGAAGGCGTCTCACGCTATATAGGAGGGGCAGGCGAAGCGGCCAAGGCGCCACCGACATCAATAACGGCGTGACGCAATGGAAGGCAACACAACAGTGTGTGGGAAGAGGTGAAACCGTCTAGGGAACCGGCGAGGAAGCTATTACTTTGCTTGATCGGCCGTTATGTCGCTTGCGTTTCTATGACAGGCGGGCCCCGCATGTCGAAGGGGTTGTCTGGGCCTTATCCGGAGCCCCGAGTCCGCTCCCAAATTTAAAAGCCCACTCAGGTGCTGAACAGAAATTGGGTCGAGCCGGACACTTGGGAATGTCGTTGTGGCCGTTTTTCGTGTCCAACACGCAATAAAACTTTGGGTGCCGGTGAAGATACTCTCATCTGACCAAACTCCCGAGGATCATTCCCAAGACGAAGCAGCCGTAGTCGTATTAGAGCAAGTACAATAAGGCCTAGTCAGCAGGCTATAGCATTTGCCACGCCACTAAAATCTAACGTGGAAGAGAGAGAAAGCAGGAGAGAGACTCGAGCGGGCGCTTGCTGAAGCGCCGGGCGATAGCGCAGGCCCCGATGAGTCACGCCCACATGCAGCCATGCATGGTAGCAGCAGGACTACTTTTGGCTCTTTCCTCCAATCTTGTGTGTCCGCTGCATGCAAGATTAATAATTAGAACATTAAAGAATCCATCCTATTAGCCTGCTTATAGCTCGCTTACTGTATGATTCGGTGGTAAGATCAGCTTTTGGTGACGTGGATTTGCTTTAGAGCCGGCTGCCGGCGCTACTATTATCCTTGCTCTTATCCCACTCGTATCAGTAGCTGGTCGATACGTGTACGGTGTACGTACGTGGAATTCAGCGGGGGAGGGACAAGGAACAGTAGTAATGGAGGGGGCGATTGGACACGGCCGATTTCCTTTCTCTGTGGGTTTAAAGAGGCTAGAAGCTAGGCACCAAAAAGGGTGTCCCCGCAGGGCAGTAAACGGCAGGGGCTGTGTGGGTGTGGACACCATGTGCTTGCGCCCGAATCATGGCGCGCGATCCGACGGCGGCGACGGGACGCTACCCACCCCGCACCCGAATGCCAACGTGCCGGATTGGCACCTCCTCCTCCTCATCCCGATGCCGCGGCCGCTCCCTCTGTCTGACTCCCATCCATCTCCCCCAATCGAAAGCAAGCCAGCAAGCCAGCGAGCGAGCGAGCGTGGGTGAGACAGAACGAGACAAGGGAGGAGGGGAAAAAGATACAATCTTCCGTCCGTCCGTCGCCTCCGCCGCCGCCGACGCGCGCCGAGGAGTTGGCAGGGTGGAGCAGGGACGGCCGGAGCCGGGTGGAGCGGCGGATCGAGTGGGGATGCCGCCCAATCCGACGGACCCGGAGCAGGCGGAGGCGGCCGCCGCGCCGGCGCCGCCCAAGAAGAAGAGGAACCTCCCCGGCACGCCAGGCAAGCTTCCGCCTTTTTTCCTTTCTTCTTCTTCTTCCGGGGGGATGGGTGGTTGGTCGAGCTCGCTCGCTCGCTCGCGCGCGCGCGCGCGAGCCTTGTTTGTCGGTCTGACCTGACGGCGCTCGGTTCCGCGTGCAGATCCGGACGCGGAGGTGATCGCGCTGTCGCCGGGGACGCTCATGGCCACCAACCGGTTCGTGTGCGAGGTGTGCGGCAAGGGCTTCCAGCGGGACCAGAACCTGCAGCTGCACCGCCGGGGCCACAACCTGCCCTGGCGGCTGCGCCAGCGCGGGCCCGGCGCGGCGCCGCCAAGGAGGAGGGTCTACGTCTGCCCGGAGCCCGGCTGCGTGCACCACTCGCCCGCGCGCGCGCTCGGGGACCTCACCGGCATCAAGAAGCACTTCTGCCGCAAGCACGGCGAGAAGCGCTGGGCGTGCCCGCGGTGCGGCAAGCGGTACGCCGTCCAGGCCGACCTCAAGGCGCACGCCAAGACCTGCGGCACCCGCGAGTATCGATGTGACTGCGGCACACTCTTCACCAGGTACCACAACTACTTTCAGCTTCTTTTGTTTTCCCCCAATTCCCTGCAAATGTTTGCCTTTTCGTTTCATTCATTCATCACTCCGTGTGATTCAGGCGAGACAGTTTCCTGACACATCGAGCATTCTGTGGCGCTCTCGTGGAGGAGACTGGCAGAGTGCTGGCTGTTCCGGCCCCGCCCTCACCCAGGCCGCCTGATTTGGAGGATGTTGAGGAGAATTTGGACAAGGACAGTGAGAAGGCAGACGAGAATGTCAGTAAGGACAAAGAGAAGGAAGACCAGGAGAAGGGGGAAGAAGATGGGAGTAAGGATTCTCCTGTGGCTGAGGTGAATGAGCCTCAGCGCGTCGAGGCAGTGTCCGAGTTGCCGCAGCAGCGCATTCCGTCGGCGCAGCAGCGCATCCCTTCGCCACAGCGCATTCCGTCGCCACCATCTCCAGTGCCACAGGAGCAGCAACCAATGGTGGCAGTGGTGCCAAATTTGGATGGTATGCCCCTTTTGCATTTTGTAGTGTGTTTGTCTTACTACCTATAGATAGACTATGTGGGATTTATAGCAAATTCTTTGTCTGTAAATCCATCTGATTAGTTATTGCTATAGCAAAAAAGGAATGCATGACTACTTTGTTTCCCTCTTTGGCTGGCCTTATGATCAATCAGCGAACAATCATGAGTGACTTGTTCATATCAATTGTGGTCTATATATGTTGCAGAGCCAGAGGTGGTTGTGGAGCCAATTGTGGATATCAAGCAGGAGGAAGACAAGCAAGATGAAGATGTTTGCTTCCAGGAAGCCGATAAATACGATGAGGCTGAATTAGAAGACTCCAACCTGCCAGATAATGATACCCCGATGCTTCCTTGTTTCCTCCCGTCACCCTCGGATGCCATTGGTACAGATGGCAGCAGCACCAGTTGCGGCACAGTCAGCAGTGCTTCCAATTCCATTGCGCCAGCAACAACGACTAGCACATTTGCTGGGCTGTTTGCATCATCCACAACAAATACCACTCCCCAGAGTAGATCGCTGCGCGATCTTATTGGTGTTGATCCCACCTTCCTTTGCCTTGCCATTGGTACGCCCTCCTCTCTGTTCCCACAGACAAACTCAAGCAACCCCGGCACCTTTGCTCCACCTCCAGCACCACACATGTCTGCGACTGCGCTCCTGCAGAAGGCTGCTGAGGCTGGAGCTTCGCAAGCAGGCACATCTTTCTTGAAGGAGTTTGGTCTTGCAAGTTCCTCCTCATCAACCCCATCCAGGCCACCTCAAGGAAGGTCTATCGATAGCTCAACACAATCCCATCTACCGCAAGGAAGGTTTATCGACAGCTCAACACAGTCCCAGCTACCTCAAGAGAGGTTCATCAATAACTCGATGCCATCCAAGCTATCTCAAGGGAGATTCATGGATACCTCAATACCATCTCAGCAGCTACCTCAAGGGAGATTCATGGATACTGCACTACCATCCCAGCAGCTACCTCAAGGAAGGTTCTTCAGTAACTCGCCACCATCTAATCTATCCCAAGGGAGGTTCTTCGATAACTCGACACCAGCAAATTTATCTCAAGGGAGGTTCTTCGATAACTCGCCACCATCCCAGCAGCTACCTCAAGGAAGGTTCTTCAGTAACTCGCCTCCATCCAGTGTACCTCAGGGTAGGTTCACCGATTACTCGCCACCATCCAAGCTACCATCAGGAAGGTTCATAGATAGCTCGGCACTACACAAGCTACCTCAAGGAAGGTATATGGATAGCTCGCCACAACCCAAGCTACCACAAGGAAGGTACATCGATAGCTCGCCGCAACCCAAGCTACCACAAGGAAGGTACATCGATAACTCACCGCCAATGAGGGTACCACAGGGAACGTTCATCGATAACATTCCGCAGCAGTGGCACCAAAGGAGTAATCAGCTAATGAATATGGAGCCTGGGCCGATGGTATCTGGCGGTCTTGGCCTTGGCCTTGCCTATGAAGGTGCAAATCCAGGGTTGCCAGATTTGATGATGGGGCAATCACCACTGTTGGGTCCCAAGCCTGCTGCCACTCTGGACTTTCTTGGGCTTGGCATCGGAGGGGCCATGGGCGGCTCCACGGCCAACGGTGGCCTCCCGGCATTGATGGTTGGAGGGGAGCTGGACATGGGGTCTGCACAGGGACCCTCTCCATGGGAGGATGCACAGAGAAAGACCAACGGCCGCACAATCCTGTGAGGTTTTCTTTTTGTAACCTTGGGCACTTTTGTGCTTTGGCTCATCCATTCTTTCAGCTGCTGTGGTTGGTAGTAGGAAGCTAGAACTGTGTAAGCTGCAGAACCTGTATATAGATCTCCATCCACCCCCTCTCCTGTCTAAATTAAAAGCTAGAGTATTTACTATAGAGAGAATTTGATCCTTGCAAGATGCAACCTTTTGTGACCTGTTCCTGTCAAAATGCAACGAGGCAACATGGTAAGTAGTTGTAGTTGCCTTTATTACTGATTGTTTGTGGTGCCAAATTGCAAGCGCAGGATAGCTTCGGAAAAGGAAAGGGTGAGACTGGGACAGCAAGGGTAGGCAACATGTGAAAGGTGTTTTTTAGTTTTCTCTCGATGCTGTTGCTATCAGTCAATATATCTGCCGAACTCTCCTTTGCGAGTCTCGTCTCTGCACTTTTGAGAATCGTCGTAGGATTATTATTATTTTCCCTGGCAATAAGAAGACAGTCTTCTCGTTTGCGTTTCTGTTGGCCATGTCGTCGCCGGTGAATGCGATTGATCATAAGTCTCTTGCGTCTCGTGCTCTATTTTTACTGATAGTTACTTCATCAGTTGTTTTCTGTCGCAGTAGGGTCATCCTGAGAAGGATGATTTCCTTGATGATGTTAACTTCATTATTTTTTTCTTCTTCTTCCGAGGATCACTCTTTAGTGATCACTAGGCAAAATGGCGCGGCGTGTCTTCTTCCGAGGATCACTCTTTAGTGATCACTAGGCAAAATGGCGCGTCGACCCGCCGCGCCCGTGTGTAAAAATTCATTTTTGGAAATGTTCACATTAAAAAAATTGTGCAAAATTTAAAACTATTGGAATTCAAAAAAAAAGTTTACAGTTATTAATTGTTCAGATTTCAAAAATTTAGTAAAATTAGGAAGTTAGGTATGTTTGAATTCTTTTCACGTTTACAAAATGCTTTGATTTCGAAGGTATTTGTAAATTTGAAATATACACTATTTAGTAGTCTTTGGAAAATTATTTAAATACCCTAAACAATATCTATAAAGTGTTTAAACTATTTTCTTGGGTTTATCATATTGAGTGATATTCCTGATATTGTTTTCCTGAATTTTTATTTGAGTTCGAAAGGAAATTATAAAATCCATATTTTATCAAATGGACCTTAAGATTTGAAATAATGTTGAAACGGTCCCAAAGTATTTAAAATGTCTATTCTGATTTTTACAATTTGTAAAAGAAAAGCAACAATTTGTTATTTCGAGTATCTTTAGATATTTAGCAAGTTGGAATGTTCAGATATGTTTGTATTTTTCCCGTAAATATTTATTTTAATTTCATAATTAGGGAGAATGTAATATGTGAGCATTTATCAATTTTGATTCAATGTAATTAGGGGAAATACATTTAGATTGTCTTGATATATTTTAGAGTATTTCCATTTTTTTAGCAAATTGAATTTTGAGTATGCTGATATTTTTAAGATCTTTACAAAAAAAAAAATCCTTTAGCAATTTGAAATGTTCAAATAAGTTGTTTTTTTTGCAACCATTTTGACATATTTTTAGCGTAGTTCCAAATTTTTATCAAATTGAATTGTTTTTTTAGTAGTTTGAAAATTTCAAATTTGTTGCCTTTTTTTTTCTCTCGAGCATTTTGATATATTTTACCGTGTTTCAAAATATTTAGCAAATTTAAAATATTCAAATAAGTTTGTATTTGTAGTTATTGATTTTTAAAACATTTATCATTTTTTCAGCTGGTCCCACATGTCAGTAGTTTAGCATTTTTTTTTAAAAATGCAGTCTTTGGAAAATTGTTTAAATACCCTAAAACAATATCTATAAAGTGTTTAAATTATTTTGTTGGGTTTATCATATTGAGTGATGTTACTGATATTGTTTTCCTGGATTTTTATTTGAGTTCGAAAGGAAATTATAAAATCCATATTTTATCAAATGGGCCTTTATGTACCATTTAAAATTATTAAGATTTAAAATAATGTTGAAAAGTATAATTAAGAAATATTTATAGAAATAGTAGGCTTAATTAAGTCGGACGGTGGCAGGATTTTAAAAAAGTAGGGGAACATATTTCTGGAAACTCCATAATTTATATAAAAAGGATGTATTAGTTATTCTAATTTTTTTAGGTGTTTATTCATGCATGGAAATGTGTTAGTTGTAAAGATTTATTTTTTGTGAAAATTTTGGTATTTTTTTTAAAATTACGGATTAGAAGGTATGAATTTTACAATTTTTAGCATTTTCTGTATTTTTTCTTTTTTTAAAAAAAAGTTGATAGGCGGGACCCACATGCCAGGTTTTTTTTTTTTTTGGAAATCATTTTTGGAAATGTGAGAAGTCTGACTGGTGGGGCCGCGCTGACGTCATGCTGTGACGTTAGCCGTCAGCGGCAAACGCGGTGCCGAGCTCGCGGCGGAGCAGCCGTGCGCGCGTGGGGCTGAGACGGCGTGGATCTACGCGAGGAGGTTGAGGGGAACAGGGCGGGCGGCGCCTCGAGCCATTTGGTGGCCAGAGTCGCCGGCGGCGAGTAAAACGGCGGCGGCGGACAGAGAACAGTGCGACAACGATTTCGGCGTGCAGGCGGCGTCCCGGCAAGCAATCCTCGGCGAGGATGCAGAGGAGGCGACGGAGAAGGTCGCTGCGTGGTTGGTTTCGTCGGGGAAGGGCCGGAGCGGCGGCACGGCGCGTCGGCGACGGCGGCGAGCACAGAGCCGTCGCGGGAGAGAGAAGAGGGAGGAAGATTGTGTCTGGATGTTTTTGACAAAAGTCCTCGAAGTTTCCTGTAAATGCAAAAGGTCCTTCGTAGTGAAGATTGGTGGACTGCGGAGATGTTGCTGGATTTAGGAGTTTTTTTTTTGCAAATTGGCATGGCGACCGGTGGGCGACGGGCTGGCCACCGGTTCCACCGGCCGGTAACTGGTGACGTGGCGCACGCTGGTTGGTGCGGAAGCGCGGGTACTGTTCCACGGGATGTCCTTGCCGTTCGTTCCGTCGATCGGACGCTCAGAAAAAAAGGGCGACGTGGCACGAGGGAGAGGACGTGGTCGTGTCGCTCCTTTATATATAAAGGTATTGTAAAGAATCAGGAACTCGGGTGTTGGGCGCAAACTCTGGGGCAGAACCAGGGGATCATTCTCAAGTGACCGGTTCGGGAGTGCAATTGCGAGTGTACAGTTGCAGCGGTACCCGATTTGCTGCTGTAATCTGATGGGCGAACAGCACACGAGTTCCTGGTTCGAAAGAAGGCTAGGAGGGGCCTGGGGCTACTCCTAGATGATAAGGAGCTAAAGTTGCTTAGTGATTGGAGCACTGAATTTTGGGATAGCCAGCCCTTTAGGGTATGCCCCAGACGACAGAATCGAATCGGATTCCCCATTTTTCCTATATGGCTCCCCTCCACAGTTCCATTGAATACATACGAGAAATTCCATACTGATACCATTGGGAATATGGTAGACTGTAACTATGTCTACCTTAATGACAAAGTCAGGGTGGAGTCCCCCTCCGGTTTTTTTTTTACTATGTCTTCAAAATATAACTGTTTCAAAATGTGGCACTCAAATTTTGCGCCGATTCTACATATGCTACTACCGCTGATTCTGTTTTTTCAGGCTGCGTTACGACACAAACAAACCGCAATTATCCTAGGGTTCCTGTCGTTTTCTTTTGCCAGGAAATTGCTAAACGGTCTACATGACCTCTACGGCCTCTACCCATATCCAAGTCTTTTTCTTTACTTGTTCGACGCTTTCTAGTGCCCTTCTGGAATGACAAACTGATGGTGCCGACATCTTACGTTGTTCATGTCAGGCCACAGCTATCTTTTGTTCCACTCAGGACCTGTTCTTTTCATCAAACATGTCGTGTTCCTCTTGGGTAAAACAGAAGAGACTGAACGTGTCGAGATTCTGGACCCATGTCGTACAACTCTACAGTTTTGTTGCTTTGACAGGACGTGCGTGGCCCAATCAGCAGAGTGAAAACGCAAGACATTTCTAAACTAATATTAAAAGATCAAACTTGTGTTGATACATTAAATCTGAGCACTTCAATATTTAACTAACGGTTCAGATCGCTTCAATGTTTGACAACTCAACACACCTTTTCGTTTCCCTAATAATTACAATGATTGCCACGCCCTAAAAACAAACACAATCAATCGCACGGAACGACCAGCGGTAATACTAATCCCGTCTCCTCTGAATGCGCTCACGCCGCCGCTGGGTCTGTCCCCCGCAGCTGTCCCAAACACAAGCACGCCACCGCTGCGCCTGTCTCCCGCCGGCCGCCGACGTCCCAGCGCCCTCCCCAACCTCACCTGCTCAGTCGCGTGCGGGAATACCAGCGCATCCCTGCTCCCCACTCCATCGAGGCGCACACACCTTCAGCAGCGGCAAGACGACCAGCCACCACAGTTGGTGGGCGGCGCATAGAGGCACGTGGAGGAGAAAGGCGGACAGAAGGCGAGCGTGCTGGTGTGTGAGTGGCCACGGACGAAACAGAGATCCACATGCTCGTACGTGGCTGCTAATAGACGGACAGTCCGCCGTACTTCATTGTCTCGCGGCATCACACGGACGGCTGTGGCCATCGAATCAACATCAAATGCCTACGGTACACAACTCCTCTACCGAAATATCATCGTGGGAGAGATTGACCTGCTGGACTGCAGCGTGGTCAGAACATGGAAGCAGGGGGGATTGAAGGGGGTAAATAGCTCCTATACGACGTTTTTCATCGTCAATTGATGGGCAGCGATGTCGTTGGCAGGAATAGCTCTGCTGCGACATCGCTGTTTGAATAAATTGCTCTGCTGCGACTTGGCACTTAAGCGCAGTCCGTTAGTTAGGATTAGGATTATGGGGAGCCGGCGGGTGGGACCCACAACTTATCCACGTCAGCTTGCATAAGATGGGACCCACACAGCAACGACGACCGTTATATCCTCCTCCCCTGCGCGCGCATCCTCCCCTGCCTGTCTTCCTCTTCTCCGGCGACAAAGCACGGCAACGCCGGCGAGCTCCGATTCAGACAAGCATAACGGATAATATTGGGAAGCTCCGATTCAAACAAGAATTCAAACAACAGACAGACAGAATTAAAACTGCAGACAAACATAGCATATAAGTATACTATTACACACGGAGTAGTTCTAATGGCAGGGCTCGTCGGAGCAAAAGCCACACGGGCACGGATTAGTTCATATACGCTATTACAGGGCACGGAGTAGGACGTCACCGCAGCTCCTACCCCTAGTTCGATACATCCAAAATTGGGCTCACTTGAGTGAGCCCCAGGGGTGCGGCGGCGACGAGGCGGCGGCGCCGCTCAGTCGGAGTCGGAGGCGCCCCACGGCATGTCGGCGAGGGACTCCTTGATAGCATGGCGGAAGCGGAACTCGTTGAGCTCCTCTTCCATCTGCCGGCGGGCGACGAACTGCTGGTGCTCGTCCTTGGTGCGCTCCACCAGCTCGGCGGTGACCCAGTCGAGGTCGCCGTCGTCGATGTAGTCTCCCGGAAGAAGGCCGACGCTCCTGGCGCGCGGTGCCAAGCCCTGCTGCTCCTCCTCCTCCCTCTTCGACGGCGGCAGCGGTGCTCGTGCAATGGCGGAGCTCCCCGCGCCGGAGGAGTTTCCGCCCGGCTCGTAGCGGCTGCCTCGCGCCACCGCCGCCATCTCCATCTGGCGGTCGTACTCGTCGACGGCGCGCCGGGCGTACGCAGGCGGCGCCGCGATCCCGTAGTTGGTGTAGTTGCGGGCGCCGCGCTTCCGACCGCCGTCGGAAGCAACCCGACGCACCCGTTCGGGGTCAGAGGCGTGCGCCGGCCGCTTCCGCCCATTCCGCTTCCGCTCCTCGTCAGATCCGCCGCCGGAATGGCCGCCACGCGAGCTGGAACCTCCGCGCCTCATCATCGTCGCACGGCGGGGCTTGACCTGCGGCGGCGGGGCTGGATTGCGCGGTTTTGGTCGCCGGCGGCGAGAGTGGCGCAGATCTGGAGTGGGTGAGAATTGCTAGGGTACGACACACTTGTGTGGATAAATAGAAGAGGGGAACGTGACGCGGTGGGAAAAAATGGGCTTGGCCGTGACTGAGAAATGGATTAGTACGTGGGCCGTGGCCCAACCCAAAGTTAAAAGGCGTCCCGTGAATTAAATCAGCGAAAAAACATTAGCGGGCCGAATACTTCTACTGGGCCTAGAAAAGTGCTAGATCTGGCACGGTTAGCGTTTTTTCCTATGTTTTGTTCTTTATCAGTTTAATTCGAAATAAAATACCTAGATCTAGAATTTCACTAGAATTTTACTTCATATTTTTAGGATGCCTATATTAAAAGTTACATGCTTGTGTAGATAACACTAGTAAGCACTTTGTACATTTTTAATAATGTTGGTCAAACTTAGGATTGACCAAATTTAAAATAAGCATAAAAAATTCAAAAAAAACATGAAGATTTTTTTGATTTGCAAATAAACCATTATTATTCATTTTCATTTTCATTTTTAAACTTGAGTTTAGTTTTTCATTTTCATTTTTAAACTTGTGTTTTTTTGATTTGCAAATAAACCATTATTATTCAAAAGAAAATAAATTAGATGAAGATTAATTCAAAAAAATAGTGAGACTTCAGAATGACACTATATAGATAGAAAACAAGTCTAGGAGTTTGTTTTGGCTGATTAAGACAAGGTTAAAAAAACACTTGCTTAGGAATGGAGCTCTTTACCCTACATTTAGAGCCCATTTGAATTTTGAGAAGACAAAAAATCAAGATTTAAAAAAAATTCAAAAAATGTGTCCCAGTGCAATATCTCGATGGATGGGACAACTCACTGTTATAGATTTTCTATAATAGTGAGATGTCCGACCCACTGAGCTACTGGACTAGAACAGGAAATGCAACACCCCAATTGTGAGCATGAGGACTCGAACTTGGGTGGGCAAAGGGAGGCATCAACCCTTGCCACTAGGCTATGCCCATGTTTGCGACAAATCTACCACCATTAGGAGGTAATAGTTACAACCCTCCATCTAACAAAAATACACCCCAAATTGTGAGCATGGGGAATGACACTATATAGATAGAACACAATTTGCAATGATTTCCAAACTATAAACTTGTTTGTTCTAACTTGGTCGTCAATCCGAGCCTTCATGAAAAAAGTGCTAAAAATGAGTTCCAAAGGTAGGGTAAACGACCTCATTTCTAAGCAAGCTATTTTCGACCTTGTCTAAATCAGCCAAATAACTGTTCTACAAATCTATTATGTGTATAAGAAGACTATGTGGGCTGGGTTTTTCAATTTTTTTTGAATATTTTATGATTATTTTGAATTCGGTCAAACCTAAGTTTGACCAAGATTTAAACAAGTTTAAAACATGAAAATGAAAAACTAAGCCTGGATCCTTCTTAGTCACTCCAAAATGAAGATTTGGTGAGTTTTTGGAAAATTTCATGTTGCAAATCCAAAACCACATCTCTTCACACATGAGAGTTCATAGTTTGAGATTTGAGATTTCACACCACATTCAAGCATATTTTGTTTGAATGTATCTAGACCTTGTTTATCAATTGGAGTTGTTAGTATATGACAAATTAAGAACATGTACACTGGTTTTTCATTTTTTTTAATTTTTTGAATATTTTATGATTATTTTGAAATTGGTCAAACCTAAGTTTGACCAAGATTTAAACAAGTTTAAAACATGAAAATGAAAAACTAAGCCTGAATCCTTCTTAGT